>OY982560.1:20698741-21221925 GCA_963859945.1 Euplagia quadripunctaria
GTCTTCTCTGACAATGCGAAATTCTTAAGTTTGCCAGTATTTGCCACTTAATCATACCCCATATTCTGTCATATAACAAATGCTCAGACAGATACCGTGTTATTATGTAAGGTTTCAGGAAGGAAGAAATGCGGTATGTAGGTACTTTTATGTACTCGCTAGTGACCACATACAAAACTTACCATTCCCGTAGGTTCTCACTTTTAGCATTGTGAAATGCTTTTTAGTTTTCCTACTCTCTGATAAATTCTAAAGGGTACCATTATCACACTATCCATACAAAATCGGTAGTACATACATACATACATGTATACAGAAAATCCTAGGTACCCTTCGGTCTTTAATAACTAATGTATCACTTGCCCTAAAAAGTCAAATAAAATACCTATATTAGTAAGTATTCAGTACAGTATAAAGTAGTCAAATAACCAATGAACTATCAACACTTAAAAAAACACCGTAACTTTTTAATGTAATCTTTTACAAGGGGAACTTTTTATGGCGACAGATTAGTACCGAGGTAGAAATGGGTGCGGCACGATAAACGAAGGTACACTTTTTTACAAGTTTATGGCGTAAAGCATTTAAAAAATGCCGCAACCACAATATTATGAGTACATAATTATCGAATCGTTTTATTACGAGTTCCGTAGCGTTTGAAAAGGTATCGGTTCAGTGCTGATGCTGATGCAGGTACTAGTAAAATAATATAAAATACGTGTAATTCTTTTAGTTTCCTTCAATATAATATAATAATAGTCTCGTAAGATTTAGATATTTTAGTGTCTGGACACATCGATTGTAGAGAATAATAATCGTGAAACTTGCCCTCAAATTTCAGCTTTGTTTCGTAAAGAAAAGGAGTATCTGTTGTGCCGCAATGATGACAATTAACATAACTACATAAAACATACCTACATTTATCTCCTATAGCAAGTTTCCGTAAATGTTATTATATTTTCTGCTTTTTACAACTACTGAACCGATTGCGATGAAGCTTGGTATATAGATAGCTGGACACCTGGATTAACACATAGGCTACTTTTCATCCAGATATTACTACGGCATCGGGACTTACGCGGGTGAAACCGCCGGGCGCAGCTAGTAGGTACAAAAGTATAAAAAAGGAAGGGCATAATTGGTATTGTATGGAAGCTTTGTCACTGATAGTTAAATGATTAGATCACTACATATTCTAGAACAAAGTCCCCCGCCGCGTCTGTCTGTCTGTCTGTCTGTTCGCGATAAAAAACTACTGAACGGATTTTCATGCGGTTTTCACTAATAGCCATAGTGATTCATGGGGAAGATTTAGGTGTATAATTTGTTAAGATTTTATATAAATTGATTGAAATATGTTGATATTGTTGAAGATGTAAAACGAACTCACAATTACGAAATAATCCTGTCAATCGATACTTGAAAATTGTCAAATAAAAATAACAAAAACCACAAAAGTTACTAAAACCCCTAATCAAATCATCAAGTTTCAATTACACGCCTGTTCATGTTTTGTAACAAAAAACTAACAAAAAACGTGTACAGGGGCGCGTTTAAAAAGTTATAAATAAATAAGGCGCACGTTTTTTGACGTTCGCGTGCCAGTTTTTAACCGCGAGGTGAATGTCAAGTGAGCACGCTTCCGGTATTGATGCAACCCTCTTTAAGCCACCCTTACTTTAAGGAATTACAAAGGTCATAAGTGGTGAACGTCGTATTTATCGGAAAGAAGTTTAAAAATTTAAAATTATTAATGTACAGATAACAATAATTTTAGAGGAAGGTGACATAAAATTTTTTATGACCTGTGGGACGAGGTGGAGTAGCATTTGGCTGCAATGCAACGTCAACGGTCGCAAGTTCTAGTTTGTTTGATTTTTTCTGGGTTTTTTTTCTATGTATGTATTTCGAAAAAGGAGGTTCTGTATTCACTCCGTATGTATATGTATATAAGTTTCTGTGTAATCACAATAGCGATAAGGTTGAACCTATCTCTAACAATGAACTGTTGAAATAAAACTATTTTTCACGGAATCTATCGCGATTTATTTGGTGTTATTTTACTATATATACTGGTCCGGACGTTTCAGTTTCTTTTCAGCAGCCATGGTCACGGGTAGACTGTCAGTCTATAAATAACACCAAATAAATCGCGATAGAATCCGTGAAAAATAGTTTTATTTCAATGTGTAATATTCGCGTAAACTTTCGACAATATCACAATGAACTGTTTATTTTTTTTTTATTATAGGGGGCAAACGAGCAGGCGGGTCACCTGATGGGAAGTGACTACCGTCGCCCACGGACACCTGCAACTCAAGAGTCACAAGTGCGTTGCCGGCCTTTGAGATAGGAGTACGCTCTTTTCTTGAAGGTTTGAAGGTCGTATCGGTCCGGAAATACCGAAACTGTCAAGACATTATTGCACGGGATAATCAACCTTGTTCTTTTATGGTGTCAAATGATCTTCAACCGTAGGGTGGTAGACGATATATATAAGTTTATCGGTTGGTCTTTAATAATTATCATAATATTCTGATATTTCATTAGAATTATATTCCGTTCTTAATTAAGCTGTTTAATATCCTTAAGTATTACTTATTGCGTTTTTAGCTTGGCACCGACTTCAAACAGACCAGTAAGTACTTGGTGCCTTTATAATGTTACCCATTAGGTATGTTAAAAGTGTCACATGTATTCTTTTCAACTAAGTTTGAAATCGATTTATTTTTCCCCTTTCGGTGCTCTTTCTTCGTGCTTTTTGAAGTTGGTTTAACTTTTTTTAATGTTTGTTAAAACAAATTACATCTATTTTGGACCTATGCTATTCTATAACTATATATAGTGTTTTTACACGAATGCCCAGAAAATGACTGTAATGTTTTTAGGGTTCATGTATGTTTGTGAGTTATTTTTTTCATCATAACTTCTAAATGTTTGACAGATTTGGATGTACCTATGGGATATCATCCCGGGTGACACAGGCTATGGCTGTTGTGTGGTGCGTAATTCGTCTTTTGTATAATGAGGTTGGTGCCGTAGCAAAACTTGAGGTTTATTTTTGCGACCGACAAAATTTTTATGAGTGTTTTTACAAAAAATGTATCTAAGTATGTTCATGCGTGTTTTAGAACGCATAGTACAAGCTAGGTTTAGTTTGGGTACTGTATGGTAGATAATGTCCCGGAAATTTTTTATATTTATTATTATCTGCGCCCCACGGTTTCACCTGCGTAAGTCCCGATCCCGTGGGAATATCGGGATAAAAAGTAGCCTATGTGTTAATCCAGATCTGCAGCTATCTATCACAATCGGTTCAGTAGTTTTTGCGTGAAAGAGTAACAAACATTCATCCATCCATCCATACTTACAAACTTTCACCTTTATAATATTAGTAAGACTACATTTTTACTCGTATCGGAATAGCTTGATTTGGAAAAAATTACGTGCAAAAGACCGCGGATGTATATTATTAGTTTTCTTTTTGCTTTTGAGTAGGGTTTGTTGGATAGCTTTGGCTATGCAGTACTGGTTTACGTTGTAAAATGGGCAAACTTGGTTGAAAAAAAAAACGACGATTTCGGTAACATTTTTAACTATAGATTTACAATTCAATGCAAAAAAAATAGTTTTGAGGTCAGGCCATTTGACGATTAATGTCACGTGGAAACGGGAGCCTAAGTACCTACATCCAAGGGAGATCTTTGAATTCCCGACATATTTTGCTCTCCTCACAGAAGCGGCCAGCCACGCTTCAGGAGCGATGGATGTGGCCCTAATGGAGTTTCTTTGCCAGTATTCTTCTCATAAGCATTTTGGAAACTGGACGTTATAGATCGACACAAGCAGGCAGTAGATTTTGGTGTTTTCACCTGATTTACCTCGACAATCCAGTACATGCTGTGGCGTCTGTTTGCGTCCATCTATGATTTTTAACAGTAGCTTCAATTTAACGTTCATAAATGTCACTTAGTGTCTTAATTGAATAAATGATTTTGAATTTGAATTTGAATTTGAATCATTTTCATTCAAGCTCTAAGCTTTAAGGCCGCGGCCACACTGCTAATTCGCCAGCTAATTTGCGAAAGCGATATGCAGTGCGGCCACCGACATACGTTTATATTAGTTTGTTTTCACAAAATCGCCGTCGCGTCGCAGTCGCCTTAACAGTGCGGCCGTGGCCTGAGTTTCAAGCCAGCTTTTGCGTATTGCCTAATCGTATGGTCACAGGCCAGCACGTATGACTATGATGCTCATGAAAAGAACTCTACTACATAGAATTTTTTGAACATTCTACCAAAATTATTATTAAAAGAAATTAGTTAGACGGTAATTATTTTTGACAATAAAATAAAAAAAGTAAAGTTAAATCCCATTAGCTTATCCACGTAGGGTTTTTCAGTCAAAGACCGGGCGGGCACATTAAAGACCATCTTTACTTTGCCGTTACCCCAACATTCATGGCCTAAGTAAACAATGCGTTACAAAAATTAAAACCATTGTCCATTAATCAAGTTAAAAGGATTTCAAGTTGCAAAAACTGTCCGCTTTTGATGTCCAACCCTTTTTTTATCGAGGCCGGTCTCCCGTACCGTTACCTCGGCAATATTTAGAACAATTTCTTTGTCTATTTTCTAAGCTTTTTACGACGGTCCACGGCGTCGGGTGTGCCGCTCTTTTGTTGTCAAACTTAAAGTAATAAATTTGCATATTCAAACATGAAAATTTGCATTTTGTACCCGTAGCGCTATTGACGGGTTAAAGAAATTTTATTTCGTCCACGTTCACTAAATAACAAAGAGTTAAAATAATAAAATGCAAATGAATAGAAAATGGATAATGTTTTACTGTTTTACAGTATTGTTGGTATGTAGCAGTTGTCAGATTTTAATGTCTTGTGAAACGTTTAAATATATATATTTTAAGTATTTGCCTTGTATATCATTTGATTAGTTTCTTAGACCTTAGATCTTTGAAATATGTTTGTGACGTTAGCGCATTTGAAATAATTCGTATTTCTTATATAAAATTAGTTTTCTACAAATTTTCTAAGTTTTATTTGAACTATAGCCACATAAATCTTCAAAACCGTTGAACGATTATAACCTGGATTAACATATGCGCATACCTAAGGAACTTAGATCCACGAGGACGGAGCTTCGGTAAATAAAATCCAAATGGAATTTTAGAGTTCCTTTACATTAACTAGTTCTAGTAGTATGTAGAATAACTATTAAAAATTAGAAGAAAGCACCACAAACAAATAAAAACGTCGGTGTAACTAAAAAGAAAGTATAACCTATATATACCATAAACTTATGTTAGAATATTAAGTTTATGATTTATACTAACTTGCTAGTTTATTAAAACCTCTTTTAAATTTTTGATGTAATTATATTTTTACCGATATGCGTCAGTCACGAATTTCGAACTGAAATAACAGTATATTTTACTACTTTTCATTAAAGTTATAAGATATTCATGGTTATACATTTTGAAAATTCTTTACAATTTAAGAGTTTTGTAACAAAATATACATACATAGCTTAAACGGATTAAATTAAGAACATATTTCGCCAATTCCTTCTAACTGCACAAAGTAGTTTTAACATGACAAAGGATTTTTTCGCATAGCAAAGATGGATAGTTTATGAAAGATACTTTTTTTGATGTGGCAATCACTGGAATAACATTTAAAAATGGAATGTGCATGTGGCTGTAAAGGGACAGTGCGGGCAGGTACTCGCGTTTTTGCATTTCCTTTCCTTGCTTTTTACAATAAAAACTTTCTTTTAAATAAATAATCCCGACATCATTTGACAAGGATTCATATGAAAATAATAATTTTTGCCACTACTATATTTTTTACACATACTCGTATTTTTAAATTTCGAATATAAGATGTTATGGTTAGAATTCAAAGTAAACTCCTAAATATTACATCTGAAATAAAACAAAGCTAAAGTCTGAGTATACAATTTAGTTATATACTCATACAAAAATATATGTTTTAATACTATGTTAATAAATAAAAAAAATATCCCCGACAATACCTTCAACGATTAGAAAATAGCTGATGATCTTCATCATATCTGTGATATAGTAGCTAAAAACATTCTCGATTAAAAATAAAATCAGTCCATCCGTTTACGAGCTATGATACCATAGACAGATACACAGACACAGATGCACGCGTTAAACTTATAAAACCCCTCCTTTTTGGGTCGGGGTTTAAAAAATAAGCTTACTGGTACGTTTTAGCCACAGAAATCTAAATAAGGTAATAGATTTCTGTGGTTTTAGCTCTTGCAACATCAAATGTGGCGCGTTGACAACCCTAGTTTTAGTTGGTTTAGTTTTAAATTCTTATGTAGATTTTTTAAACACCCCCGACTCGAAAATCCCTTGAACGATTAGAAAAGATCTGATGATCTTCGAACGGCTGAACAGATTTTATTGAATTATATCTAAGAATACTCGATCAAGTCACCTTTCAAACAAAAAAAACGCACTTTTATAGGTCCATTCGTTTGGAGGCTACGATGCTACAGACAGACACACAGACACGTTAAACTTATAACACCCCTCTTTTTGCCTCGGTGGTTAAAAAGAGCAGCAACTGCAACAAACTTCTTGCTGATAGCGGTATAAGTATCGCAATAGATTTGAAGCCATTAAAATGAGTTTCAAAGGTTTAAATAAAATTAAATCCTACTTGTACATTTTTTATATTTTTTAACCTGTATTAAAATATGAAAAAATATATTAATATTATATTTTTTAAAACTTATTTTACTTTATTTAATACGTACTTGTAGCCCGTTAGCTTTAAGCTAGATACAATAGCAGTTACGTCGCTTTACATTCGCTTGTGAAAAAAAAAACTTTATTAAGCAAATGGGCGTAAAAAACACACCACTATTAGCAATATTTTTGTCTATAAATTATATCATGAATACTCAATATTTTCCCTCCAAAACATTACGAAGGTTACTCATAAAAGTTTCCCCTACATCGATCCTTTACGTTTAATATATAAAGAGGGAGAGTGTACGATAGCGTTGGAGGAGGGAGCGCGCCATAAATTCGGCCAGTCTCATTTGAATTTCCAATCAGTGCATCTATTACTGTTACTGGGGTTGAAGAGCGATAAGGATGAGGATATATAGGCTCACTACTACATTGCGTGAGTGCTTACATATAACATTTCTTTTTTGTAGTACAATGTTGTTGTATGACTTTCATTTATTTGATGTAGTGATAAAGGAGCATGAATTATTTTTACAGGTAATTACAAAATGTTAATGTGTGTACCTTCTAACCAATATCGTGACTATAATATCTATTACTTTGTGTTTTTTGACAAAAACTATGATTTCATCGTACTCAAATACCTGCCTGGAGAAGAGACAAAGAAATGAACACTAATTCTCTATTTTACTATGATTGCAAAGATAAAAGAAACTAATTTTATATCATACTAGCAAGCCACCCCGGTTTCGCACGGGTAGCAGAGACATCTTCAACAATAATCATCATATTTCAACCAATTTACACTAAAACTTAACAAATTATACACCTAAACCTTTGTCTGCTCTGCTCACACTAAATACTTGTCATCGAACACAGCATTTATCTATTTTCTCAACCTTTGCTGTAGAACGTTATCAATATTACAATTTACCTACTTTTTGCGTATCATTGTTCAAATGTAGCTCGGAATTATACATAAAAGACAATTATATACAAATGGGTAATTAATAGGTTTCAAGACTATAAAGAATATGGAAGTAGGTACGTAAGTATCTCCTTAATTAGGTAAATATCGCAGAATTATGAAGTTCGTCATATTTTACCGAGTATGTCAATATGAACCACACAAAAGAAAATTGAAAGCTTCTTATGTTTAATATCCCTGACTGATAAAACTTTTTTTTTACAAATTAAATTTGTATGCATCGATTTTGATAACATTTTGTTACCTGTCATTTGGAATAAGTTGTGAATCGATAATATCAGTGCTGTAAGCCTTGCAGTGTTTTATAATGCTTTTATTGTTAAAATCGTAATGCTTTAATCCCCAGCATAGGCTCTTCGGGTGTCGATTGCTGACAAGATATTGGTTTTGAGAAATAAAGTTTTAAAAGATGCTGGGGGTTTAGATGAATTTGCATTTGATTTTTGAGATAACCATGCTTGATTTAACAACAACATACTTTCAAATGATAGAGATATAAAAACATATTTGTACATATTTGTCATTAATAAGTTATTATTTATTGAAATAGTGTTTGACATAAGTGTAAGGTTTGATGTTTAGAATAAAATGTTTGTCATTCGATATTAAATTTACAAAAGAAAGAAAATATATTTTGTGTGTTTTAAGTATTTTTAAAAAGGGTTAAGGCCGTTTATACCCCTTTAGCTGTCACCCGTGTGAAACTTCTTTATTTTTTGCACCAACTTCTTTTTGCTTCTTCGCCCTTATAGAACTTCGAACTACTTTTTTAATTCAAAGAGTGGGTTCACAAGCTTAATCGGGTAAGTCATTCTAAACTACATAATTATAATTCAATACGCTATAAAAAATCTTTCAATATTTTAAATACCTTCTCATAGACATAAAAAAAAAAGTTTTTTATACGTCCATTTACCTAGTTAGTTATGGTAGGTACAAAACTTTCTACTACATGAAACTTCTTTTGGTAGTCAATGGAAGACTTTTGTTTCCTTATTTTATGACAACATGAAAAAAACAGAACGTGAAACACGTGTCGTGGAAAAATAATACGACCTAGAACGACACCGACGCCAGATTAAGCAAGTGCACCCTCTTCCAAGAAACAGCAAATCGATTTTTATTCTAATACATCCATCGTCCTCGCTTGTTTTGTGGATTAGGACAGTTTTTATGTATGGAGAGACACAAAAAATAAATATTTTTGCATGCTGTGAAGAGTACCTACGAGTATTTTTAGAAGGAAAGAATTATTGTGCACCTGGTGGCTTACTTTAGACAGATGACTAAAGGAGCAAAGACAACAAATCGTGAAGGCTTATCGACACAATTATGAAAAAATATCAAAGTTTAAGTTATAAGTATAATATAATTGTAATCAAACTAAATGTTAAATACTAGAACTTACGAGTTACTTGTGCGTATACCTTAAAAAACCATTGATAAGACTGTCAAGATGCATTTAAATTTAGTTGTATTTAGTTTAGATTTTTTTTAATACGTGCAGCTGATAGTTTTTTTAAATTCTTTTTTTTTGTAATCACCATGAAAATTTGCAAAAGTAAACAATATTCGAAAGAAATAATAGAATCTTCTGAGTAGCGGTAAATCTTTTGAATGCATCTTGTAAAAGGTTTTTATACGTCCAATCCACTTCAATCACCGTATCAGTTAACATGAAGCGGTCGATGTGAAGAAAAAAATTGGACAGTACGAGTGGTCATCAAACAACAGCTGTCTTCTTTGGCGAAATGATAGATCCTTGCTACAAAAAGATAGGTTTTTGTAATAGAAATCGCGCGTTTTGAGGTTTAGAAGCGTGCCGCCCAGTACGCCCCTAGTTGCAGTTTTTACTTGGCAATTTTATTTTTTATCTTTACCGAGAAGTGGGTTGGTACGGGGCCCGTATGTGGTCAACGATCACGTGCACGGCATATGGTTAAGATTAATATTGATAATCATCAATTTACCCACGAGTACGTAAGTAATTCGCTTCTAATTTTTATGAATCTTTTCACAGAAGCTATTTTATTTTTATACTCAATATATTTAGGGTAGCATGTCTTGTAACTAATATGAGTTGTACCAATTGCCATAATATTATAGAGTACGCGTACGTTCCAATGATTTAAGATATCTGTAAAGTCTGGCCCAAAATCACCCAAAAACAACTTATAAAATTAATAGATATATAATTAAATATATATAAATCAAACGTCATTCCTAATTCTTATTTTAAAAATCAAGTGTGATTTTGGAATCAGAAACTATTTAGATATGTAGATTGTTTTCCATTGCTAATGAATTAGTTTCTGTACGAAGTAAACCTATACTATACCTACCAATATTCTGAAAGTTACACAGACGACGCTGAAAAAATCGTATACCTTATTTTCTTGTATAAAATAATGTTACAGAATTATATATTAATAACAATTGTTATCGCTGCCACAAGTTACGTAACAAATAAAAAAAGCAAGTCGAATATATTTTTTAATCCTGCCAGTAATATTAGTGTAGTTCTCGCACATTTTGACAAAAATGCACTTCTTTGATTTTCAAAAAGCGAATTCCTATCGAATCCGGGCGAGGAAAGAACGCCATTTTTTCATGTCTAAATCAATTAATCATTCTCCCAATATTTTTTAACTTTTAATGTGAAAAGTAGTCGGGGTGGGTGTGAAAAATCACAAATTAGTGGTCGATTGTACTGAAACGGTCCCCTTGATAATGGAGGTGCCGCCCCTTGATATAGGTATGTAGATGTATTTTAAAATTAATGGTAGGTATTTTGTGGTAGGAACTATTTTAGGTTACTTTTCAGCCGCCACGCATTTCTTACAAAAAGTACTTACTACTTACTTTTTAGTAAGAAATAGCAACTTTTTACAATATTTTTATTATATATTTCACTTGTATGTTTGTAACCGACTCCTTTGGGCGCGATTTTGACCCACTTTAAACAGCCAGATTTCATTCAAATCTTGCACACCTGTCAAAGACCGATGACAATGCAATAATTCGATTAAATTTTTTATTTTTTTAGTTGAATTTTCTATAAAAGCGTGTTTTTTAGTTTTTTAAACCATAATTATCATTATTGTTAATAAAAACTATTACTATGTATTATTATAGTAGTTTTTCTTAATCAGTTTGTTTCATTTAATGCAATTTGATATTTTTTTGTAATTAAATTAAATTTACTGGTATTTATTGTAATTAAAACCATCCTGGATATGAGAAATTTCTAATATAGGCTATATTTAGTTGCACTTTAAAAAAGCGTAAACAAAGAAGTAATTGCAATAGAGGCGGCCCTAATTCATTATAAAGTAATAAATATCTTCTTAGATATTCCGGTATTGTATTTCGGCAGAGCGTTCATCCACACCTTGGAACATAAATGGCGAACGCTTCGGTTGTAAAATAAACTCCCGTACGAGGTTTTCCCGAGAGAGATATACATAATGGGGTTCTTAGGCAACGCGCATGCGAGTCTTCTAGAATTGCAAGCGTCCATAGGCTACGGTAACAGTACACCGTTAGGCGGGCCGTATGCTTGTTTACCACCGACGTGATGTAAAAAAAATCTATAGTTATAAAAAAAATATGTATTTTGTGAACACATTGAAAATTGATTGGTTGACGTTTATTTACGAACTAAATATAACTAGTTTTCTTTTTTAACCCCCGACGACAAACGATGGGGTATTATAAGTTTGACGTCAATGTCTCTGTGTGTGTCTGTCTGTGGCATCGTAGCTCTCAAACGGATAGACCGATTTCGATGCGGTTTTTTTCATTTAAAGGTCAGTTTTCTGGCGGTAGTTCTTAGCTATGTTTGGTTAACATCAGTCCAGCAGTGTAAGAGTATCAGCTCTTTTCCAAAATGATGTAAGGCATTTTGTAAGCGTTGAAGGGATTTTCAAGTCGGGGGTGTTTTAAATTTTCAATTTATAGTTATTTAATGAGAACCTGTATTCCTAATCTAATGCCTTTAAAGGTATTTATGTGAAATAAGTTCTTAGAGCTTAACTTAATAACACTGTGCTTTAAAGTGTATGCAGATTTACCCTAAAACCCCTACTTCAATTACTGAATGGATTCCTATACGTTACTCATGATCATGAGTTACCATGAACCATTGTATGGGTGATATTATTCCGATGCGCGCGTTTTACGCAGGTCGCTCTGGGTTTTTTTAACCAGTTGGCTGTACCACCTGCACTGGCACGAACCTGACAAAAAAATACCACATTATTCTCTGCACACACCGATTCACGGATTTCTTTAGAAACTATTTTGGCATACGAGTGCTATGGAGTCACATTTCTTTAAATATTTTTGTTCAAATGTTGCAATAATAATTACGCATTTCTTTTATTTTAAAAGAGATAGGTATGATCCGACATATAGTGCCGCGTTTTACTTTTTGATTGTTTCTAAGTTATTCTGAATTATCAAGTTTACCAAGTTGGGCACCAAGGTTTAGAAAAAAAAAGACATAAATCCTGTTCTGCTTAAATTACATAAATCGATATCAAAATTGAGCTACGTGTTAATTTTTGACATATTTCTTAGGATTTTTTTTGTCTTTTTTATTATATTTGAAATATATATATACCTACTCTTCTTACCAAAGTATTCATATGACAATGATTGAGATGACCAAGTAAATGTTCAGTTACGGGTTATTTAGTGTAAATAGCCATGGCCGACTTCCATCACTTGTCGCGTAGCTATATATAATTCCGTTAGTAGAACAGACTCAGGCTGGGGCGCGCCGCGGGCCGGCTGCAGGCTCTCTTTGATACAATAGTAGTAGTATAAGTAGAAGTAATACTCATTTATTATGATAGGTATAATTACAGAAAATAATCCAATGAGACACCTTTGGTTGGAGAAAGTAAATTAAGCCCTGCCACATTCGACTCATGTACTTTGTTTTGATATGTTAAATCAAAAATAAAGAAAAGCTAAACGCTACCTACTCATTATATCTATTACATAAAAAAATCTGAAACTTATTTAAAATATTACCAACCTATTAAAGCATTATAATGACTTAAGTAACTACTTAGGTCATATAATTATGTCGAGTTCAAATCCTTGACACTAGCCACTCCATACCATTTTCCCTCACACCACTCGTATGGAGTTAAGCCGAATTCTTTTTAAATTTGTTTTTTTTCTCTCAAAACGGTCGTTCATTGAAACTGCAACATCCGCTGGATTTGGGTCAGTCTGGCGACAATCATTGTGCGCTTTACCATATAGCCATTCATACAATATTTCCCAAGTGTGTCACTAAAAAGGCGCAAAATCTAGGAATTGACGAATCACTTGTGACTTTCATTTACGAAGATTCCTTCATTTTTTGAAATCTTTTGAACCGATGTCGTCTTGACGAATCAAGATTTAGATTAGTTTTTAACTTTTTTGATTACATTCGTTTTCAAACACAATTTTCATTTTATTTATTTGTGACTTTACTTGTATTGTTTATTTAAGACAGAAGGTGTCCTATCATTTGACAAAAAACGAATCGCAAATTTTCATTGTAAAAATAAAGTTAGGTAAATTTATACTTGATAAAGTTATTCATTTAAAAACTATTCTTTCTGAAAATAACTCATTTGAAAACATCATTAGACAAACTAATCTTTTTATAATCATATTAATTGGCAAAACAACGCAAAGCATAAACAAAATTTGACATACAAGTGAAAAGAAATGGCTAGGTTTAGGCCGTTTAGGTTAGGTTAGAACTGCGACCACAACGCACGAGCCGAGCCAGCGAAGCGAACGTGCCGCGGCAGCGGTTGGGGAGTGCCAGAACAGAACCGAATTCTACCTATTTTACTTTTTTAAATTGACTATCAATCAAATGGTATCAGTATTTGTATGAAATTAGTACTTGTATATAAATGATCTGTCCCAGATGAAAATCACAACCATGCAATTGTACAGTGCAGTAAAATGAAATAGTTACCTACCGCAAAAGGTGGGTACTTCAATTAATTTAATTCAAACAACAATTTATCAAATTATAAAAAACAATTTATCTACCGTAATTTTGTAAAATCACAAATTTGCCATCGAAGTACTTGGTCAAATACATATTTTTGAAATGATATTTTAACATTTGAAATATTTGCAAAGTAAAACATTTGTGAAATCTGTATTTTGCCAACTGTTTACTTATAAAGTAATATATTTGCGAAATGAGATATTTGTCAAATGATTAGTTTTTATAATTTTATTTTTAAAATGATCATTTGTCATTCGTTTTTTGTCAAGCTAACCATGAGAGAATTGAAGGAATGGAGAGGTAATGACGGTTATGGAAATCCTTTTTTTTAGAAATTTGAATTACCTATGTAAACTATTCTATGACAAAAGCGTATTAGGTGCTACGTGCTCGTTGCAGCCGCTCATGACCAAATTTTCTGACAGTGGAATCAATTTTTATGAGGATGGAGGGTGGTTAAGATATCACCACCATTTAGGTTTTTTTTATTTTGTATGATGTTAGTGTCATAATGTCCTCGACTATATCTAATTATACATACTTTATTCAATGCAGTGCCCCGGGGCCCCCAAGCTCAGGGGGCCCCTCGGACTCTGACTTACAAATTATAAATTGAACTAGTGAAAATTTCGCCCACATTCGGAATATAAATAAACCAGATTTTTTATAACCAGAAGTTATCAGGTTTGTACTAGAGTTGTAACTAAACCACTATTTATATTAAATTGCGTACTTGATAACTTTAATATGGAGTACGACCAGGGGCGTAGCTATCGCCGTATCAGCCGTATCAATGATACGGGGCCCCCGGGCTACAGGGGCTCCTAACGTGTGTAAGCAAAACTTAGTAAAATGTTATCCACAATGTCACTTAATCTGGTGCTTCCCGGGAAAAAAAACATAAAAAAACTGTCATACGTGCCATAGAGTTTTCACTTCAGAAATGACGAAAGTCAAAAAAAGCAATCTCTTTTTAAGGTTCCGTACCTCAAAGGGTAAAAAAAGGAACCCTTATAAGATCACTCTCTTGTCCGTCTGTCTGTGTATCATCACCGATTTTCTCAGGAACGGGTGGACCTAGCAAGTTGAAATTTATACCAGATACTGAAGTCTATAGCTCCTATTAGGTGTATAAAAATCAAGGTCCTGAGTCAACACGATAAAAAGATATGGGCAAATTTAGATTTTTGAACTTGTAAGTACCAAAATTTACTTTAATTTTTATTTTGAAACGAAGTTCCTTATGGCGCGTTGCGAAAGGGGGCCAGGCGAAAAATTAATACCAAAAAGTTGTAACGACACTTTTTTAACCGACTTCAAAAAGGAGGATGTTCTCAATTCGATTGGTATTTTTTTTTTGCTTATAAGGATTTAGTTTTGCAACGAAGTTCCTTATGGGGCGTTGCGGAGAGGTACCCTAACCGGCATAAAATGTCCGTAACGTAAGATTGACAGGGACAGGGAAAGGGGCAGGGACAGGGACAAGGACATTGACAGGGACAGGAACATTGACAGGACAGGGACAGGGACAGGGACAGGGACAGGGACAGGGACAGGGACAGGGACAGGGACAGGGACAGGGACAGGGACAGGGACAGGGACAGGGACAGGGACAGGGACAGGGACAGGGACAGGGACAGGGACAGGGACAGGGACAGGGACAGGGACAGGGACAGGGACAGGGACAGGTACAGGGACAGGGACAGGGACAGGGACAGGGACAGGGACAGGGACAGGGACAGGGACAGGGACAGGGACAGGGACAGGGACAGGGACAGGGACAGGGACAGGGACAGGGACACGCTAATAATACATATATAGATCCAGTAGAGCTTTTTATTAATTAATGTCACCAACCTGTTAATGTTTTTATTATTGCAGTTTACTATTATTATTATTTTTATAATAAGGAACTTCGTTCCTAACTGGTGTCCCACGACACTACACAGTTTTGTATTTTTAATTTTTCGAAATTTTCCCTTTACTTGTGCTATAAGACCTTGCTTTTAACCAAAATTAACAATTCTAGGTCAACCGGAAGTACCCTATAGGTTTTGGGTCGAAAACCAATAGGGTACTTCCCATTTACCTGGAATTATGAAATTTGGTAAGAAGCAAGGTCTTCCAGCACAAGTGAAGGAAAAAATCCGAAAGTCGTTAATTTGTTGTTATATCACATAAACAAAAAGTTTTTGTGACCACAAGCTTATATGTTGCGATTGGATTGTTCACTTTGTCGTACACCGCAAACGCAAAGTTAAGTTTGTCTTTCGAAAAGGACGGCCAAAAGTTTTTGAGAATTGATTCGCGAGATGGACGTATACAAGTTTGTTTGCTTACGGAACCCTCGGTGCGCGAGTCAGACTCGCACTTGTCCGGTTTTTTCCCGGGTTAAGCGTGCGCCCAAAAGTTGGCAACATCCTACATCGGTTGTTGAGATTCCCCCGTTGAAAGCATTTTTGTATGTTGTACTGTATGACGAATCTAGATTACGACAAATCTGGACTACGTTGAATTCGGAACACGAATAGGGAACAAACGATTTTAAATAGTTTAGTTGGAGCCCTAGTTTATTTTTTGCCCCAGGGCCTTTGGTTACCTAGCTACGCCACTGATTCAATGGCTAGTGTATCAAAGAATGCACGGAGAACATTTACGAAGATTTATTTAGGAATGTTTGATGCAAATCGCTAAATACATACCAAAAAACTTTACCTAGAATATCACATGAACTGTTAAATTTCAATTTTTCTTTAATTGTCGTGTATGTACCTAACGTATATATGTATGTACCTACGTAAGACTGGTAATTCTCGTGGAAACAAAATTCTACAAGAAAATCAATTGCGTCTAAATTTGAATTAACTTTAATATGGAGTACGACCAGGGGCGTAGCTATCGCCGTATCAGCCGTATCAATGATACGGGGCCCCCGGGCTACAGGGGCTCCTAACGTGTGTAAGCAAAACTTAGTAAAATGTTATCCACAATGTCACTTAATCTGGTGCTTCCCGGGAAAAAAAACATAAAAAAACTGTCATACGTGCCATAGAGTTTTCACTTCAGAAATGACGAAAGTCAAAAAAAGCAATCTCTTTTTAAGGTTCCGTACCTCAAAGGGTAAAAAAAGGAACCCTTATAAGATCACTCTCTTGTCCGTCTGTCTGTGTATCATCACCGATTTTCTCAGGAACGGGTGGACCTAGCAAGTTGAAATTTATACCAGATACTGAAGTCTATAGCTCCTATTAGGTGTATAAAAATCAAGGTCCTGAGTCAACACGATAAAAAGATATGGGCAAATTTAGATTTTTGAACTTGTAAGTACCAAAATTTACTTTAATTTTTATTTTGAAACGAAGTTCCTTATGGCGCGTTGCGAAAGGGGGCCAGGCGAAAAATTAATACCAAAAAGTTGTAACGACACTTTTTTAACCGACTTCAAAAAGGAGGATGTTCTCAATTCGATTGGTATTTTTTTTTTGCTTATAAGGATTTAGTTTTGCAACGAAGTTCCTTATGGGGCGTTGCGGAGAGGTACCCTAACCGGCATAAAATGTCCGTAACGTAAGATTGACAGGGACAGGGAAAGGGGCAGGGACAGGGACAAGGACATTGACAGGGACAGGAACATTGACAGGACAGGGACAGGGACAGGGACAGGGACAGGGACAGGGACAGGGACAGGGACAGGGACAGGGACAGGGACAGGGACAGGGACAGGGACAGGGACAGGGACAGGGACAGGGACAGGGACAGGGACAGGGACAGGGACAGGGACAGGGACAGGGACAGGGACAGGGACAGGGACAGGTACAGGGACAGGGACAGGGACAGGGACAGGGACAGGGACAGGGACAGGGACAGGGACAGGGACAGGGACAGGGACAGGGACAGGGACAGGGACAGGGACAGGGACAGGGACAGGGACACGCTAATAATACATATATAGATCCAGTAGAGCTTTTTATTAATTAATGTCACCAACCTGTTAATGTTTTTATTATTGCAGTTTACTATTATTATTATTTTTATAATAAGGAACTTCGTTCCTAACTGGTGTCCCACGACACTACACAGTTTTGTATTTTTAATTTTTCGAAATTTTCCCTTTACTTGTGCTATAAGACCTTGCTTTTAACCAAAATTAACAATTCTAGGTCAACCGGAAGTACCCTATAGGTTTTGGGTCGAAAACCAATAGGGTACTTCCCATTTACCTGGAATTATGAAATTTGGTAAGAAGCAAGGTCTTCCAGCACAAGTGAAGGAAAAAATCCGAAAGTCGTTAATTTGTTGTTATATCACATAAACAAAAAGTTTTTGTGACCACAAGCTTATATGTTGCGATTGGATTGTTCACTTTGTCGTACACCGCAAACGCAAAGTTAAGTTTGTCTTTCGAAAAGGACGGCCAAAAGTTTTTGAGAATTGATTCGCGAGATGGACGTATACAAGTTTGTTTGCTTACGGAACCCTCGGTGCGCGAGTCAGACTCGCACTTGTCCGGTTTTTTCCCGGGTTAAGCGTGCGCCCAAAAGTTGGCAACATCCTACATCGGTTGTTGAGATTCCCCCGTTGAAAGCATTTTTGTATGTTGTACTGTATGACGAATCTAGATTACGACAAATCTGGACTACGTTGAATTCGGAACACGAATAGGGAACAAACGATTTTAAATAGTTTAGTTGGAGCCCTAGTTTATTTTTTGCCCCAGGGCCTTTGGTTACCTAGCTACGCCACTGATTCAATGGCTAGTGTATCAAAGAATGCACGGAGAACATTTACGAAGATTTATTTAGGAATGTTTGATGCAAATCGCTAAATACATACCAAAAAACTTTACCTAGAATATCACATGAACTGTTAAATTTCAATTTTTCTTTAATTGTCGTGTATGTACCTAACGTATATATGTATGTACCTACGTAAGACTGGTAATTCTCGTGGAAACAAAATTCTACAAGAAAATCAATTGCGTCTAAATTTGAATTAATAAGAGCGTAATCTTATTAGGGCCACAAGTTTACGCTCTTATTAATTTAAATCTTGCTTACTATGCATACCTCTCGTTTTCCTCTTAAACCACCTATCATATAGAATGGAAAGAATGATACCTTACACAGAACAGAGAATACTTATTCTCAATTTTGTGGTACGTTACATAACTGTAAACTGTGTTTTAGTACAAAAGGTTTTTAACATTGTGCCGTCATACAATTGAATAAATACTTTTTGGTAATGAAGTGACGTTTGTGGTAAAATAAAACATCCAAAATTAGCATAGCAGGCGATAAGAAGCAACGCATGTTAAGTTTTTCTTCAAACGCTTAATTGTTTCTGATGTTTATGTATGTAGATATAAATATATTAGAACAAATTGATATAAATATTTTACATTTTAATTTATATTTCATGTAAAAAAGGTTACTGTTTAGTTACAGAGAAAAGGGAATTAGTAGGGAGTTTTTTTCTGGAAAAATCTAACCCATATTCTAACTGCTATGATTTTCTGGACAATGTTCTGGCGTACAGGAGTCTCTCTCTCACACCCACACACATGCACGCGCACACGCAGAAAACACCCGCAACGTAAACAGGTTGCGGGTGTTTTCTGTTAATTATATAATTAGAAGTAAATTAGACGACTTGGAAATATAGTACACCACTTTAGATTTTACCTGTAAAGTATTTAGTGGGCGTTACGCATAGTTACGTTCAATTTTCCAGAGACTATACTCTTATATGATGTTCCGTTATCACATAGAATCGAGTGTGCAGCACTGACAGACATGTGATTCGACTAGTTTAAACAAACAAAATATGGTCCTAAAGTTCAACCCATAAGTAATTGTGTAACACCGTGATCGATTTCAAGCTAAGTTATTCCCAGCTGTCCGCGAACGACGAGGACAAATTGGTAAAGATGGCGCCCTTCATCGACAGATCCAGATGATTTTTAAGAAGCTTGTTAAATACATTGCTGCATACAATACATGCACAGTTGTATTTGTTGAGAAGATGGTTGCAGCTTAAGCAGTGCGGGCATTAGAATAGTTTATTTTGATATAGAAGTCACGCCGTTTCTCGTAGCCTCTCATTAATGCAAAAAACCTACAAAAATGTTTGATAAGCACAAAACTAAAAACAGCCCGCCGTAAATGTAGAATATTATCTTTTTTTTGCAATGTTTAACGTAGGTGCTTCCTGTTCATTTTAATGCTGATACCGACTTAAAATACGTTCTTTATGATGTTATTTAAGTCGTGTCGTACTTATCCGGTAAAAGTTTTTCACACGTAATCATTTATTTTAATGGATCCCATGCATGGGCCGGCTCGACCGGAGTGATACCACGGCCTCACAGAAAACCGGCAGTGAAGCACTGCTTTCATTGCTTTTTGCCGCGTGAGTGAGGTTACCGGAGGCTCTAACCCTTCCCTCTCCCCCCTCTCCCTTCTTCCCGGTCTTCCCCCCTCTCCCCTCTTTTCCCCTACTCACACCTTAAAGGGCGGCAAGGCACTTGTGACTCTTAAGTTGCAGGTGTCTATGGGCGGTGGTAGTCATTTACTATCAGGAGACCCGTCTGCTGGTTTGCCTCCTACACCATAAAAAAGAAACCAATCCCACTTTCATTGACATAGGTAACCGAATGTTTATCTGAATTACTTTGGTGTCTGTTTACGTGTCCGTTAGTTCTATATTTACTAAAACACCGATTAACTAAGGTTGTAATTTAATTTAATGTAATTATTCGGTCGAAGATGGTTCGTTATATTATGGATGGTTAAACAATATATGAGTCACCGCATATTCTTTACAAATTAAGTACATATAAAATATGCAAACAATGAAATATTAAGAAACAATGATAAGTATATAATGATAAGTTGGTGAGACGAATATAAATAAATATATTTATAAAGTTAGGTTGTTTGTTTTTATCCTCTAAATACTTCTTATCACCATAAATTTAATTAATATTTTTTTATTTTGTTGGTTGGTTGGTAAAAGGTTAAGCGGGCAAAAATCTATATGTATAAAAAATTCGTGTGACGTTGTTTGTTTGCGATTCGAACTCCTAAACTAATAACCCGATTTTAATGAAATGTTACACACTGTCTGCAGTTTAGTCCAACTTGAGAGATAAGATAGTTTATATCTCACTTTATAATCTCAATATTTTTTTATTGCAAATTACTTAGCCACAGGAACGCGTGGCCGGGTAGCTAGTCTTATATACAAGTTTTTAAATGTCTTCGTGTGTACATACAATTTTTTATAAAATGCTAAGGGTGCTTTTATTTTGAGATAGGTATTTTTAATATACACAGATTAGGAACGGGTAGAGTTTTAATACATATTAGCAGACTATACTATATAAAAAAAAAAGTAGAAAAAAAGAAAAGACTAAAGTTGGCAGTCAGTTTTCGATGCCTAAATAGGAACTAGTAAGTCTGAAGTAGACAGCAAAAATTGTTTTGAAAATTGGTTTTAGACACATGAATCTGAGTAAAGATGTTTAGTGTCAACCACAGAAATCGAAATAATGGTATGTAGCGGTGGGATCTACCGAGAACGCGTGTCGCCGGCGCGGGCGCGGTGCTACATCTACATACACAAACAATAACTACACAATCACGCGTTCATTTGCGCCGAGAATGTTATCCAAATTGAACTATTGGTATACTATACTGTTTATTCAATAACTGTCTTTTTGGAACTATTTCAATTGCATTTTTGCGTAATAATTAAGGCGGAAATCCATGTACTTCTCTGCTACTCATTTAATTAAATGAATGACGTGGTTATCAGTCGGGGACTGATCATATTGAAGAAAATTTATGCCATCAAATATAAAAAAAGGATCTTATTAATTCTAGATATTGTTAAATTAACACAAAAATACGACAGCAAAATTACGATTCCTACAAAAAAAAACTTCACGTTATTCTCGCGTCCACCATTTCAAAGTATTTATTAACTTTTATTAAATCGTTTAAAACAATATAAACCTGAACTTACTACATTGAACAATTTTCATGTGTTAATTGTGGGTAATGCAGATTTTAACAGAGTACGTCGTTTTGTTGATGTATTGGAGTCATCCTCCGTAAAATGAATCGAACAAATCCGACTATAAGTTGTGGGGAACCCATTTTTTTCCCGTGCCATAAATCCAGTTGTCTTTAGTATCTGCATTCTACGGGAATCTAAAATAAACCAATAAAATAATATATTCCGCTAAGAAAACAATTTTTCATGTTTCATTTTTATCTTTTAGTGTAAAATGTACAGTTTGTGAGTACTACTGTAGTAGGTTTAGCACATCACTAGCTCACGACGACTCTCTGTGACCGTACCACTAGAAATGCTAAAGCAAACACTATTATTCATTGCGTTAAACATTTCTTTTTGTAATACCAAACTGTCAGATAGCATCTAACACAAGGGGCAATGTAGTAGTAAGTAGAAATAAAGCCGCAAATTATGCCACTCGTACTATAATATTGGTAGAGTTATGTTTTAAAATGTACTTTTATGAAAACATAATTAAAACCAAAAGAAAACACTTACCGATGAAACGTTATCCCTTGATTAGTGTAAATACACGTAGTAAATGAATAGCCGCAGTGGGCAATGCTGTAAAACACCATTTTTACAACCACACTTGCCGAGACAAAGTTTCACGAGTGACTGAGCGTAACATCGGGCACTGGTGGCGTCTGAGTCACCAGCGCAGCGACACGTTTTCGCGTTCATAGCACTTCTATTACCTACCTTATTTAGATTTCTGTGTTGTCAATGTACTCTATTACTTTTTAAACGATCTCGAAAGAAGAAGGTTCTACACTAATTACGCAATGTACCTATCATCCAAGTGCAACCGGTAATTTTTATTGAAAACCTCAGAAGTAGTAACAGTTCATTTAATTAGAAAAGCAAGTGACTTTTTAAGGGTTTTTCTCTTTCTTTAAAGGAGGGGAAATAAACGATACTTCGAAAGAGCACTACTTTTTCTTCTTTTGCATAGGGGTACCTAGGAGCGACCGCCTTGGACGGATTCACTGACCATGATCCATGTCCAATTTAAACTCAAACTTCTTTGTAATTTTAAAAACAACAGTCTTTGTTACGTTCTTATTACCCTCTATACGTAAAGTAAATTCTGATTCGTATATGAAATATCACGGTTTATTCAGCCGTGATTCTTTTACCACCTAACCAGGGTCGTTCAATGTTAGTCAAGTTTTTGTTTTATTCTATTGTTCCTCCAATATTCATGATTGTAAAAATGTTTCGGGTAATTTAGATTTATACATTTGCAATTAGTTATAGTTCGAATTTTGAGTGTGATATACTAATCTTTGGTCCATAACTGAATTTAGCATCTAATTTTTAGTTGACATTCAAAAACAAAGGTACAAAATTAAAAAAGAAAATAAATTAGAATCGTGCTTTTATGAACTACGTCGGCGCGTGACGTTACAGGTTGCCTTGGCATTTGATAAAGAGCTCCAGTCGGGACCAAATCTAGTCAGACTTGCTGAAACATACACGGTGTTACTAATAGCCTTATATATTTTGAAACCGTCTACCTATCTATTTTGAATACAATGTACTAATGTACGTACTAAACTAACAAAATACCTATTAAACAAATTTAAAGTCTTTTTTTCTTTATATTTACATTTAAGGTATCTACTATTCGATTATAGACTATTCTGGTTAAAGTCATTACATATTTATACTGTCCATATCGCCGATGTAACAGCGTAGGTAACTAGCGTTGTCAAATACCGCGTAGGTATGTGCAAAAAAATCAAAATTGAGTTTTCGGGGCGCGGTATCGATAAACTCGAGTAATCGTAAAATAACAATACTTACCGCGAATCTACAGTCGAAAAACTTACAGCATGGAAACCGCGTATCTGCAAAATTTGTTGAGAGAATGACCGTGTTTGTTTCAAGTTCGGCAAAAGCAATTCTTGGGGTTAGTACGATATATTAATTCACTTCACGCACTTCTTGCTCCAGTGGATTGATCACCACAGGCACGCATTCTTTTGAGTTTTTTCCAGCGCAACTGGAAAAAACTCAAGAGAATGCGTGCCTTTTTTATTTTGTAGAATGAGAAAAGAATACGTTTCGAAAGCTCAAGCAGTTGGCTGCGTGTACACCGACCAAATTGAGTAAATGATTGTGACAATTCACAAATATCCACAGAAAATTCTATTGCTTATTCTTTAATGTATTCAGTTCGGTGTCCAGCCGTCACGGCAGCGTTGTCATAATATTGTGAACGGTAATCCTGTAGATACATATTGTCTCTCCATAGCTGTTTAAGTATATCATCAACTAAACTTCCAGTATCACTTTGACTTTCCTAAATTAAACCAAGAAAGGACAGGACAGGGACTGATTTTCTTTCAACATTGACTTCTACATTTAATCACTACTTTTCACATCTGCTCACAATGAGCCTAATCAGGAGTCGAGTCAAACATGAGACCGTAGTATTTTGATTTGCAAATGCCTTACAAAAAACATTGTTGAACAGTGGTCGCCACCAGATGAATGAATTAATTTTTAACCCCCGACGCAAAAAGAGGGGTTATAAGTTTGGCGTCGGTGTCTGTGGCATCGTAGCTTTCAAACGGATGGACCGATTTCGATGCGGTTTTTTTCATTTGAAAGCCAGTGTCCTTGCGGCGGTTCTTAGTTATGTTTGGTTAATATCAGTTCAGCAGTGTAAGAGTATCAGCTCTTTTCCAAAATGATGTAAGGCATTTTTGGCGTATGGTTACTACTTTTTAAGGGTTGTTCCTTAAACTAAAAGTATTTTTTGGCGTAGGGGGTTTAGAGAGGGTTTTTTAAATTTTTATTTAATCTTGTGCACTTGAGGTGAAACGTAAATTGTGGTTACGAGATTATTTTTACATGAGTAAGATGGTTATTACTGACGGAGTTAAACATAGCCAAAATTTTTGACAATCCAAGAATACTTGTATTGAGTGACTACCTGCGACCTCGTAATGCAATATATTGAGAAGTGATCAATTCGATGCAGTGAAGAACTTTTTAATACTGAATCTTTTGAATTATTTTTTAACAATGAATTATACAATATTGCTAGTATTATTGATTATATTAAGTTTGATTTTTTATTTTGATTAAATATTTTATTATAATTTACCTAAAAATGATAAGTATAGTGATTGTAAGCCTGATAATCCTACTAATATTTTAAACGTGAAAATTTGTGACGATGTATGGATGTATGAATGTTTGTTGCTCTTTCACGCAAAAACTACTAAACCGATTGCAATGAAACTTAGTATGTAGATAGCTGGACACCTGGATTAACACATATACTACTTCTTATCCCGATATTCTAACTGTATCGGGATTTACACCTTAATCAACCATTTATTTAACAGTAGCTGTGCCCCGCGGTTTCAAACGCGTAAGTCCCGATCCCGTGGGAATATCGGAATAAAAAGCCTATGCGTTAATCCAGGTCTCCAGCTATGTACATATCAAGTTTCATCCCAATCGGTTCAGTGGTTTTTGCGTGAAAGAGTAACAAACATCCATCCATCCATCCAAGTGTAGGAGTGGGATGACCCAGAATCATTTGAAACATTACTACAACTTAAGTGATATTCCAAAAAACTACTACTAATATTAAAATGAGTAGTACATTAATTAGAGAAGAACTAAATGTTCCTAAATCTAAGTTTGTTCCAAAATCAGGTTATACTTTTTTGAAGATAGAGTTTTCCTCCTCCATTAAAATTCGCAAATGGTATTTGACAGCACTAGTTACGCGGTATTGGACTATCTACGACGATATGCAGATTGTATTCTTTAAACATATAAGTAATACAATGGTATCAGATTATTTTAACCTTCGAGTATTTAGAATGGGTAAAATAAATATTAAATAATAAATTAACAGTATATTTATTAAAAGTTACTGTTAAAATATGACATAGGTACGTTCCGATGACTGTTAAAAATGTTAGCAAGGATTCTGATAGCGCTGAATATCAATGATGATTCTTGAACTAGCCAACGGTCAGGCGTATGGTTGCGTAAAGATTTTATTTGATAAACGTACCTTGAGGACTGGTACTATTATGTATTCTGTGCCTTGAGTAAATACAAATCTAGTAGTCGACTCTAATATTCATGACAGGACTAATAACGGGGTGAAGTTTTTGATATGGTTGAAGTGGACGATGGCTGGCGCGTGCTTCATGCTCGTGAACGAGTGCCGTTGGTTGGGGCTGGTCATCTCCGAACTGCTATTACTTACATATAGTAGTAGTTTGCGCGACTGTTTATAGTTTAGAACAATTCGTTACATTGTCCTCACATTTAATTTGCGCATATAAGCAATGTAACCAAAGACTTGTAAAAAACATGTTGAAAAAACAACTCCAAGGACACTTGTCCTTGGAGTTTCTTGCCTGTTCTTCTCCACAGGATCTACTTATTGTAACAGGCAATTAGCTTCACGACTGACTTAGTCTGACTGTTTACTACTCCTGACAATTCAAAAACACCTATAATGGGTTTAATTGAAATATCTGATTTTGATTTGATTTAAAATAATTTTTAACCCAAGTCGCATACAATTAAAGTAATAAATATTTGAAAAAATAAAATTAAAATACTAGCCATATTTGCCAGAATATTCTATAACGCACAAAACATGTGTTTTTAAATAATACATTTGTACCTTCAGTACAATTTGATGGTTGCAAACCGAACGTAATACATATGAATATTCATGAAAAGTTTTTACCCGTTACGGTGACATAAAAATAGCATTGTGTTGTAAAAAAACACTCGCTTCAAGTAACAATACACGTGAAAACAAAAGAATATGTTATATTTAGACGGACGGTTTCTACTGTGGCGACTTGTTGTTCGATTGTGGGTTAGTCTTAAGTAAAAAGTGAGATTTTTCATAATATGTAGTTTTACGTTATCGAAAGACGAGACTAAATCTCCTACAAACATCGATATATGCAGTCGATATTATATTTTGTTTATATTAATGCATTTCAATAGATATAAACTTGAGATATTGCTGCTACACTTTATGTTATTTAGTTATACAATTGTGATACATTTTTTTATTATTCGAAAACATCATATTAAGAAGCGGCCTGGCACGGGCCTTCTTCCAGTGTAACAGAGGTTAGTCCACAGTCTAGCACGCGGGCCTAGCGCTTATTGGCCGCAGTGCCGTTACCAGCGTTTTAAGCGCCCGGTGCAAACTTCTGTAATTTCGCCCCCGATAAATATTTTCATATTACCTACCGGGTTTTACAGGTACACTTAGCTGAATTTTGAATAAGAATACATTGCAAGTATAAATTATGTACAAACAAATTTTTATTCGAAAACATTTGCTAAAACACACAATACATTATGTGCATTTCGCTGGTTTGCGAGAATATCGACGTAATTCAAAATTCAGTCGAATTGAACTAAGTGTACCAAACGATCATAAATCTTTGATATTTTATGGTGAACAGAGATGCAACGCCGATTTCGTGCTAACGTTCGTTAGAAAGCGACAAGTTCATTATATATTTAGAACAAAACACTCTAGCGGAAATCACAAAACATTGCCATTCTCTAAAATCAATAATTTTAGTTCCGTCGCTATTCTCGCAAACCAGCGTTTTTCATACTATGTTACCACAGATAAAATAATAGTTACTTCGGCCAATACCAATAAACAGATTGATAGTTCACAGATTTGACAGCAACAAAAGCGATTTACTTTTTCTAATCGTAATCTATTACTGTTAATTGTATATATATAATATTATGTATATTTGCACATTTCATAGCAAACCTCATAAGGTGACTTATATAATATACTAAATTTATACGTGCACAATCCAGTACCATTTTGGTGGATCTCCTTAAAAAGGGCAGACAAGATTTTGAAAGAGAATGAGATGTATCAAATCTTTTCCCTGCTCTGCGTGCCCATAAATGTCTGGACAAAAAACAAAAGTTGTTTTGCGCTTTCGTTGTTCTGAAACTGGCTTACGATAAGGTGAACAGGAATGAGTAATGGAAGGCATTATCAATGCATGAGGTGGACAATCGTCTGATAAGGGCTCTGAAGTCTTTATGCAAGGACTCCAGTGTCGGTGTTCGAATTACGGTGCCTACACAGACTGGTTTTGGTATTTCAAAAGAAGTTAAACAAGGATGTACAGCTTCTCCTTGGGTGTTAAATTTTTTTATGGATAGTGGCATGAGTAAGTTGTAAGAAAATGATTGTGGGTTGAATATTATATACTGATGATCAAGTCCTACTTGCTTCTTCAACGGAGGACTTGCAGAGAATTAATGAGGCCCTGAAAGATAAAGGTATGAAAGTGAATGCAAGTAAGACGAAAGTTATAGTTTAGTAAAGAAATTACTGAATTTAATATTATGATTGAAAATAAACTAGTAGAACAAGTGTCAGAATTTATATACTTGAGGAGTATGGTATCGATGGATAAAAGATCCAAAGGAGATAATGAAAGAAGAGTAATTGCTACAGGCCTTGGTAAGCGGTGAGTCGGTGCCGAAGAAACCGCACCTAACTGTTCACAGACGCGTGCTGCTGTGCTCACCGTAAGGTATAGTAGCTAGAGTTGGGTATTTCGGAAAAATTATGAAAGTTAAATAAATGCTGATGAGATGAGTGAGGCGAGGCGTCCAGGCAGAATATACTATGGCATAATTAGTGATATTATGAGGAAAGGGCAGGCCAGAATTACCTGGAATAGACGGGCTTGTATGGAAGGTTCAATGACAAGAGAGGAAGCTCGTTAGGTATAAAAGGATAGGAGCAAGTGGAGGTCTGTTGCAAAGGTGCAAAGACGTGAGCATCTGACAAGTATATATATATAAACATACGTGTATGTATGTATGTATAAATTACAACTTATACTCATTAGTAGATATAGTAAAGATATAAGGCAAACTGTAAACGCAATTTAAAACAATCAATTTCAAAAAAACATTATGCGCTTTTCTATCAAGTCGTGCTATGTCGTGTTCAACCGACAAAATCGCTAGGCCAGACATTACTCGTATTACGGCTAACTACCATGCGTGATCCAAGACTTGGGCTGGTTTGGTCATTTCTGTACCCCTTCAGGGTCTACGCTCTGTGCCTGGGCATGGCTGACACCACCCTAGTTACAGCGCTGATTGGTGGACTTCACAAATCCTCGAAAGCATTGTGGAGAACTTTCAGGTACGTATGCTGGCTTGGTTTATTCATGATGTTTTGTTTCGCCATTGAAGCTAATAATATTTGTATAATTTCTTATACGCACATGGACTTTGACACTACTTATACGAGTGTAATTATGTGAGGGTAAACCCTGATTCCACTTTTTAATCCCGACGCAAACAGGAGGCGTCGAGATCCTATGTATCTGTGTGTATGTCCGTGGCATCATAGCTTATACACCCATTTATATCATCACTTGATTGTCTTCTTAACAGCATAAATTATCCCAATGTTGTTCTTATTGGTGATATAAACATAGACATTATGATGAACACAAAAGATACAAACGCTCCAGTATATCTGAACCTATTAGCAACACATAGTATGTTGCCAGCGCATCAAATACCCACACATGTCAAGACCTGTCTTGATCATCTCATGCTTAAAACCAAACTACCAGCTTTTTGCTTTGTTGCGGCAACATCTCTTACTGACCATGATAGCTTGATATTTATACTGGAACGCTGTTACTCAAAAAATAACCCTCGTATCATTAAAAAAATAAATTATTCATCTTTAGACAATGATATGATGAACAGTTGCTATAACTCTATTTATGAAACATCAGACGCCAATTTAGCATTATCCCAGCTAATTACGACACTCAATACAAAAATCCAGATCAACACATACACTTTTAGTGTCCCAAACTGCAAGAGAATAAAAAATCCTTGGATAACTACTGGTTTATTAAAATGTATGAAAAATCGCGATAAACTACACATAAAATCTAATAAGAACCCAAACAACGACGTAATTAAGATCACATACACAAGATATAGGAACTTTTGTAACTCGCTACTAAAAAAAATAAAAAAGGAATACGATAACAACTTAATAAATAATGCAGTAAAAAGTAACAACAATAAAATGCTGTGGGATACTATAAAAAAGGTATCTTACTCTAACAAATCTAATAACCCCGCTACCGAGCTTCTTTCTAAAAGTGACCCTCTGTCCTCTGCTAATAATATAAACAAATATTTTGTGTCTATCGGTCAAGATCTTGCCTTAAAAATGCTTAATACCACCACCCATACTGAATCCCCACAAATAAACTCATGCCCGTATTCTTTTGCCTTGCTCCCCACTGATGAAATAGAGGTGCATAACATTATACTTAACTTAAAGAAAGATACATCTGTTGGACGTGACAATATCTCCGGTGCCTTTTTAAAGAGATATCACCAAAGTTTAATTCCTCCCTTAACTTATATCTTTAATCTCATGCTCACTACTGGTGTTTTTCCGCAGCAACTAAAGCTCGCTGAGGTTATTCCTGTTTACAAAAGTGGTGACAGAGACTGTGTCAATAAATATAGACCAATATTTTTACTTCCCACCCTTTCTAAAATTGCAGAAAAGCTAATAAATAAACGCCTTATAAATTACCTTGAATCCAAAAATGTCTTATCTAACTCTCAATTTGGATTTAGAGCAGGTATCTCAACTACAGATGCAGTACATGCACTAATCGATGAGATTGTTTCTAAACTTGACTCCAAAAAGAGAGTAATAGCAATATTCCTGGATATAAAAAAAGCATTTGACACAGTCTTTGTCCCACTCCTGATAAGCAAACTGGAAAGATTAGGAATCCGTGACACGCAGCTTGAATTATTTAAGGATTACCTTTGTAACAGAAAACAAAGAGTGAGAGTTGGTGATGTTGTTAGTGATGACTTACCTACATCCTTCGGCGTACCACAGGGATCTGTACTCGGCCCATCACTATTCCTGACCTTCATTAATGACCTGTGCAACTTACAACTTTCTAATGGTAAAATAGTGACTTTTGCTGATGACACAGCCTTAATTTTCAACGGAGACACTTGGGAATCTACATACACCACCGCCCAAAATAGCTTCAATGTTGTATCTTCTTGGCTTCGAGAAAATGGTCTCACACTCAATATAGACAAAACAAAATACATACCATTCTCTATTAAAACCAACTCACCCTCAATAAATGACAACCTGTCTATCATAGCACACTCTTGTTCTCCTAACCATTCCTGTACTTGCGAAGACCTAAAAAAAGCTTCCTACATAAAATACCTTGGCATCATGATAGATGACACCCTTAGCTTCAATCAACACCTTGAACTACTATCAGCCAGGACTCGCAAACTGATTTTCATCTTCAAAAACCTCCGACATGTTTCTGATAAATCTGCCATTAGGATGGTGTACATGGCCCTATGTCAATCCATCTTATCATATGGCATCACTGTATGGGGCGGCGCATGTAAGACGAACTTGAAAGTTGAGAGAGCCCAAAGAGCAGTACTAAAAGTCAGTCTAACATTGCCTTTTCTGTTCCCCACAAATGATTTGTATAGACTTGCCGATGTTCTAACAGTACGGCAACTTTATATTTTAAACACCATTCTCAAGCAACACTCTCTTATCAAATTCAATCCCTTACGCAATCAAAATAAACGGCTCAAACATAAGGTCTGTTTGTCGGATAAACAATGGTCCACTAACTTCTCCAAGAAATATTTTGGCTTTTTAGGAGTATACCTTTATAATAAAATAAACAAGTTGATCACAATTTACCCTCTAACAAAATTTAAATGCAAACAAAATCTCACAGAGACTGGTAATCTGTCATACAGGTCTCCTAGTACAGATACCAGTCTCTCACATAGATATCTGTAATTGTAATAATCTCTTCAACTATTTTAAGTACTACCTTTGTATCTGTGTGAGAGAACAAAACAATAAAGTTAAATATAAAGTTAAAAAAAAAAAAAATATAGCTGCTCAACGGATGGACCGAATTTGATCTAGTTTTTTTTTGTTTGGAAGGTGGCTTCGCTAGCTTAAATTAGCTATTATTCAAGAATATCTGTTCTTCCGTTCCAAGATCAGTCATCTTTTCTAATCGCTGAAGGTTTAAATATAAATATACTTGTCTGATGACTTGTCGTAGACGTCGACGTAGTTGGTAAACAAATTCACGACCTACATTGATTATAAAACATTGCCATAGATAAGACTTTTTGCATTGGTCTGGATGTTTCTATGTACAATATTACATAGGTACGATGACTGTTAAAACATTAGCAAGAATTCTGGTAGCGCAGAATATCAATGATGATTCTTGAACTAGCAAACGGTCAGGCGTATGGTTGCGTAAAGCGTTTATTCCTTAAACGTACCTACCTTCGAGTAAATACAAACCTAGTACTCGACTCTAATATTTATGACAGGTAAAACTAATAACGGGGTGAAGTTTTTGATATGGTTGAAGTGGACGATGGCTGGCGCGTGTATCATGCTTGTGAACGAGTGCCGTTGGTTGGGGCTGGTCATCTCCGAACTGCTATTACTTACATATAGTAGTAGTTTGCGCGACTGTTTATAGTTTAGAACAATTCGTTACATTGTCCTCACATTTAATTTGCGCATATAAGCAATGTAACCAAAGACTTGTAAAAAACATGTTGAAAAAGAGTGTCCTTGGAGTTTCTTGCCTGTTCTTCTACACAGGATCTTCTTCTTCAATATGTATGTATTTACAATTTCTTTTTTTTTTTGAGGTCTGAATAGCCATGTGTTATATATATAGTGATACCTATTATTACTACGTCTTGTCAAGAGGTGGCTGTCAGATGTCTCGCCACAGTATAACGTATATACAGTATGGTATCTTCATACAAACGGTCGGATCGCGACACATACCTACAGCCTTGCGTTCGGTATACACTCGGTACACAAACAGTCGCGAGTGCTCCGCAGTGACGAACGAACGTAGTAATCGTTTTTTATGCAGTAAGCATGCGATTTGTGTATTTCATTGAAATAAATACAAATACTTACTACTTAAGTACTTAATATGGCAAATAGAAATTATAGACTATATTGTGCTGTTTGGTTGCTTAAATTCTTCAAAAAACGCACCCATAGATAACATTTTTTGAACTACTTGGAAACTCCGAAAGGTAAGACTATAAAATAATTTTTATGTAGTACGTAATTTGTTTCTTTTTTAATAGGTAGGTATTTCGCTTTTTTCACCGAGTAAAATACCTGGATTAATAAATAAATAAGTAGATAAGGTAACAAAAGTGGCATACGAGTGTTTTGCCCACGCTCGCGTTAAAAAGCTAGTAGGTAGTTTCCTAGGCTAAGCTATCTATTTACTTATGTATTTAGCTACTTACATATATTATTGAATTAGACGAAATATTTTTACTTTATGTTATATTACATTATGAAATGATTATGAAAGTAAAAAATGGTAGGTACTACTTATTTCATTCACAACGAATTTTCATATTTTATAATAAAAAATAAATTTTAATATTTACTGAAACTCAAGTAGGCAGATGAAATTATGGGTAGCCCTATCGCGTGTTTACGTACCGTCCGGCTGTAGGTAATTATTTCAAGGAAAGGGCCGAGTCACAATACTGTATATACATATACTGTGGTCTCGCCCTCGCCAGGCTGAAATCAAAACATTTCGATTGCGAATCAAATAATAATAACAAATTCACGCATCTTTCACATGGCCGTCTGATCCCAAACTAGGCAGAGCCTGTACTGTGTTAACCAGACTGCTGATAAACAAATTTATACATTTCTAAATACATACATATTATAGATAACTTACACAAAAATTAAAATGGCCCTGCACTTGATGTTTTATCAAAGTATTTTATAGACATTAAACAACATTATAAACATACTATGACATCAACTATAATAATGACAAAGGAAAAATACACACATGTAAATTAATACATATATAATTCTAAATTTGAATCCTACAGGAAAACTAACAATTTAAATGTGTTTTGTAATTTATGTGAATTTTTTTTTGTGCTTTTAGAACCCGGTTGCGGTTAATTAGGACAATTGCAATAAATGTCATCCTTGAAATAATTACGCAAAATTTTAATACTATACCTGTTATTGTGTCTGCCAAATATATAATATTTTGTTAATAGTTGCTTTTTACGAAGGCGATGGTTGGTAGACCTTCTCTCATGACGCGTGGGGGGTATCCACACGAAAAAAAAGACCTCTCATAGAATTGGAACAGAAATTGTTTATTTTTATTACACGTCGGTGTTTTGTGAAATCTCTTGATCGCAAGTCAGGTACATACATTAAAGTATCTACAGCTTGGAGCGACGTTCAGTAGCCTGGTACTGCCATACATTACTTAATGTATTCTGCTTTAAAGTTTATTTGATTAGAATCACAGAAATCTAAATAAGGTAACGTAGTAAAGATAAGGGAAGGTTACCTTATTTAGATTTCTGTGATTAGGATGGTAGGCTTGAAAATTTTTTCCCTTCGTTTCCTTGGGCCAAAAAGAATGGTTTACAGTTACTTAGCCACAAGTGTTTACCGCCTTTAATAGCAAGCGACTGATGAAACCGGGACTCCACAGGCTTTTGCTTCACCACGACAACGTGTCCGAACACGGCGCACAAAACTAGGGACTTCCTAATTACTATTACTAAACTACTATTATAGACAAATTACACCCAGATAAAGAACAATTTTTTTTTCTTTGTCTAGGCTTATTTCATTATTTGTCTTAGCTCTGGCTCAGCAGTCAGGATCACTAAACACTAGATCAATAGGCCTGTCATATCGCAGAATGATCTCCAGCCTCCAAGAGCGCTGGCCTGGGGGTACCGGTGAGGCTGCCCGTTACTCTAGTAGAAGCAGGCCTGAGACGTAGCGTGTTACGCGCACGCCTCTCTAAACCGGAAGGCGGGCAAGGCCCTCGGCACACAAGGGCGTGCCTGCCTTTTGTTTAAGAGGTAGCCAAGGTCCGCCGCGGTTCTCGGGGACTTCCTTCCTAGGGTATACCCGAGTCCCTTGCAATAGACTCATTTGTGACGGAACACCGTGTGATTTTATTCAGTTCGATTCCAACATACCACTTCACCGGCGGCCCCGGTGGGATGATGACCCGAGGGGGTTATCACACAATAAAAAAAAAATAGATGTGCATGTCCATAGAAATTCACACTACCTGTAGTGTGGTGTAGTGTGGTGGGCCAGAAGAATAATATGTATAAGTAATTAGATTATATTCACTTAAGCACAATATGGCCGATACTTTATTTATATAAGGTCATAATTTTGTCTCGGTAATTTTAGAAACTAATTAGAATAGTTATTACTATCCTCTGTCTATTTTTTTTTTCTTTTTGACAAATCGACAAGTCGCCAATTAGTGATCCTCTAACACTTCGTAATACAGATATTTTTTGAACACTTTTTAATACAGATATTTTTTGTACTCTTTTTAAGCAAATTTCGGGTACTTGGCAATGTGAAATTTTGAATAGTTAAAATTTATATGTAGAAGTATTACTGGTGGTGCAAGTTGGTAGTGTAATAGGTACAGAACGAGTGAAAGTATTAACTTTTGATCAATGTGTTATAGGTATAAGAAATATGCAAACCTCACTACAAGAAGCTACAGGTGACGAGTTATGATGACCAGTCATGGTACGGAACGAAATTATATAAAACAAATAATCTAAAATTTAATTAATTATAGTCGAAATTCGAAGACCAGGCGATTTCTATAACTATAGACGAAAAGTTTTTCATACTGATTTAGAAATAGGTATTATTATTATTATTGTTTAAGTGCTTAGTGCCACCTCGACCATTTCTGGTCTTTTGTGGGGCACTTTTTGCTTTACAGTTCACTGCTCAGACTTATGGCTTCGAGAAACTTCCAGATCCTTTCAGCAGTGATTGTTTGTATTTCCTGCGGTTGCATGATGTGCAACCCTAGGTTACTACTTCGGTGCCGCATTAGTGGGCCACAAGGGCATAGAATATGCATTGCAGTTTCTTCTGCCTCTTGACAGAATCTGCATATTGTGTTCTGGCCCAACTTTAAGTTGAACATATGTTTGTTCAGTTTGCAGTGTCCGGTGACGACTCTTGTTACTGCACAGGTTTTGTATCTTTTGAGATCTAAAAGTTCTTTGGATACTTTATTATCATAGCCTTAGAAATAGGTAACATCGATTTATAAGGCAGTAGAAACTTATGTGTTACGTAGTGATGCTACGTAACTTTTTTTATTGCGTAAGACAATATCTAATCACTTATTTAAAAAAAAAAAACTACATGCACACTGAGTATCATAATGTCTACGAATGGTAATGAATAGTGTAATTAAATTAAAATAGGTAATCTATATGTATAATTTCTTACTGCACGTTTTAAAGTTTAATTTTACGGACTCTGGCATAGTTACGTTCTAGAGCAACTATAAAAAAAAAAACTAAATTAATGGACTGAGTATAATTTCAAAATTTGTTTGCCAAAGCTTTTTTTTTTGTTTTAGTATTGAAATTCTATCAAGATCTATAACAAAAAATTAATAATATTTCATTAGTACCAAACGTGAGTAAAACAATTACTAAAGGTGCAGCTTGCTTGAAGGCAAATAAGTTGGGAAAGTATTCAAAATCGTTATTCGTGAATCTTAATGCAGCTACCTCAGCTCAGCAAAATACCAACTTGCTGCACTTGGTTGAACAAGTTAAGAAAAAAAATATACCGTAACGTAAAACTTCCTCCTTTTTTGAAGTCGGTTAAAATTTGCACTAATGTTTGTATTCATGCTAGTGGTTGAGGTGGTCAGTAATTCTTTATGAGAATCAAATTTGCAATTGAAATTATTTTGGAAAGAGGAATTACTGCAAATTGCGAGTTTTCCTAGCACTGCAGTAATTCCTCTTGAGTGTTTTAAAAAAGAATAAGTTAAACGAATATGTAATTCAGATAAAACTTTCAATTTTATTATGTAGCCAGCACACAAAATTCATTCATCAATAATTTACATTCAAATATTTGTAACACTAGTATTTCATTACAATAGATAGTTATAAAATATAGGTAAATGTACATCAGATTTACACAGGCCGTGTAGTTTTTACGGCTAAGTTATTTTTCCACAAAATAACCTTGTCTTACAATTATTACATGTTTTTTTTTATTTGAATAAATATATTGTTCTAATTCACGTTAATGAAAACATTTTTCATTAAATTTCAGAAAAAAGTAATTTGACAGACAGACAAACCATATTTTTTACTAAAATATTGCTTAAAAGTAAAACAATGCAAGGTTAAACTGCTATATACGAATTGCTGAACAATATCAAAAAGAAATACTACAGTACATTGTATCACGCTTTTCATACAAACTACGTACACAATCAGGATAAATAAATAAAATAAATTCTTTTATCTTACATTATTAATACATTCAATTCTAAATTATATCATAACTTACACTGTTGTTTAAACTATAAATATATTATATTACCGTTTAACGTTATGACTAATAGGTAACTCCACCGTTTTATTATTTTATAATGTACAAACGTAAAACAAAATATTTTTTTAAGAGTACCACTTCGTTACAAAAGAGCTATTTTTTAAGAACTTCCAATACCTTCTGTATCTGTTGAGAAAAGTATAAAGTAAACAAAATAATAATTTAAAAATTTACTCAGCTGATGTTATTTTGTTACGAAATGACACATCATTTTAAATGAAATATAATTGAAGTAATTAGGATTTGTTCCGTGTTATGACCAAGTTCTGAAAAAATTAAAATAAATCCGTTCAAACATATTAAAGGCTAATCAAAACCTATACCTAGGAAGTCAGATCATGGGGGACCCCGCGTTTGCTTCTTGGACTTGGGGAGCCGATTAAAACTCTTAACTTACCGGAAGATCTTAATTCTTCCGTAAGCCGATTATTTCCTAAGAGCACATATTTAGTACTAAACTGCTTTTACAGTACCTATTTACTCCAGTAAAAGACTAAAACACGTAAGCGATCACACGTGAACTACGAACTCTTTTGTACTTACTCGAGAGATACAGTCTTGTTTTTACATTGGTCACTCTGCTACACTGACTTCTGAGGCTACTCTAACACATGCTAACACATACCTACTACTTAAGTATATTACATCTGATATTAAGAATAAATATATCTATATACATTTTTCGAAACACAAGTTAGGACATGCAACATGAAACAAATAATATGCTTCAGTTGAAAAATCTTGAACGTTGGTAATATTATATTTCACTATATCATACAATAAGTATACTACATATTGAACCCAATTACAATCTTTTAACGTACATTATTATGATAAAAAGTCTTTGGCCTTAATAAAAATATTCTACAAGAATTTAAGTGTCTTTACCCACGTAGCCTCTACAAACAGCAAGCGTTGACTAGGGACTAAGATGAATTTACCATCAACAGATTTATAGCTAAGCGTGTTGCGCTCTGCCCAGATGGATAAAGAAAGCGACACGGTCGCCACTTCTCTCCCCGCATTTGTTGCACATGAAAGGGTCGTTATAACCGTGGAAACCCATGTGAATAGTATGCATCGTCAAATCTCCGAATGTGATGTCGCAGTACTGACACGAATAACTTTGTGTCACAGCAGGAGCCTCCACGGATCCTTCCGATTCAGAGTCAGAGATCTCCATATCTCTAGTTTTTTCGTCTTCGTGTTGAAGTCGCAACGCTGCTGGTTGTAGTTTAAATGCGCGGCCTTTTCTTCTATTCTTGAGCGCTGTAGTTGGAGTTACAGGGGTTGGTCGCTCTGTGCCAGGGGGAGGAGTACCTGCTTCGCTAGTTTTGGTGTTTGTTAGGTCTAGAGCGTCATTAGCCGAAGCAAGCGTTTCTTTAGGAGTGGTCGGTGTATGGGGGACGCTAGCTGGGGATTTAACAGGAGGAGGAGTGGTGGCGTTTTCGGGGTTTTCACTGTAAGCAAGACGCTGGTGAAGTATTGAGGGAGGAGGAGATGACGTTTGTTGTTTTTCTGAAGATAGCTCCTGAAGTCTAGGTGATATTCTTTGTCCGTAGTCATTGTTCGGTGGGAATAAAAATGAGTGAGGTAGAAGCGGTGGCAAATAAGGCAGGTTGACGGGAAAATGATTTCCGAAGAGTGGGTGTGTCGGCGGCGGTGGTTGCGGTGCATTGTTATTGTTCATGGGTGCCTGATCGAACATTTTAGACAACGGTTTCTGTTTGGGTCCACGCCGTGTTCCATAAACATCAATGATTGGCAAAGGATTAGGCGTTCCATCTGGGTTTAGTACCATCGCAGGATTGTGCTGATATTTGCGCAAGTGCAACTTTAGGGAGTGGCAGTATTTTGTGGCGTAGTTGCAATCCGCACACCGGTATTGGTACACATTGGAGTGCGATTTTAAGTGCGAGTTAAGCATCGATTTGTTGACGCATGAATATGAGCATTGAGTACATTGGAATGGCTTTGATCCCATATGGTTCCTCATGTGATATTCAAGATGGTGCTTGTATTCAGTGACAAAAGGACATTTTCTACAGCACAGCATTTTCTCTGGTTTAATGTGCTCCTTACTGTGTTCCCAGAAGCTGAGTTTCGTTACAGCAACGAACTCGCACTGTTTGCATTTAAACGTTTTCACTTTTCCATGCGAGTTTACGGCAGGCACACGAAGGCCTGGTTCGTCATCAAAATCTTCGTCACCTGATCCCTCGCGACCGTCGTCGCCATCGGTTTTTTGTCCGATACCATCAAAACCCGAATCGTGATAACGCTCGAAAGATCTACGGTCATGGTCCCTATCGGGCGAAGAAGGGGTTCGAGGAGGCGACTTTGGGGGCGTGGCGTCAGCACGTGCTAACGGAGTAGATACATGAGCAGGTCGTGCTAAGTTTCTTGGTGAGTAAGATGTTTCGTAGCCAGGGGAAGGTTCACGACCATCGTTGTTACGAGGTTCGAAGCCCGGTGGTGTAAGCAGACTATATGGTAGACCATTACGGTATGATTCTAAGTGCATCCCAAGGTTGGCTTTGGCTTTAAGAGACATGCTGTCGTAGAAAGGTGACGGTTCACCGGAGCTACTCACGCTGCGTGGTGAGTGACCGTTGGAGTCTTTACTTGAGGACGATGGAGATGCGCTGTGGAATCCTTCAGAGTAGAAGCCGCTAGTTTGGTCCTTCAGAAAGCTCCCGTCTTCCATCGGTTCTGATTTCTATAAAGAAAACGCTGATTGTAGAACATAGGAGTAAGAAGAAGAGCAAAAAGAAGAACAAAAAAGTTAAAGTGTATGCCATATGTCTTTTGCCATAAATAATATAATAATAGTAAGTGCATACAATACGTTTTCTATATATATGAATAAACCACAGTGTTTTTTTTTTCTGTTTGGTCCGAAAGAGGTAAGGCCTAAGGTTTTGCTTTTTTACTTATAAAATTTTAGCAACTTATAATATGTAAATTACCTAATACTAAAAAGCTCGCTATTGATACATACCACTGTCGGAGGTTGCAGTAAGGATCCCCAAGATTGAGGATGTGCGGAGTGGTGCGCGGGCGCCATGCCAGCTGGTGTGGCGCAACTAAGCATACCTGTTGACAGACAGCAACGATTAGCTTGCTATGCAAATAAAAAATTGACATCTATAGACTATAAAAAAATCAATAGTATTTTCAGTTAGCTGCACAATAATGAACTACTCATCGACTGAGAATAATACACACTTGCATAATATATAAAGTACCTAAAGAAGAAATCTGCTTACCAAACAAATAGTTTTCAATGTAAAAAATGCGGAACATTCGGTCACGTACGGTTTCGTAATAAGACTCATCATTTGCAAAATATAAAGAGATTTATTTTCATTGTTTTCATTTAAAGTAGGTATTGGTTATTTTATATGTACACATTTAGTTTCTTGGATAGAAAAGCAGAATTTTCATTAAAAGCTCCCCGGTTTAAGTGAGTAATAACCTAAATACGAGTATTTCTGTAAATCCATCGGGCGCCTTGTAGGCCGTCAGGTGTATCTTGTTAAAATGTTAAAACTAGAGCTGCTCCTTAGTGGTATCAAGAGGGGGAATTATTAAGAATACTTTAGGGGTGTGGTGACTAATATCTATGAGTTTTTGCTTGGTTAGCAACACCGCTACTGTTGATTAATTTACACCTAGTATTATAAACGTCCATTGGCTTGTATGTAAATGCAATGTTTATCGAAGGCCGTATACCTACTTGTTTGCCACATGAACGACTCAAGTGTTTGCGCATTAAGTTGGGTTTTACTGATAAACCATCTTAGTAGCTAAGTCTATTAATGAGGCGTTCATGTTATCATGAGAAATAAATAATAACCAAAAAACACTAGTTATTGTAATGTGCTATTTTTTTGTCCGTCTTGTAATAAATGTTGTTGGTGTTTTTTAACAAATAACGTATTAACATTAGGCAAGGTCACCTGGAGGATAATGTTTACAACGTTGTCTTATGCAATTTGGACAAAAACAATGAGTATGACGTGTGCGTGTGCACAGATATTATGTATATTTCAATTGAGCACTATAATAAATGAGCAGTTATAGAAAAACTGGTATATATTAACTACGTACTTATAATAACTTTTAAACTTTCTCGTTCCATGATATATAATTAACTAGCAGCGCCCCGAGGTTTCACCCGCGTGAGTCCCGATCCCGTGGAAATATCCGGATAAAAATTAGCCTATATGTTAATCCAGGTCTCCAGCTTTCATCTCAATCGGTTTCAGTAGTTTTAGCGTGAAAGAGTAACAAACATTCATACATACATACATCCGTACATACATACATACATACATCCATACATACATCCATACATCTTCACAAACTTTCACGTTTATGACATTAGTAGGATGTGTACGCACGGGAATTAACGCGAGCACATACCTTTGAATTGCCTGACTTTTCGACCACGTTTCACTGACCGTGGTCACAGATTGACTCAAAGGTATGTAATACATATACGTGATCGAGTTAATTCCCGAACGTATACATACCTAATTACTACGTTCTACCGCATATTAGTTATAGTTAAAATAATGGACAATTGTCCAAATAAAGCGTCTCGCGCACTGAGGAAAATAAATTATACTTATATAGAAAATACCGTTATAATTACTTGTACCTACAGATTTTGGCGATATGTTAGATGAGGGTGAATTGCTCTGCTTTATACCTACCTACCTAAATATAATGTAGGTAATTGCCGCTTGTTATAAATTTATATACATACTAGCAGCGCACCGAGGTTTTACCCACGTAAGTCCCGATCCTGTTTTAATATCGGGATAAAAAGTAGCCTATGCGTTAATCCAGGTCTCCAGCTATCTTCACACCAAGTTTCCTCGCAATCGGTTCAGTAGTTTTGGCGTGAAAGAGCAACAAACATTCATCCATCCATCCATCCATCCATCCATTCACATTTATAAAATTAGTGGGATACCAATACATAGGTGTTATTATGCAATAGTGTAAAAAATATGAGAGATAAAATAAATAAGTACAGAATGCAGTGCTTAGTAACTAGGTTTAACTACTAATCTTTATAAAAATACCTTAGGAAAGTTTAAAACAAGTGGTTAACGTTACGTTTGAGCAATTAAAAATCCTTTTAATCCTTATATGCAGTGAAAAGGTTAGTTAAATTAAATTCTAAATATAATGGTTATAGTGTAGTGATCCTCAAGAATTTGTATTAAATACATCATACTGTAGTAGCAGCCAAGAAATATAAATAGTTACTCATCTATTATAGGGTTATTAGTTAATTTAACGCTATGCAAAAGAAGTTATCGTACGTTATTGTTTCATTACTCCAAAAAGTTATCATTGGAAAAAAAAAAACAGAAAATCATAAAATAAATAGACATTTATATTCAAGATAGTATGCACTACTAATTTAAAGATATCTTAATAAAAACTAAAACTTGCCTTAAATAGAAACTTCCGAAGTTTGAAAATACACAGCACAACAATGCTTCATGCAACTAAATCCATCAAATTCACTTTACTGTTTATATATCACGGTTTACTAATTTTCATTATCACGATAAACTCATGAGAATTTCATGAAACAACCCTTCGATGAGACGGCTGAGAGACGTGTGACTGCCGCCACTTCTCACAATGAACTGAAAAAATCTGTCAATTTTTATGCTCCAAACATCGATAAATGTATTCTATATTTGAAGGCGACGTGTTTTCTAGTGGGACAGAGACAGCCACACTTTCAAATAGCCGCTTCCCTTTCGCACCCCCACAGCCTATTTTACTCGAACCAATACGGCGCAAGCTACTGTGGGTGGGGATCCTGTTATTAAGTTATTGTTTATGCTATATTAATACTAAAAAAATAGACAACCCCGGCTATTTTGCCCGTTGTTGTTATAACAAAACATAGTCGTATTATATCTGTTATTATTGGGCGATAAACTGAGCGAGTAGGGTAATGAGATTGTTTTCGTATTGAATCACTTAATGCCTACGGTTATAATGTGATTTTTATGTTTGTTTGTCCCATTAATTAGAAGTAAGACAGTTAAATTATGGGTGGTTGTAAAAATAAATAGAATGTTGACTTAACCTTTATTGGTCATAAATATAAAATGTATCTAATTACCTAACTAACACTTAAATAGAGTAATCCCGTTTCCAAAGCGTTATTTATCTTCAAGCATCCCTATGTATCATTCCCCTTCTCATTTTTTACATGTTAAAAAAAGATGAATGAATAAAAAGTATAACAAGGCCGTACTATCGAGGGGCGGTGAGCTTTTTACGTCACACTCCAACCAATAGCGAGGTGCAGATTAAAAAAGGAATGACGTTTTCTTTTTTCAAACAACCAACAGCCAATTAAAAACTGTTTTCTAATTTTAAGCGGGCAAAATAAATAAGAATGGCACTTTAAGCAGAAAAACGAGAACATTGATTTTGACTATAATATTTACTTTTAACATTCAGTTTGGTTAAAAAAATACGGTTTCAGTATGTCATTAAATTTATGCTTCATGTACTTACTTTAAAAACAACTTAAATAACCATTCAAAAGGAAGTTTTTTAGCATAGGTGTGTATTGTTGGAATACACTGCTGTGTCCGAGAGCTATTACTGCGTTCGATATGAATAGGTAGATATTTAGGTAATGTAACATGCATTCAGAATAATTATTTATTATGTTTAAGTTGTATTTACAAATTGATTTACTGTAGGGTACATAACGTTTAAAATACTAGGGGGCTTCAAAGTTTAGTCATACTATATGGAACATTTTTTTTCGAAATAATCAGCACTGGCAGAAATACAGATCTTCATACGTGTAAACCAGGTGCTGAACACTGGAGCAATGCGTATCAATCACCCATACTTTACTCTGGGATTTAGTAGGAACGTCCAAATACCTTTGACAAAACTTATGTAGCGGCCCACGTTAGATAGAAATTTTATAGAATATTAACACAGCGAATAATATTATGTTGTAAGCATCAAAATTTAATGTAACAACTATTTTATGATCCTTGATTTCTGACGTTTGACAATTATGTTTTAGTATAATTAGTAAACTCGTGTATAATTATTGAAATCGCCAGATCTGTCAAAATATTTCCTCCTCATAAAATGTATTTAGGTAGGTATGTACCAACATAATTTTTAAAACAATTTCCGAAGCCAAAAGAATGCATTTCAAAAACCATTTGAGAGCAATTTAGCCAACACTAGTAGATAGCACTAGCACGGCGTGCGTCACTGCTACTGCCTAAGAATGGGTAACACCATCTTAGTGAGCTCCCTAACGCTTTACTTCACAAGGGTTAAAAGCTATCTAACTCTTTACACGCTCGCCCGGTTACCACCACGTCGGCCGTGTGCTTAATTCCCCTGTTATTGCATAAAAAATATATGGACAGCATTAGATTGGTACGGTATTGAACTTTAAGAAACCAGGCTATATCGGTATAAAGGACCAAGTGCCATGAACGGTCTACAAAGATGGGTTGCCAGAATAAATTAATACCATACCTAATAGGTACAAGTTGAGCCCTTAGATAGATCCTACTAATCCTACTAATATTATAACCCTGAAAGTTTGTGCGGATGTATGCATGTATGGATAAACTACTGAACCGATTGCGATGAATCTTGGTATGTGGATAGCTGGGGACCTGGATTAACACGTAGGCTACTTTTAATCCCGATATATAAATCGCTGATAAATCGCGGGCGCAGCTAGTACCAGATATAATTGCTTGCAACACTATACCAAGGATGAAAATGCCATGAATATTACCAAAAATTTGCTTTTACGAGTTCCAAAATGGAAAAATTGCCCAAAATAAGTCTAAAGAGATAATTATTCATCTAGGTATCTACAATATTATATCTATTAAACGTAAAATGTTTTTTCTTACTCTATTTCAATAATAAGTGCTATCGTAGATGTCACGTATATTAACGAAGCTTAAATGTCTATATTATATAGGTATAATAATAATTACCTACTAGTTTAAAATTTAACTACCCAATACCTGTATCTTTTTTAGTTGATTTGACATTATGTTTTTACGGTTTTAAATTTTACCTAATATCTTATTTATAACACCTATGTTTACATTGCTATCAAGTATTAAAATTTTAAATCCATTGACACTACCTAATTTAAGTTTTAGAAACAATTTACTAAAGGTATAACAGGAACAGCAACGCTAATTTGAACAGTTCCTTCTAAAATAGAATTTTTACCAACAAATTTTTAATACTGATGAAACATGTTTAACTACATAAATCAAAAGATAATAGCGGCGCATAGACAGAAACAAATAGGATCTTTCACTTTAGCCGAAAAAGGAATCCTCATGATACTCGTCTCCTCTGTAAGAACTTCTAGAAATTTTGGAATTACCTAACATAGACCAGGTGATTCCATACAGATAGGGCTGCCATCCCCGGATTTGTCCTAGTTTAGAGGGTGTTCGGGGAGCGTCCGGACGGGGTTTTCAAAAAGTGTCCGGGTAAACTCCGTGCCAGGGGACAATTATAAATGTTAGATGAATCGTTAAAAAGCAAAAAATTAGACTGGAATAGGCGTTTTTTTAAGGTGTCCGGGAAAGAATCTCGACGTCACCCAAGTGTCCGAATTTTTTTAAGTTTTTGTCCGGCATTGGCAATTTAAGTGATGGCAGGCCTACATACAGATATATTTGTTAGATGTTGTTGATGCACCAGGTTCTATTGGCGTCAGGAACTCTTCAGGATGATTGACCGAGAAAGAACTTCTGTTATCTATGGTTAAATTCATGAAACAATCTGAAAATGTCAGGCTATTGTAAATTAAGCTAAAAAAAAGTTATTGTTAAGCTGTCCTGAATGTTGTATTTTTATATTTAATACTTTTACTAATTATGTATAACTTGAGCTAGTACTTCTTCCAAATAGGTTCGGGTTAAGTCGTTACCAGCGACGTTTTTGTTTGAAATGTCCTCCAATCACATAATAGTAACGAATCTTAAAATATTACTAGACTAGCAGGGCCCCGCGGTTTCACCCGCGTAAGTCCCGATCCCGTGAGAATATCGGGATAAAAAGTAGCCTATGCGTTAATCCAGGTCTCCAGCTATCTACATACCAAGTTTCATCGCAATCGGTTCAGTGGTTTATGCGTGAAAGAGTAACAAACAAACATCCATCCATCCATCCATCCATACATCCTCACAAACTTTCTCGTTTATAATATTAGTAGGATATATGAGCAGCTAGTCAGATAGTTAATCTTGCAAGTCACGTTTTTACAGTCAAAAAATGATGCGTTGTTTTCTTTTTACATATTTTTTTCTAAAAATGTTACATCAAGCCCCCCTGCTTCCTTATACTTACATATCTAGTTATAATTTAAACCAAATATTTTCACTTTACACAACATAGGACACAAAAGCGGTGTTGCGCCATATTAATCCAAAGGCACCGTGTCATTTTGACCAGGTCGGCAGTAAACCTAGTACCTAGCACATTCAGCTTAGTAACGATAATACCTATATTACATTATTTTCATTACATTGAAATCAAACAAAAAGCCAATAAGATAGATCCACGACAGGATTTAGGTAGGTACATCTATTAATTTTAACACAACATGTCACACATCATTGTTTTTCCTTCAAAACCTAATTATTTATTCGTTTTTATGTTATAAGTAATTAACTTTAACGATAATAGTACTTAATAGAGTAAACCATTACTAACATACGTCGGCAAACAAAAAAGACAAAGTCATCATTAAAAAATGAAAAGCGGTGATCATTAGGTACTTACCTAACCCAACATGTGGTTACTTGGATACCTAATAGTTCAAACAACAATGTATTTACGACAGATGTATACTTATTACTAAATTAATAGGCGATATTTAGTATACGATAGGATCGTGATTACTTAATTATGCAAAGTTTCAACAAAGGTTCACATTCAAACTCCGAGAATAATATTAATTGTTAAAATGTTCTTTTAAAACAAGCTTTTATACAGAGTTTTATTTTAATGTAGATTTGATGTTTAAAAAAGTACTCCTCAAGATGGATCAATCGAGCCCAAACTCGATTGGTTTATCGTGTTTAGTTCAGAAGTTCATATTGCCACCTTCCGACTCCATCATCATACCCTGGAAATCATGTTGCACCAAGGTACTCACCAAGACAAAACAAATGAGCCCAAACTTGATAGGTTTGTCGGTATTAGTTTTTTTTTTTTTTGTTTTTGAAAGACAACTCCCGCATTAGAAATTACTCCTGTGTCGCGGGGGACTTTACAAACATACAACGAACGGACACAAAGAACACCCAGACTCGGGTGGGAATCGAACCCACGACCAATATCATAGCAGTCAGGGTCACTAACCACTAGGCCAACAAGCCAGTCAAGTTAGTAGTGTAGTAGTAGTGAAGTTCCTGTGGCCGTCTTCCGGCTCCATCATCAGAACATCTCCATGGCACACTATTATTGTATTGTCACCGAAGATACATATGTATTTTGAGGCCGATCGGACATCGGGAAGTGATTCTAATTTAGCTTACAAGATTCGTGCCGAACACACATACTCACATACTTACAAACATATAAAAGCTTGTAAAATATTGTTGGTACAACTGCCAAACTTTGATTCAGCAAGGTTGGGCGTAGCGCCATTTGTGACGGAACACCATGTCATTTCCGACAAAGAATTTCACCGATAGCCTTGAAAAAGTGATGATCTGTGGGGGTTTCGACACGATAAGAAAAAGAAAAAGAGTTGTGCATAGCGAATAATATGTACGGCTATGGCTTGTTTTATTGCCATATATTAAATTGTAAGCACAACGTTTTTTTAAACATCCTCGGACATATTTAAATTCTAAAAAAAATAAGAATACACAAAACGTCACTTTTATCACCTGCAGCAAAGCACTCTAGCAAATAATTTATTATAAAAATCCTTTTAATTTTCTTTGATTTTAATTGTCATAGGTCTGAAGAATCTTAAAAGAACCGTCCCTAGTCTGCGCTATTTTGCACTATTGCATCATCGCGGCCAGAAAAAAGCGCATTAACAAAATAAATATGATTGACAAGGAAAACTAGCCAATCAGAAATCTACCCGTTCTACAGCGTCTGTTGAGGCTAAGAGGTTCTATAACGTTTGCGACTTTAGAGTAGTCGATAATGTTTAAGTCTCGTCTTTATACTAGTCAGAAGTCTCTGGTTGCTGGTAATCCCAGGTAGAAGTGACAACAGTACTGCTGTATTGAGCACAGTGTGCCTTTTAGTCGTAAGATTTGACTGATCTATTCGTCTATATCCCTATTGCATTTACTGGACGTGGCTGTGTGTGGTGTGTTTCGACACCAGATTTTAAAAGGCTTAGTTTGAAAATATTAAAATAGTTGTTTATTGCTAATATAATTGTTTTTAAGATCGAAACTACTTAATTATGGTATGCATTATGTACTACTAAATATTAAATACCGAAAACTGCTCATAACTGACGTCCCAATAGTTTTAAACCGACCGAAAAATACTTTTTGAATAAATGAATGTCGATTTAGAATAAACTATAAGGTAAACGGTATTTGAAGGTGAATTAAGTGAATATATTATTATTTTTACAGGTCATGTCACTGTCAACTTTATCATTTGTATGCGATATGAGCGTTTTAAATTCACGAATACAACTACCATTTCGAATAGTGTCGTGAGTACGATTCCGTTTATTATATAAAATAATTAAATTAATTCTGTTGATCATAGATAATTATACTCAGACTATCAGTCTTCCTGTACTGTAAGTTTCATAATTCAACTGCGTTTATGGTCACTGCTCCGCTCCTAAGAGTTGTAACGTGATATTGTATAGCCTATATAATTCCTCAATAAATAATTTATCCAACACAAAAAGAATCATTCAAATCTGTCTGATACTTCCTGAGATTAGCGCGTTTGAACAAACACACAAAAAAACTCTTTAGCTTTATTATATTAGTATAGATTACTGCAATCGATGAATTTTTAACCACCCCTAAGACGAATAAGCCTGAGAATTAATAATTGGCATAGCACACTTATAGAAGAATAGGCCATTATTATGAATATAAAATCTTGCATATACATGAACTAGTGTACGACTCCGCTTCTTCTGCGGATCAGTTTATCTTGACTCTTTGCGACTAACAATGATTATTCGGACAACGTATTATGGTGATAATATCTATTTTTAGCTGGTCAAAGATCACTGGTTCCAATTTGTATAGGTATGTTGTTTTTCATTCAACATTATATTGTAAAAATTCAATGACAGCCTTGCCCAAGTCGTTACATGAATAGTAGCTATAATTAATTATTGTTTCAGTACGCAGTAATTGTTCAGTACCTAATTCCTAAGTTTCCGGGGAAATGAACTTGGATTCGTCTATGTAATCAATAGCTACAGAGTCATAGCTAGCCTAGTAGTAATTTGCATATTTTATATATTTTATATAATGCATATTAAATAATGTACTGAACGTGTATCAAACTAATAGATCTTATTTTTTTTCTCAGTCCCATGGTTGCCTGGAAGATATTGCCTCAGTGCTATAAAGCTACCCGAAATGGCTTTTAACTTACTCTTTTGACAATAAACAGGTGTGTTATTATTATTTGCCTAACTAATAAATAAATTTAAATCGAATCCTGGGACGAGACCATTATTTTTTTTATTCTGAAAATGCATACTTGTGTCCTCTAAACTACTTTGTACTTGTCTCCAATAGGGAGTAACTGTGGGACAGACACTGGCACCTTCAGGCTTAAAATAAATCATAGTTAAGTAAAACGATCGAATTAAAAAGTAATAAGAGAGTTCCACTCTACCTCTTGGCTTCATCATCAGCTCATCATTACGAAACTCCATCTGTTGGACTCGTTAAAACTAATCATATGAGCCCAAACTCGAGGAGTTTACTAATAAACACTGATTTTATAAATTCATTATCCACCTCCTCCTATTGTGTTTGTCTCTTTTTAGTGTAACTTAAGGATTCGTAGTACGCAGGCGCAAAGAAGGATTACAGGAAACACTGTATACTTGTATTCTATCACATTCTCTCGCAGGCTAAATCCTATTTATGAATATGTTTGTCTCTTTTTAGTGTGAGAGTTTTTTGTTTCATCGAATTTCAAATCACAACGATTCTAAAAAAGTTTTACTTCAAAAATACTTTGAAAGAAGTCTTTGTAAATATGTACATAAGTTTTTTTCTTCGTAATATGAGTTTTTGAATACAACCAAGACTGCAAACAAGCACCTGCATCCCTGATTAAGCGGTCCAACCAACCCTGTCACGCTCCTCGCAAAGCTCTGACGATCCTACACACACACACAACAGCGAAACTGGGGTAGAAATGTACTTTCTACCATGACTGCAGGTGCTAAGTGTTATGTGTTTTTAAACAATAAGTCTTCGGTACATAAAATATATATTTTTCGTTTACCTACGTCTTTTTGTGTGTGCGCGTGGCTTTTGGCCGCAGATGGCCAGATGGCCTCGACCACCTTCATAAGGACAATTGATATATATCTACTGACATCTTCAGATTTTACCTTACCTTACCTACTATCTACTTACATAAACTTAACAATCTACGTAAATCAGCTCTACGTCGTAGTCTCGTAGCTCTGACATCTAAAGCCATTGCGATTGCGAGGTGAAAAAGTCATGGTTGCGAAGTATCGGTGAGTGGACGAGTATAAAGAGTGCGGTTGAACTTTTTCACCTCGCTAAAGAGAGAGGGTCGGTGCCGCAAAAGCTGCTAGGCACCGATAACCGCTTACCGGCAGGCGGATTACTTGCTTAATATTATGTACTTATTAAAACATTATACATTATGTACGTAGTCAAACTTCATAGATCATTCCATATTAAGGATTGTTTAATTAATAAACAAGTCTAGTAGATAAAATAAGTACCTATATAATAAATGGGTCTTTTACGTTACTTTATTGCGTTACAAAATATGTATTAGGAACATTTCTACTCTCCTCGTCATTGCTTATTAGAGTATTATTTTATTCGATAGCTTTCATAACAACATACCAATTATTTTGCAGACTTATCTGATTATCTTAAACAGATAAGTTGAAACTATTTTACACGAATAAACTGACAAAGGGACCGCCTCTTGGTGTCAGACTACTGTAATCGGCATCAGTCTCATCACTCACATCACACACAGTGATAGTCATCACTCACTATGCTCGCTACATGTGCCAGTAAAACATCACTAAAAATAATGAGAAGTCTTATTTCAATATCATTGATGGTTCAAACGAATAATGTCTATAAAAAATACTTTTTATTGATAGATATGTGTACAACATAATCGGATATGACCTGTTCTCTGATAAACTAATTTACAAAATTACTTAAAAATATTCGAGCCGCTAACTTAACAAACAAGAAAAAATACTCCATGAACCATAGTTATGAAAATTTCAAATAATAAATTCGATAAAGTAGTAATTCGCTTAGGCGCCTTGTCGGATCGAGAAGAATTATCATAATAAGTATTACATATACTATTTAGGTACTTGCCTAGTTCTTGTCTACCTCCATCAGGTTTGCCCAGCGCCAGCACCAACGCTCAGCCCTACAACAGCAAACACATTAAATGTTGTACAAAAAGCCCAGAACGATTTACATGTAGATAAGTATTAAAATACTCGTACCTACATACAATACCGCTTACAAAGGTTAAAAACCGCTAATTATAAACGCTCGTATGATCATATCACGCGCAACCTTCAAGCGAATCCAAAATCAAGCACTCGAAAGTATAATTCGGAGATATAACTTGAAGTCATTCATATATGTTGTGTAGGGAGGACATTAGAGGGAGGGGGAGTGGCGGCCATCGGAGGGTGCGGCCCTCACCCGGGATAGATTTGAAGGTACAATCATTTTTTATGCGAGGGGAAATAATGCTGGCAGGGCAGGGACACACAGGGAGGAATTTCTCTGTGTAGAATACGTTTAATTTTATATAGAAAACATCAAACTAGCTGAAGACTCTTAAATGACAATTACACTTAAGTTAACGTGATTTTATAGTGATTTTTTTCATCCTATCCACGAAGAGTCTCTGCTTGTTTTCTATCTGAAAGCCGTCCGTATTTTAGTCTTACGATACGTTGATGAATATCTCTCATATAGTAAAAAGCTAAAAAACCCGGATTCAGAGCTGATTTTTACAAACATTTCAAATTATAAAGAAGACAACGAGAGAGAGAGAGAGAGAGAGAGCTGACATGAATGATTATATACGGACTAAAAGACGTTCTTTCGAAATTTACACCTTTATCCAAAGAATTTTAAATTTTTTTTGTCAGTATTGATTTTGAGAAAATCATTGTTAACTTATCTTTTCATATTTGTTTAAACATCTAATTAATTTCCAGGAAAGCTCTAATTGTCTTCGTTGCTATTCAATAAACACTAATACGTATGGTGGCTGTAATTTTAGTCACGTCACGTACCACTATATAACACATAAAGTTAAAAATAGTACGTGGATTTTCTAATTTAAATTTTAATGTCGAACTTTAGAGCTAACAGAATAAAAAGTTAATGCTAATAAGTAGCGGTCTATCATACGAGTAATAGGTACTTAATGTTTTTAGCAGAGATCTACTAACTATAAAAATAAAAAAGTTTAGTATCACGCTTTAATAGTGAACTGGATTAAAAAGTAAAAAAACCGACCGACAAGCGTGAGTCTGAATCGCGCACCGAGGGTTCCGTAAGAAAACAAACTGGTATGTAGATAATAAGTCCATCTCATTATTCAAAATATAACCATAAAAATCTTGTGGATGACCAATATCTCCTAGTGTGTTCCAAACTTTTAGTAAAGCCCGGCCCTTCGTAATAAAGAGCGTGTCTCGAAACTGCCATAAAGGCTGGACGCATTACTTTTTACACGCCGCGATAAGAACGCTTTCGGACTCCTACATACGGACCTTTAGTACGGCTATGTGATACGATCCGATGTATGTAATTGCTATGTATGTAGTTCAACAGAGTATTTAATGGCAAAACCTTTGCGGTACAAGTAAATAGTAGTTTTTACTAACCGAAATGGCAACATCGAAGTTCTCAATAACATTTTGAATTAGAGAATGATTATGATCAATGAACTTAATAGGAAAAAGCCGTTGAGAATTTGCTGATTTATTTTTCATTACGCATTGCGTTCTTCTATATCAGGTACAAAATGAGAAAACATTTTAAATACAGAACACTTATAAAGTTTCTTACTAATACGAATTCATTCGAGTGATATTCGTACATATAGTCTATATACAATTTTATTAATTTGTGTCAAAGTTACATAAGAGCGAGACTGGCACTTAATACCTTCTGAATATAGTCTTAGTATCTTGTACCCACGTCCTTCGAACCCATATTTCCGCGCGTGGACGGCTACTGACCGGAAAATGGGATTTTTCTGAGCGATCAGGGGTAGTTATTGAAAAAATATTCGATGCTTTATTCCACCGTAATGTCATTTGCTGGATTTTACTGGTTTTCATACACTTTTTCCTTTCAATATATAAAACAATATCAAATATTACGTTAAGATGTTTAAGTTTAGAGGTGTATACTAAAGTATTTTTGGAAGCAATAGCTAAAACTTCAAAAGGAACGTAAGTCAAAATGTACCCTAAAACACATTAGTAGTATACTCATTATCCTTTACAAACATGTAATTTAAAGATAAATCTAATGAAATTGTCTACATCAGTTAAAATGCGAGTGTCAGAATGTGGGCATTTTTGTTGTTAATGGCGGTTATTTTGGCGCCGAATGGTGCGTTTACATAAATATTTTACCAATTCTAACGAAAGAAGTATCAAAATTAAGGGTTTTAAAGGGCCTTCACAGAAATAAACATAAGTATACCTAAATAAGACACACATACACACATAGCGAAAATATAGGTTTAAAAGTAATTACGGATAACACATTGTTAAATAAAATCCAAATTTAACGTTTTTAGTTGATTACTTGGAGTCGTTTTTTTTTCCCAATGGTTGAAAGGGAACATGGGAAAGGTTGTAGAAATTATTTCCACTGCATTCGAACTTACATGACAATCATAGTCTTTAAATAAACACATCAACAAACGAAGTTTAAGCGTTGCGATAATTATAAGGTTATTAAAACTATAACAAAACATCATTCAAGGAACTGTTAATTATATTTATTTAAATATGTTGACACTGTCTGACGCCATCGGTATCGAAAGCAAACATTATTATTTTTGTTATTTAATATACAAATACAAAAAATAGGTTACATTTGACTGTTTAGTGACTTGTACATAAACAGATAAGGCTACAATCGACATGTTAGTTTTGTCTTTTTGTAGTTTATATTGTAATAAACCAGTATACCGAAAAGGTGGTGTACACCTAAGGAATTCTCAGCGACAGACTGCTAGTCCGAACACCATTCGAACACCATCCACTACACGACCTCCTTAATTTCAGGACGATGTACCTACACTTTTATGGTAAAATTACATAAGACATTTATTTGTTTATGTTAGGTACAATTGCTAATATAACACATAGTAAGTACATGTATTGAGTGAACGTGTACCCACACCAATGTCCGCGTAAAATTATATAATATTTTGTAATTAGTATAAATCGTGCACACTTTACATTGTTTTAAATAGTTTTACAAGTTAAGGAAAGAAATAGCGACAGTAGAATACTAAGACAAAGATTTTAAGCTTTGAATTGCTGCAATTTTGAATTTCAAGTGTGATTAGGCAAAAATGACAATATCCGCGAGGTGTGTGTTGTACGTTTTTAAGAAATGGCGCAGAGGAGCCCGTGTCCCGGCACGCGCACCGCGCTTCTATACAGTTCTAGGTACCACATAACACACCTGATTAGTAATGTCGCTACAATCAAAATTGTTATTGCATTGTGGATACCATGCAACATCATAGAGATGAGTAGTTTGCATCTGGACTCCAAGCTTAATCCTACTAATATTATAAACGTGAAAGTTTGTGAGGATGTTTGGATGTATGGATGTATGTATGTATGGATGTTTGTTACTCTTTCACGCCAAAACTACTGAATTGATTGCGATGAAACTTGGTATGTAGATGGCTGGAGACCTGGATTAACATATAGGCTACTTTTTATATTGATATTCTCACTGGATCGGGACTTACGCGGGTGAAACTGCGGGGCGCTGTTAGTACGTACTGGTATGGACCACAGAATTACCTTATTTAGATTTCTGTGGTATGGATACTTCGAATGCTGAAATGTGTAGTGGTTGGTTCTTTAAATCTTTTTTGTACTGTATCAAGTTTATTTACATTTACATAACGCCAAAACAATTTTATTCTATACCAGGTGTCTTATGGATGATTTGTGATGCGCGAGACGTCGCGACCTGATGAATTTTATCAGAATAATAAAAGATTTGAATTTCAAAGCTAGGTAAACATCTAATATACGTTACTAAAACCATTTGTTGGTCCAATTTAATGTAAGACATCCAGCGTTTTGGACACGCCAATATTCAAACTTATTAAAAACTTAACGACAGTCACGTGTCGATTTTTCGCTCGCCACGCCTCATGCGGATGCAAAAAACTAGTAGCAAAAAGCGAGAGTGGTCGTTAAAGCGTTTTGTGCTCGAATAAAATAATTTATTGCAACTTGCAACCTTGCAGTGAACGTAATTGTTCGCGTTTGTCTCGCCTTACGGACCTTTTCAATGGCGTCACTGTCTAGCAAGTTGATCCCCTGATGCTGATTTTTCCTTTAGTTTAGGTTTGGCATATACGGTTTACGATAATGTGTCCTTAAATATGCAAGTAAAGTAGCAAGCAAGTATTTAATTCAGTACTTGTAGTGAAAACCAACGTTCAGCGTTCTGCGTTCTGCGTTCAACGCCTCTGATGCCTCTAATGAATAATTTAAGTGTTTTATTTTATAATTAAAATACAATACAGTATTTAAAGGGACATTATGTAAAATTTATTACTTGTTTTATTGCAAAACAATTTGTCAAGGTTGGTTGGTGTTTTGTTGGCAATTGAAATTGGTATTAATTACGAATTTATAATTCATGCTGGTCATTGTGAGTTGCTGGCAGAGTTATAGAGTATAACACAATATTTAAAAAAACTGAGATTTGCCTGTATGTGTCCAAATATGGAAATAATATGACCTTTGAAAGGGAATGTTTTACTGCATTTTTTCTACAAAAGTAGCAAATGCCATCGCTCAACTCAGCTGCCGGCCACCATAAATCAAGCGCTTGCCCATTCAGTAGCCCGAATTGGCGCAACATTGTGGCATCATTTGCACCTTTTCGTAAGGCTCATACCATTACACTAACATTTGCAGGGCCTAAGCGTGCTTATTCTAAAAATAGTAGGTATTTTTCCTTTAAGCTTTTTATAAATTTTTTATTTCATTGTAGATATTTTTAAAAATAGAAAACCTACAAAATGCTGGTAACGTTTGACATACAAAAAAGGGAAGAATCACGTGTGTTGTTGGTTGAGCGTGCAAAAACAGGCACAGGCTACAGGCGGTAAGTCCTAGCCGGCACGAGGCGCAGCTGTCGTGCTTCCTCTTCCGAATGTAGAAAAAAAGTGCACAAGTATTGATTCTCGAAAGCTGTCACCGAAGAAATCAACTTCGTTCCAACCTTTTTGAAATATGATATTTTGATATTTTAGGTAAGTGCGTAAAAAGTTGCAAGATTAAAATAAAATGTACGTAACGAATAAGTTACGTTTTGTCAAAGGAGGTACGATGCAAATGTAAATCTCAATAATAAAACCAGTAGCTAAACAACAATGAGTTCCTTTTTGCGTAGTAATATAAAAGTGAAAGTCTTAAAGTTTTTTACTTGGAACAATTGGTAAAATTCTTGTTATACAATATTTTAGCAAAGGTTTGTTGTCCAGTAGCAGATTTGCTTCAGTTCCTGGAAGGTCTTTGTACAAACAAAAAGAGACCGATTGCTAAAACGTTTTTTTTTATTTAACGGAAGAAACGGAAAGTTGCAATTTTAAGATTTTCGTTTTGCTACTGTTACAAAATACTTAAAACTTAAATATACCTAGTGTTTTAGGAACAATCATTTAATTGTTGTTTTTATTGTAAAACTAGCAACTAGCCTCGGCTTCGCACCGGTATCAGAGCATATATTGGTTTTTTCCGACATCTTCAATAATCATTATCATATTTCAGCCATTTTACACATAACCATAACATAATTATACACACACCTTCCTCATTAACCACTTCGTCTATTGGTGAATCCTGCATTGAAATCCGTTGCATAGTTTAAAAGACGTAAGCGTACAGGCAGTGAAAAAAACGACTTTGTTTTATACTATGTAGAGATAAATAACTTTGCATAGTATTAACTATTGATTAATACCTATTATATCACATCCCGTTACTTTGTAAGTAAGGAAGGTTTCCTTAAGTTTTATTATATTATCATATTCTGCTAATTGTATGTTTATTTGACGAAATTTAAAATACTTTTGAAACGATTTATAAGTTACCTAATAAAATATATTATTATGTATGTACCGTATCGAGATTAGCTTTTTTAAACTAAATTAGTTAAATTAATGATGAAGTGTGAAGCATTCCAATGAATTATTATATGTAAAGATAAGATAAGAGAGTCTAATTATAGACAACCTAAACCATTTACGCAAAAAAAATTACAAATTCACATTATAATGAAAACCAACAAAATTAGGTAAAACTTCAAACTGTTCCCTGTGTAAAGTATCGAGAACGCGAAAAAACTCACGATTACCTTTATATAAAGTTCACGTAATGAATGAAAAAAGCCGATTCACGCTTAATACAGGGGTGGCATGTTAGATCAGGTTTGTAAAAAACACGTGACAGGTTTTTTATTATAAAAACCAACAAAGTTGGGGTATTTTTTACCACCATGCTGTACGGAGGGTTGCTTTTTGTCGAGATACCGATCTCTCTCACGTTTTTTAAAAGGTTTTTATTCGATTGCAGAGTTAATAACAATTGATTAGGGGATATTTATTCCTTGACTTTTTATTGGGGTACGTTTAGTACATTTTTTATGCACTTGTTTCTATAAGTTTCGTTTTCAAAATAGATTATGGACATAATAGTTACTTTAGTCATATTTTTTTTCGTAGACATTGAATGCTATAATGTTTTTTAGACATTAACTAAGCTAAAATACGAGTAGTAATACTATAGTGACACGAAATTTTGATAAATAAATATCACTACATCACTACATATTATTATTATCACTATGACGAAATCGTTTGGAAAATAACATTACATCCTACAGAAGTAATGTCGCAGCCATTGCCTTCATACCGCGCGTTGCTTCATGGCTTAAATTGTCAAGTAACGTGAGTAATAGACATTATCGATTCATTTATTTGAAAATATGTATTCAAAAGAGCATTTCGATAAATTACCGAAGTGGTTGTTGTTTTTTTTTGTTATTTTCCTGTTGAATAGTATTCGAAGTAGTATTCAAATTGTTTAAGACTTTCAGAATTTCGCTTTCGCTTTCCAGAATTTGTATGTTAAGGAGAAATAAGCTCGTTGCGCGAAATAAGAAGTTTAAGGGGGGCTTCCAAATACCACATTTTGTAAGTTGAGACTAGTAACATTGCAATACTCGTGGCCGAAGTCTACAAGAATGGGTTTTCAGTACCAGGAAGTCCATGCTAGCTAAAAGCTCACACTTCATTAGGATTTATCGTCAGTAGGTTACTGTATAGCCAATTGAAGAGACACAAAACCGTTCTTAAATATACATCAAAGGTCATTCAATTATTCCAAAAATCATCTACTTTAATTAACAAGCTCAGTTTCACTTCAATCAGTTTTCAAACGTTGAGTGTCAAAAGTGAGATTTAAAGAGTTTAATTGAATTTGTTTTTAATTCAGAATTGCAAGAAACTAAATTAGTTAAATTAATAATGAAGTGTGAAGCACTCCAATGAATTAGATTTGAATGAATCTAATTCATTTTCATCACTTTTAGCAGTTTACTTTATAGCCGAACAACACTACATTTTTTTTTAATGAATAAGTTTTGGTCTTTTGATTTTTAACAAAAATAAGGAAAGAAGGATAAGATCATCCGATTTTCGATGATATTTCGTCTTATTCTTATTGTATGTATTCTACGCGATAGCGCGTTTCGGCAATTGTGACAAGATTTTTATTATTTTTTTTACAATCACAAGATTCTATCTTTCTTGTGATTGTAGAAATAGTTACTATGTCTTGTACTCCTAGAGATATATTATAGGTAACGAGATTTGCATGCAGATTTGTGCCCTTGGATCGAGATCAAAGAGAGAGATGAGACCGGACCGAGTTCCGGTCTGAGTATACCGTAATCACGAATGAAATCTGTAGGTGTATAAAAATGTTATCGAAATCGTTCCAGTTTTGTAATACTTTTAAGTAGCAAGCATACAAATGTTTGCTACCTAAAAGTATTATTTACAAAAATTGTCTTTTTGATCTATGTAGGTATAACTAGGTGTATGGGATCACAGAACATACCGTGAACGTAGTAACTATTTATATAAGCTTGCTCTCTTATTGTGTATACCTGTAGGGTCATAGAGCATAGTAAATGGTTACATGTTCCGTAAAAATATCACACTAATCGACCGCTGTCCGTTGGCCTATGAAAGATTTATTTTAACCTTTGTCCACTCACTTTTGTAAAATTCGGGTAATTTATAATTTATGTTATCTCAATAACCATTGTAATTGGAGTTATTATAACGGATCAGTCGCCCCAAGACGTCGGTGTCCATTGTCCGATACACATTGGGGTCAAAATGGTCGAGGGTCAAATAGTTTATTGAGTTTTTGCAGAAATATAACACGCTGAACATTGTTGTCAAATTGTGAAATGAAAGCATCCGTTTGATGTGTCTCCTTTGCATTTGATTTTGGGTTAATGATTATTTGGAACGTTAAATTTAAAAAAAAATTTAAAAGAACATAATATATATTTAGGCGACTTAATTATTTGTGCCTTGAACATAAAAATATTGGTGGAGCTAGTGTTCTAATTTAATTATATGCATTTGTGATGCTAGCTTTATATTAAATCCAGTTTAATGATTAATAAAGTTTTCAACACACTCCCGAAGAACGTTTTGGGCTGATTTCTTATAAGTTGTAATCACCTGGTTTCAGCTATGAGCAATCATCATCAAATACCAATATGATGTTCAATACCTATTGATCATTGCTACAATTTAAAAGCGGCGGTAGCTTAATGGCTAAGGCGTTGGACTTGCGATCAAGTGGTTGCGGGTTCGAACCCCACCCATTTGTTGATTTGGTACCTATATATAATCATTGCGAGTTCCAGAAGGCAATAAATTGAAAATGAATAAACGATGATCATCGACAGAGAAACTCCAAAAAAAAAACCAATAAGACCATAGTTAAGTGCGACCGTTAACCTTTCCGCCTAAGAAGTGTGCGACCACGACCTTCCGACCGTTATACAATTTATATATCTACACAATTGACACCATTGACCCGTATCCATAAACTGAATACTCTACCATATCCTAACGATACAATTTCAAAAATAATTCTCAATTTTCAACATAAATCAACGGTTCGAACATAAGAAATCTTTCAAAAATATATCAAAAATCGAAAGCAAACGTCCACCGGACAATGGCCACTATACATACTCGTATATGCCAAAATAAAATACATTTATTTTATTTCGCAAAATGTAACAATGTACAATTGTTATCAACGAAAAAGGGTAGTTGGTAATCTTCTTAATGGCGTGTGTGAAAAGATTATAAATTAAGTTTCTGCAACAAATAAAAGTGACCCCTAGGTATTGTCCGGGTGTCAATATGTGTGACCGTACTATTGTCCGTGACCCCAACTGGGCTTAGCGCCAATTTGCGACTGCTCCGGTTCACTCGTGATCGACTCAGTCCTACGCGGATTTTGAAACATTTACAATTCTATTTTATTGCAATAGTAACGAGAGCTTAAGTTTTTTTCACCATTGCATTTCAGATATTTCTAACATCGCTGGTACTGTAAAGGTTCTATCTTTATTTACTTTTAATCATGAATCAAATTTGAACAAAAAAAAAAAACCTTATAAATATGCGTGAATTTATCTGGAAAGTCCTTAGTGTTAGTTTGCGCCAATGATATCGTTTAGCTTTTTACCTACGAAGGATGTTTGGTCTTTTATGCTATCTTTTTCTTGTAATAATAATTGTTTAAATTGAAAGCCTAGGGCTCAGAATTCCGGTATCTTAAAAAAATAGGAATCCGACGTACCTATATTTAAATATATTTATGATCATATTCAGACGTTTGTCACGTTTAAATTTCGTCCTGGGAGTTTACTCCAAATACTTCCAAAATTGTAAGTAGAAGTACGTACTAAAACTATTTTTAAATTAAATACTTATTTCTTTTACTATTTAATGTAAATATATTTTTGCATAGACTAGAAGTTTTCATTACGCAGTACCTACTTATATGTACGAAACAATTTCCATAAAAAGTAAGGACGTCTGTCTAGAGGTCAAATTTCACACTATTATGCAGTTTATATTTGCATTTTTTCTGTCATGTTCATCATTGTATAAGTTTGCATTTTTTAAATTAATTAACAATAAATAAAGAATTTAAATTACCTATATATTTGTCAGCACATTGCATTCATGTAGAAAAGTTTAGATGAAATATGTATACAGAAAATATAGACACGGCAATAAAATGCACTCAGAGAATTGAACACAAATGGCCAGTCATTGTGCTTGACCCCTCGCAGTAAAATAATGGCCGGGGGCAGATAAATTAAAAATGGCTCAAAAATACCCATTGACGTCCACACGATTTATTACACAATATGTGTTTAAGTTTCCGACATTTGAGGCGGGGTAATGTGCGGAACTCGATCGCTCTCTATATCGAATATTGGGACCGACACATACTATGTATTTTTCATTTCGAGTACAGTTAATGGAATACATAATTCTAATCTAAAATTCTACTTAATAAAAGCGGCAATTTCCAAAAAATATTAATTTATATATAAAATGGTTACAAATACGTAAGAGAATTTAATAGAACCCTAATTCCAGGTTTTTACCCATAGGTCAGGGTTGTAGGTTAAACCAACTGAACCGGAATGGACTTGACGTTGTCCGAGAATCACGTGCATTGTAAAAAGAGGCTCATCCCTGCAGTCCAAATAACGAAGATTTAAAATAGTTAAATATATATAATTTAGTTAAATATATATAATAATAATATAATATTGGGCTATCTCCAAGTCGAGTAACTTTGACTTGGAGTAATGAACCTTGAATTGCTGCTTACAGCTAACATCTGCATGCAATCTAAAAAAAATACCCGGGATGTTAGTTCTAAGTGCAATCGCCAGCGAAAAGACATTCTGGTGACTGGGTGTGATAGTAGGTAGTTAATATTTTTAACCTTTAACTTAAATTAAATGGCAACCTATTAGTCAAAATGAATAAAACCATAAATACCCCAGGTACTCACACAAAGCACGTAGGTATGACAAGTAAGAAGTATTTTACGGCCAAGCGCAAGATGGATGTGATTTTTTACATTTGTGCATTTTTTATTCGTTTAGAGAAGAAAATCAATTGCCAAATGACTTTGAGCTTAAATGATTTAAAATAGGAACCATCATTCGTTTTCGCGGAAGTATTGTCATGTTGCCAATTCAAAGAACCAACTTTTTACACCAACTCATTGTTATTTTTAAAAAGTACAAAGCAGATTAGGAATGTCCATTTTGTATCGTTTTATCGTCGGCAAAGACATCGACTTACATCGGTAAATGCCATATTTGATCGATGGGCCAAATTTGCACCTGCACTTTTCGGGTTTTAACTAATAATGACGTGTATTATGTATTCTATTGGTGTCTAATAGTATGGGTGTGTAGTATAGCAGTAGCAGTGTACTTTGTAGAGTCTGCTACACTATATACAGAGATAGATTGCAAGGAATCCAAGAAAAGAAGAGGTTTTCAACATTTTATATAATGACTACTTGAAGTGTCTTTGTCGGGACTTAATCGCAGTAATAATTAGAAGGTACAATACCTTTTTTGGTTACTCGACGTTTCGATCAAATTGCACCGATCGTGGTCACGGGTTGACTGGTAAGTGCTTAGCGTCGCCTCCGTGAAGTGCGAGTTTCGGCAACTATCCGCACTTGGTCTTCATTGTTTTTATTTACGTTCGCACTGTCGGTACTTCGACACACCACACTTACGACGGCCGTTGAGTGTTGTCGATTAGCGTGTATTGGCTGACTATTGCATTTGCTGATGTCAGAATTCCAAGATGTTGACAAGCGGTACCCATCTTGTCTACCGCGATTAAGTCCCAATTTACACATCTTAAACAATTAATGGCTACTGTGACGGTATATCTAAATAAATTGTATAGTAGTGGGCGCGGTCGCAGGCTCCCTCACTTCACTCCGGTGTTGGCAGGCGTTCCGATCGGACGTGCGACCGCTGCTGTAGTAAACTACCAGTGCAGCAGTGTTGTGTTTCAATTCCATTACCTAATACTTACCCCTGTGACGACAGGACGTCACAACTACTTACGTGTGTTTTTAATTCCAAGTAGGTATATTTGTGTCTTATTTGGAAAATATGTTACTGTGGACTAGTAGTGCGAAGACAGGAGATTGCTACTCAAATTTGAGTTTTTTCACTGCGGAAGGAAGATGAGACTCAATGGGTAAAGAAAATTTAGTACCTAGTGGTCTCTCCAGTGTTTATCGAAATAGGAAAAATGGATTATTTGGTCGTTTGTGTTACCATGTGGTTATATACCATATCGAAAGCTACTAAAACTTCCACTACTAAAATTACGAAAAATAACTCATGTGACACGGGTCATGGTCCTTTTAACAAACATCTGTTTAATATAAGTGTTACCGGCAGCCCTCTTTGCTGAGCCTGCAAGAAAGCTGAAGGGACGGCCGCACACATCCTTCTAGAGCCTGGACTCTCTCTCTGGGAGGTCTCTGCCCGAGGTCATCTTGAGGAGTTGGGATGGCAATGGTAGCCATTCACCCCATTACGGAAAATAAGCGTACAGCAGACGTCGAGTTGCGGCAAACCGCTCGTGAATACCACACCATAAAATACACCAGTTTTTAATTAAATTCCTATCCGCGGTATATGAAAATACACATTGTCACGTGCAGTTTGAATCATATATATTAGAAAATAGGAACACAATATTTTACAATATATAAAATAAGCTTTTCTATCCTTTTCAATAATAGATGGTTTCATAACTTTTATTTTCATAAATCAATAACCAAACACGTCGTGGTGACGTTACCGAAAAAGGACGCCGACGTCACAGTATAATGTATGATGTTATGTGGTGTGGTGGTGTAGGGCTCTGTTTCCGCATTTAGATTCATAGACGGTTCATAATGCGTTCAGATAGGCTGCCTATTTGAGCGGGCAGAAGCACAGAAGCCTCCTGGGGATCCAGATACAAACAATTTAATCCGTCAGCCTTTATTAGCACTTAATTCTACTCGTAAACTAAATAGAAAACAACTGCACTCTATAGCAGCGCGTTTTGGCTAATGACCATGGTCCTTCCATATAGGTCCTTGGTTCTAGTGCCCTGCCTAATGTTCCTTGATTGGCTTAATTATTACATTGCCTAAAAGTTATATAGCAATATTCATAATAGTCAGACAATCTGATAAAAAAACTAAGTTTGTATAAGTATTCATCACTGAACTAAAACTAAATAACTAAACTAAAACACTACCTACCATAAAATTTAAAAAACAACTACACGCAATTTTAATTAACAAATGTTACTATGATGTAAAAGATTATCTTAATGACAAAGACATTAAAATTTAATAACTACTTTTGTACTTCAATGCAACTACCATGTACCTTATAAAATAGCAAAATCTATAGGAATAATTTTAAATTTTAATAATGTAATCTAATTTTTGACATGCATGTTTTTTACTATTTTGTGTATGTTTCAATGAAATTTATTAATGACAATATTTTAAGTAAAGAATAATATTTCTACGCTGATTAACGGAACACAATTTTCAAATAGAACACCTTAAATGTACATTATTCTAAGAAATAAATATATTATTAAGAAAACACAGCCCAAGCATTATAAATAGTTCTATGTTGAATTAATTGGTCCATAACATGTACCTGCGGAAGACTTTTCTGAAGCTGCCCTTGTCTATGAAGACAACTAAACCGTTTGGCTCTTTTTAATGCTGTTTTCATTTCTAGTCACTTTAATAGTAAAATATTTTTATTTAGTTTATTTACGTCATCAAAATAAGGAAATTAGTAGATTATTGTTATAAAACAAATGGGTAGAGTGGCTAACTGTGTTGTTAACACAGTGCGACCTCTGAATCGATTTACCATCGAGAATTAGAGTTCTTTTATTATTATTTTAAATTAATACCTATTAACTATATATTTTCCTTCTTTGACTTAGATAATTTAACCAGTAAGATATGTTTTTATTAAATATTGAATGGGTTGTCTATTTTTTGGAAGGTTTGTCAGTTTTTTGATTCCTAACCGAGTAAGTGATAAAATGTTCCACTGATGTTGTTTTTATTTTAATTTTGTTACAACTCAGACTAATAAAAAACTTACATAGTTTTTATTGATATAAGTTTACATCGTTGTTCTAGAGAACAAAATCCTCATGGATCCTAGTTTGTTATACTCGATGTGGAAAATAGTAGGCATACAGCAATGAGTAAATAACAAAAGATTTGATCTCAATCTGTTCTACGCAAAACCCTGATTCAGTTTGTACGCGGCATGAATAAAAGATAGCATTGACAGCAGTGGGGGTGCAACCCTTTCTCTCAATTTACCGTTGTGTACTGCGCTCACCCTTCGGTTTTTTGTGACAGTTCACTCACGAAGGGATTGAAGTATTGATTTTATTAGAAAATGGATTGGGAACGTTTGTACATAGAAAATGGCAAGGTTTTTGTAACGCGGTATAATCAGAAAAAGTTTATAGTTTTTTTCAAATTTAACTTAGCCGTATTATTTTAGAGGATTACTATTAACCTTCTGAAAACTTTTCTGTGTTTTCATTTCACAGAGTATCTATTGAACTAGCAAAATACAAACTATTGCGTCATATTTTTACTCACTGGTGCTAACTTTGAATCATAAAGATTAATTTTATAGAAGAAGGCAAACGCTTCGTTATTGTTTGTTCTACTGACCACTGGCAACAAAGTGTCTGGAGCTCAAGGGCTTGGTCATACCTAATGGTAAATTTAAAGAGTACCTTCTGGTAACGTGACACCTTTATCTTTTTTAACATTTCAGTTCGATACTTTGGTTACATTTTTTTTAGATTGAGTATGAAGTGGATTTAAAAACGTAGTTTAACTTGCTGGTGCATCTCTTAACAGGCCGCATTTAACAATTTTACAAATGTCGGCAAAATAGAGTTCTGTATTCACAAGAATAGAGTAAAAACATTAATCTTAAATTGAATTTAAAAATGAATTTATCGCTATTAATTTTTTAGTCAAGTAAGTGATGGTTAATAGAAACGTAATATTTCGCGGCACGCCGCTATAGCGGCGGTAAGAGTCGTCCTACTGAAGAGAGGGCACGGGGACCTCACCTCCCAGATGACGCATTTGCTTTCCGGACAGGATTGCTTTGGCAAGTACCTGTATCAGATCGATTGAAATTAGAAAAAACAAAATTTCAATCGGGAAGATGGTTTCAAATTATCTACAGCGTGGAATCCAGTGATAAAAAACATGCCACCTCATTTTTATGCGCAGTTGGATAAACACAATAAGGACACATCGGTTTGCTTACAAAATAGGGACACTATTAGTAGTATAGTATGTGACGGTACACGGTGAAACAAAAATTTTGAAAATGTGTGAGTGGATGAAGAACCTTCTACCTCACGATCTCGACGACGGAGGGCATGCACCACTGAGCCAGTCACCCTGTGACCACGGCTAGTGCAACCTGATCGAAACGTCAGGCAATTCAGAGGTATGTAATACCTATTTCGTGATCGCGTTAATTCTCGTATAAATACATAATTAAGTATTTAATGGAACTAACATTGGAATTAACATTTTTAGCCACAGGTTTAGTCGCAATATATTCTTTTGATACTTCGGTGTTATGCTAACTACTGTATCGTATATAGAATGTAGTGTAAAGCTTACTGTTTATCATTGTTCCTGTCAAAAAGGTATCGGGAATTGATAATTTAATTCTAATTTCAAATTCAATTCAAATAATTCTTCTTTGTGGTTAAGTTGGCACAACTGTTTTCTATAATGGCGCGAAGTTTGAGCAGTATCTGTCATTTAGTTTGTTTTCCGTACCCTATTTTGTAGCTCTCAAGAGTGTTTTGTGATTTTTATAATGGACTAGCTGCCCCGACAGACTTCGTTCTGTCAAAAGTTATTAATTGCCGTCAAATGTTTGACAGCTGGGGACATGTGTTTTAATTATTATTTGCTCTGTGGTTTGTAGTATAGGAAAAGAAGTGTTGTTTTTACTATTTTTCTCACAATTTTCACATTTTTTCTCTCCATAAGAACCTTCCTTGTGCCTTAACGAAAATTTGAAAAAAAAATAGGCGAATTGGTCGAGCCATTCTCGAGTTTTGCCATAATTGTGAACGAATTTTTGACCAAACACTCAACAAATACCATCGAACAACCACCGTATTCACCGGATATGGCTTCGGCCGACATTTTCTCTTTCCAAAACTCAAATTACCACTTCGAGGTACCCGTTTTCAGTCGATAGAAGATATCAAAGAGAATTCGCAGGGAGAACTGTAGTCGATTCCGGAAAATGCATTTAAAAAATGTTTTGATAACTGAATTATTCATTAGCGTAAGTGTATTATTTCTGAAGGGGTCTACTTTGAAGGCGATACAATAAATTTGGAAGAATAGTTAAAATTTTGTATTTTATTGACCTTTCTCCGGTACTTTCTTGACAGCGTAGTATGTGGTGTTTACCTATAAGTAATTATTACATTATTATTTGTACACTCGTATGTACTCGGTGTTAAATTTTAATGTAAACAATTGTTGGTATATTTAAATAAACAAAATAAAATAAAAATAAACTACTGTAGATGTCTGTGTATCGTATGGAAATTGGTAGGTAGATTTTTTTTTATTCTCCGTCAATAACCGTCACCAGTAAACTAAATATGCGTTAGGTATTAACATTGTCTACCGATTATGCAGCCAATGAGTAATGAGGTAGACATTACCACATACCTAAATCAGTTTCGAATATTGAACCTATGCAAATTATGTCACTGTTGGTTAACGACAAATTTCTGAATAAATATTATATATATTAACTAACTTTTGCACGTAACAAGGTTAATTTTGTGTTACCAATACCTTTGAACAGACTTTTGTTGTTAATGTTAGACAATGTTGCATGATAGAATATATTATTGTGCTCGAGGCAAACGTGGCGCGGAAGACTGGATGGTCTAGGAGAATTATAGTAGAATTCACTTACCGTTTTGTTGTTGTTTTTGAAGTGAAAACTTCTTTAGGCACGTTTCTGCACTTTTGCTATGAGGAAAATACACTGAATTCGTGACCGCTACGCTAATAATACATATATAGATCCACTAGAGGGTGCTAATCTAAACAGTGAGTTCTGTCAGCTCCTTATTTATTAATGTCACCAACCTGCTAATGTGACGTTTTGAGTTCGTCGTTTCGTTTAACTTCACTTCTGTCGGTAGACCTATGACTGCCTATTTTTTTTTAAATCTACTATTACTTGTACTTGATCATATTTGGTCTTTACTTATAGTAATTAGATTCCCCCATATTATCGGATATCACTGTACCATTATGCAGGTTGGTAGAATTCATAAACCTTGAGATCATTCTTGCAAATTTTCAGGTGCATGCAGGTGGCATGCGGAATTCCGTATCCATCCGTAAAAATTTGTTGAAATTTTTTAAGTAAAAAAGGGAAACAGTAGTAGTAGTTTTATTTTTAATTATAATGGCGTTAATTGATATAAAAGCCATTATAATTAAAAATAAAACATCTAAGTATGAAATAATGACGATTTTAGTTTATTGTACGAAGAAGCGTATATGAGTTATATAGTTAAAGGATTGAATTACTGTCACAAAAGTACATAGTGTTGATAATACATAGGGGTGGTTTTTTCATCACGTGTGACGCAGCTAAAGGGGTGAGCACAAAAGAGTTATCGCATGGGATTGCACCCTTTTATTGACAGACAGACAGTCACCCCGAAGTATCGTGTGAACTCTTTGTACATAGAATTCTTATATATTTATAAGGGTTAACTGATCGGCACTAAAAATACTCTAAAGTTTTTGGAACGGGCAAGCTGGCTGATATATAACATATAATAATAAAAAAAAATAATATAATGATAAAACTCTACGGTAGGTAGCTGTTGTAGATGTATTTCTTTTTAATTTTAATTTTTTAAGGCAATTAAAAAAGTGCGTGTCGTGTGTTGAAATGAATATGATGAGAGAAAATGTTTAAAAAGAGTTTTGCGCTCAATAAATACCTACTTACCCCATAATAACAGTTTTGCGCTCAATAGGTACCTCATAATTCGCTAAAGCAAGACACTGGCAAGTATTTCATTTCTACACAAGACATCCTTCGGAATCAGCTCATGAAAAATATCATTATTATTTATTTATTACTTTTTATTAACTTAATAATCCGTGTAGAGTACAAGAAAAATCATTGAAATTAAAATCATTTCTCACTTGTTAGATCATATGCGTTACCTAATAAAGAACTGTCATAGATCCAAAGATAGCGTTTTATAAATTCTATAAAAATAAATATGAACTTTAAAAGATACAACCCTCACTTAGGATCCTTGCGTTGCAGATTTGGTAGCGTATGGAGGCTGTAGGTATGGCGTAGGTAAATATTATAATTATTATGACTTAAACGTGCAAAGTGGTTCAATATCCCTGAGGCTGGTGCCAACATACGAGGAGTAGGATATACTATTAAATGCGAACGTCTTCCGTTCATTACGTACCTACGTTATAAGTTAGACATTTTACCTAGTATTCGTACTTCATTGACAACACAGCCCTTGATGTAGAATAACTGTGAAATATTAGTGGTCTTTTGTGCCTCGCTTTGGGTGAATTTTCTATTTTTAAACAAGCGATTAAAGCCCTAGCAAGACATTAAGTTAAACTCTAACAAGTGCAACAACATTCCAAATGTAGAATAATCTTCATGTATTACTCACATACTCATTAGAAGTTTTTTGAAGTGAAAACTTCTTTAGCGGTGTTCTGCACTTTTTTGGGATGGGTAAAAAGTGTTAATCTCGCGTCAGGACAAGTGACCCTGATCGAAAATTGGTAAGACGGAGCCAAGTTTCTTTTATTCAAAAAAATATAACATTCGAAATTTAAACATTTAAGAGCGGCCAGGAGCGCAGAACTTCTAGTGTACCCTATGTATACATTTAGATATGTTATTACCTACTTTTTATTGTTAACCTAAGTTATGTTTTCACTTCTGAAGTGCAGTCCTACTGGACTGACTGTTTTTTTTTGTTACATTTCTGTAGTACCACATGTTTTTGTTATTCTTGAAAATGAAAAAGTTACATATCTACAGGATTTATGTGTAAGCAGTGTCCATCATATCTCTAACTTTCCTCTGCATATTTAGGCGAAAGTAGATCAAAGAGTATTTCAAACTTTAAATTTTCACTTGTCTTAAAGCAAACTAAAAACCATTAAATATAAGCGAAAACTTTATCACCTGTAGGATATTAAAGGACGATAAATTAGGTACCTATCGTCTAATATTTTTTCATTTCGTCCATAAACTTGCTAGCAACGAAAACATGACCATGTACAATAATGTTATCCAAAGAAAAGCTTTATATCAGCAGTAAACATCAAACGATTTATGAAGCCATGTCCTCGGCTTCCCTTTTCATATAACGCGTATGAAACTTTCCTTCGCGCTCATAATTTTAGATTCCCTCCGAGAATATTTTTTCCTTCGGCGAAAGTATGAGAGAGACGGCAACGCGTGAATGAGATAGAGATAAAATCCATACTTATAATATTTGCAGCCTCCACTCTCAACACTCACACATACAAAACACGATTTAGCACTCCATGGAGAGTTTCGGACACAGTACAGGGTGTAGCGAAACATTATTTAGTTAATTACATTTTTTTAGTCTATCGTATTACGTTTTTAATATTGCTAGAAACTTCAGTAGCTGCTTGCCATCAGGCGGCCCGCCTACGTAAAGAAATAACTATTAATGGTAATGGAAAACATAAACGTAAAGACTGTTTGCTTTAGGCCTGTTCTCCGATCACCCGAGGTCGTTTCTCTGAATATTTCGCAACGATCCTTCAGTTCTTCACAATTGGGGTCTCGCTGTCATGGATGTACCGAATTCTAAAAAGCTATAGTGAATAACATGAAGTTCCTACATAACAGTTATCTTGAGTTATGGATAGATGAGTATAACTTGAGGCTGCATATGATATGGAACTAGGTATTGCCTTTATCATTGTTGAAAACACACTTTTCAAAACATAACTTTATCCAAACGCTGTTAATTTCCAAACAGTATCGTCAAAGCAAGACTAGTTTCAATAGCAGCAACTCTGTGTAGCCCTTTTGTTACGTATTATTTGTTTGATCAATTTTGTGCAAAGAGTCAATACTGTGGTAAATTTGGCGTTTATTCCTTGGTTGTTTTATGTGGATCGGCTTTCATCATTACTTTTAATTCTCTGTTATATATCTTAGTGCTTATCATGTACACCTACATATCATCGTGAATTGGTAAAACAATTGAATGACAAATAACCTGTTAAATAAAAATTCACATCCAAAAATTTTTGATCTTTGAATGTTATAGTTTGCTTAAAAAATACTTTTAATCAAGAATCTACGTAAAACGGCACCTTATACCTTGTAATAATTATTTTGTCCTTAACATTTAACTTGAAAGGCACCTTGACATCAGATAATGTGATAAACACATACATAATTACAACGATCTAACTTTTTTATTACGAACTAAAATATAAAATTTTAATCTGAAAAACACTCTGTATAGCCACACGCCCACACGGCCGTTCCCTGAGGTTGGCGTCGCGGCGCTCTAAGAAAAAATGTACGATGCCATAAAAAATCACCGTCCGTCCGCTCCCACAATTTTTACCCGTTTTTTCCCCTCGGAGGGTCGAGTTGCCATAGCAACGGGCTCGGCCCTCGCCCACCGCCTCCCTCTAAAAGCTGCATCAATATTTTTATGGCAAGTGAAGGCTTTACTTGCTTTTGATTCAGAAACGTTTTTTGAGCAACGTAGAAGAAAGTTAATGTTTTTGTTTTAATTATTGGACATTCCTGCAAGAGGGAGGATTAATGTGACACGCGTTAATAGCTTATAATTGTCAAATTAATTTCGATTTTATCACTGCATATTATAAAACAAAGTCCCCCGCCGCGTATGTCTGTCTGTTCGCGAACTGAAAAACTACTGATCGGCTTTTCATGCGGTTTTCACTAATAGACAGAGTGATTCATGAGGAAGGTTTAGGTGTATAATTTGTACCCGTGCGAAGCCGGGGCAGGTTGCTAGTTCTATATCTACTAATCTTTACATAATAATTAGATTTTATCTTTGGGCGTAAAGTAAGTGCATACTTGCCGCGAAAATAATACCGTTCCGTGTAGGTTATTTGTCTTTTTAGCCTAGACCATTTTCTGTATCTCTATAATTGTTAATACACTGACAGAAAATTGGTAGGTATAGGGTAAGTAATTTGAGCCAGCTGTTTACATGATTCAATAACATATACAATATATATATAATACAATTATACATGCATAGGTATAATTTTAAGCAGGTCACGAACACACGTCTTGTTGCCATCGTTTTTGGATAACTACCATTCTGAAAACTGGTGATTACAAATGTACCTAAGTACGGTCAATTCCAAAAGAAGTTGACTACATCCATATTGCCAAAACTCATGTACATCGATGCATGCACAAGTTGATTAACTGAAGAATTGAATGAACATCTTTAATCACATATTGTCCATAAGTAGCTAAACAACAATTCATTGCATTTAATTTGTTTTTAAAGACAACTCCCGTATTAGGAATGACTCCTGTCACTCCTGTGTCACGGGGGACTTTACAAACATACAAACAACGGACACAAAGAACACCCAGACTCGGGTGGGAATCGAACCCACGACCTACGGCGTAGCAGTCAGGGTCACTAACCACTAGGCCAACAGGCCAGCCAAGCAAAATTTGTCATAAAAAATTAATAACGTTATGTAAGTATTTATACGATCCTGACGTTTCGACCAGATTGCACTGGCCGTGGTCACAGGCTGACTGACTGGCTCAGCGGTCAGGCAATTCAGAGGTATGCAATACCTTTTCGTGATCGCGTTAATTCCCGTATAAATACGTAATTATATCATGGAACGCGAAAGTTTAAAAGTTAGTAAATTGAAAACGGTTCGATTTAACCGCTTATAAGTTGACTATTTCAATTTTTAGTTTTTTCGAGCACCAGCTTGGCGGTAAACCAAGGAGGTAATATTTGTTTGACCGTTGTTAGTATTTATTTAATTTTTTAAGGATCCGATATTGATTGTGTATTTTGATATGAAATTATGGTAAAAATTTGCTATTTAGTTAATGATGATGATATTGCAAATGATGCATAGGGCGCTAATGCGCTACTTTTGATGGTGACTGTACATACCATACCTAGTACGTTTATTGAAAAGGAGAAAACCAAGCATAATTGTATTGGAACTGCGATTACTCAATTTAATTTTGTAGGTTTAGGTATGCGCGAATATAGTAAAGTATTTTACCTGATATTTTATTATTTCATGTAGGTATAAGTTCGCATATGCAAGCTCTAGTGTTCTTCCGCTTTAGAGTTTCTGTTCTTCTTTATTTTTACTAAAAATAGTTCGCGGCGCCATTGTTCTTTTCTTTTATCGAATACTTTAGACCGTCTGTTAGGACATAAGTCAATACACTTCCTAATTTATCTAGTTAACTTACCGAATAGAAGAATAAATAAAGTGGTATCTATCGCAAACACAAAAATATATCATTTTCTTTCCACAAACTATGCGTGCAAACAAACATACTCACAGTAACTTAATATTTGGAAATCAATTATCCATAAGAAAGTATTTGTTGGTCCCGGAATAACGGGATTAAAGGAATAATAAATAACCTTGTGTATTTGCGATCGCTATGATATATACTTAATGGTGGGTAGACCCGTTAAGAATTTATGGAAGTGCCTTTTTGTCATCTTTATTGTAACTCAAATTGATATTCATTAGGTATATTAATAAACATACATTCGGCCTGATTATAAGCTGTTACAAATGGACAGCACTATCTAAATAGTGCTGTTTTGTTATAAGCGGGCATTTTCATTTTCATATCACCGTAAATGTCCTGCTTTTATTTTACGGATATTAGGTACACTTAGTTTCTTTATACGAAGTAGGTTTTTTTAACGAGTATTCATATATCAATCCTTTATAAAACACATTATACATGTTTTAGAAAATGTGTGAGTAGAAAACTAACTAACCTTTTCAAAAACAGGCCATAATAATTTACTTACCAACGGCCGCCCCATAACACACGCCTCTCGATAAAAAACTTATACATACGCTCTATGTGCGACCAGAAATAAAAAACGCCCCTAACTTTTTTACAAAGAAAAGCCCTCTGATTGGCTGTGTTCTCCGATAAAAAAGTGAGGGACGCGTGCTATGCATGCACGCGTTCTTCCATTCAAATTCAAATAAGGAACGCACGCGCGCCGTATGTAACAAACGGTACCGGCTGCAACTTATTATTAAAATTTCGCCAATTTTAAAACGATCTCCCTCGTCCCTTGCGCATGAAATAGTACTCGAAGTATGAGGGTTAGCCATGTGTTATAAGGCAGACCTATATAAACTGGTTGGGTGGCGTAAAAATAAGCGCGCACGAGGAAAAAATATAAAATGAACGATAGGGAAGTACCTACCTAGTTTAAAAATAGAGACTTCTCCCTTCCGACTTAGGGGAGTGAACGCGGTTGATATATTGCTGGAGTTACGGGGGATTTTAATAACACACTGCGTGTGTTGGTTCACTGAGGCCGTAAGATTTGTCAATGCGGCATTTTGTGGGCGCTATTTTGGGTCGGTCGCGTGTCCTCGCCCCGAGCGTTGTATCGTGTTTCTAGATATTGTTTACCTGATAAGCTCAAGTTACCAGCTTCCGCTAGCGTTGTCGAGTTCCTACCTACCTATGCCTAAATGTATTTTGTGACACTCCATAACGTATTGCATTTAATAGTCACCAATTGGTTACCTAGATCACACTAAGCTTACCATTTACTTGCTATTAATTTACTAAGTATACAGGGAATCTTTACTAAGTAGCGCATCTAAAATTCAAAAGAAATGTAAAACATTCATTTATTAATATCAATTAAAATATGTTTATATTATTTAATTTGTTAAGAAAGAATCTAAAAGAAATGTTGAGGAATATAACTCTAAAACACAAAGAGACAAAACCAAGGATCAATTTAATTATCATTACTCACACACTCTAAAGCCGAGTTGAGGCCGACAATTTATTATTATGGACCCGTATCCAATTTAAAACAACGCACGGCCGAATGGAGCCATTAGGTGCGAGGGGACATTGTTTTGGTACTGTGAACACGGAGGGGAATCCTTGTGGAATAGAAAAAACAATTTAAAAATAAAATGTAATAATTATAAAAGGGAGGGAGCGCGCGTGTCGCTGCCGCCTTATTTATTTCCATCTTCAGCTGCTGTTTGAATTTCGAATGCCGAGCAATACCGACTTTAACATTGGCATAAAGTGACATGTGTGGTTAGTAATTAAAAAAAAAGTAGATGCAAAAAAACATGACATTCGATTTATAAACCTTATATACCTGATATTTATCGGTTTCATACTCTGTGCGATAGAATAAAATACGCATATGTGTAAATAAAATACCACAAAAAATTACGATTTATTACTTATCTGTAACATTGATTAAGTAAGTTTGGATAGGTTCCTAAGCTACCGCTTACCGGCAGGCACTATTTGGAGTATAAATCGGGTTTTTTAACAATCTTACCTGGATAGAAGTAATATGTGGAAGTACTAGGTGTCAAATACTTATCTCTTAAGCACTAGACAAAAGGCGGGAAGACAGACATATCTCAAGAACAAGAAAGTAAGCGAAGTGGTGCTATCGTCTTCGCTATTAAGGTGTATGTATGTAGCAAATGTCATGTAATAAATAATCCTCTTAACTATATCAATAACTATATCTCTATTAGCTAAATATTGTTGAGATTTATACTCCAATGTCAGACATGTATCTGTAAAGTCAGTCGTGTAGTTAGTTGTCTGTTCCACTCGTAGATCGTAAGGAAAAGAAAAGGCAAGAAACTTCAAGAATACCAACAAACAACTCCTCATCGATATTTTAGGTTTTACTTTTAAGTGTCAAATTTAAATTTGGAATAAGCAAGTTTCGTTTAGTTGCAAGGAGGTATTAGTCTAAGCTATCACTGAACTCTGAACTCTTGTTTACTGCTACATTATTATATATAATAGGTAGTTTTAATATGTATACACACATCAAGCAACACATGCGGGTATAATGCTTAATTAAATTAACTACCACTACGAAGATAAGCGTGTTTTAACAATGGCAACGTGATTTGTGTTTTCGATAACAAATTGAGTTTGGGGTAAATGCAATTATAGATTTTAATGACACGCGCTCTCCCTTTGTTCAACTATCCTGTTATATGTTGTTCATAGTTTAAGTAGAAGTCTTCTCTTTTTAGTTTTTACTATAAGAATTTTGGAAGCTCACGTATTTACATACATATACAGATTACTAGTTTCTGAAGAAATACATACTATAATTTTCAATTAAAATGTCTCACCCTATCGTATACACGTTGGGAAAGGCCACGAAGTCCTTTCAAATTTTAAAAGATTTTTAAATAGTTGCAGTGGATCTAGAGACTTCATCATACGCACAAACTCCCAAAAGTCACACTTTTGGTTTATAATATTATTGTAGATTACCGTTTAACTTTAAATTCAGGATATTTATTCACAAGAATTTTGCAACATGTGATTCATTCTATTTCAATCCAGACTTACGTCTAGATTTAGTGAAAACCTTATTAGTAGGTAAATCCGGAGTGCCTGCTTAAATAACCTTCTCAATGTGCATTCTGGAAAACGTTCTCTTTTTTCGTTGGGGAAGACAAAAGCTAATATCAAACGCAAAGAGGGATCTTCATGCTTTGCTTACATTTATATCATCAGTCGCCACCATTTTTAGTTCCAGTTAGATAATGTAATCTATTGAATACACGAACAAATCATTAAATTATGAGACTCATTTGATCCCAAGAAATATTATTCACGTTGGTATTATAGACTTTTATCGAGTGTAGGTACAATTCAATAAAAGGATTTTTAAACTAAATAATTCGAAGTATAAAGAAATAAGTTTATCAATTAAGTGACATCTTTACTTTTTGGTTTTAAACACGAAGCTGCTTAATTATCATAAACTTTAAATGGCTGGAAGGTTAAAAAATCATAATTAAAATAAACACATTAACTACTTCTTCGTGTAAAACTAATTTATTTCTTTCAATTCATTGTTTTTGTGTCATTAATCTCCATCTGTCAAAGCATTTACTAATATCGTTGTCTGCTAAGGTGGCTTCAGATAGTGTTATCTTTGCCGAAATCTTGCCACCTACGTGTTACCGGTAAATGTGTTACTATGTATTGTTTATGGGACATTTATCAGAGTGGTCACTATGGTCAGGGGACCACCCGAATTTTGAAAGTGTAACGGTCTGTATTTTTTATTTTTAGGGTTCCGTTCCTCAAAAGGAAAAAAAAGGACTTAGACAGACAAACGGACAACCTCCTATGGATCCTATCACTTTGTTATCCGTCTGTCTGTCTGTCAAGACTCTTTTTCTCAGGAACCCGTGGACGCATCAAGTGGAAATTAATACTAAATACATAAATCTGCGGTCCCTTGAAGCTATAAATCAAGCTTCTAAGTTAACGCAATCAAAGATACGGTAAGCCCTCGATTTTAACAAATTTGAAAATTTCGCAGGTAAATCAAAACCTATAGAGTCCCATTGAATCATGAAATTTTGGTAAGAAGCAAGGTCTGACAGCACCAGTAAAGGAAAATATCCGAAAGTCGTTAATTAGTTGTTATATCACATAAAAAAAATTGTTTTTGTGATTACACACTTATATTTTGGGATTGGATTGTTGACTTTGTCGTACATCGCAACCACAAATTTAAGTTTGTCTTTCGGAAAAGGCGGGCAAAGGTTTTCGAGAATTGATTCCCGAGATGGACGTACTATCTACATACAAGTTTGTTTGCTTACGGAACCCTCGGTGCGCGAGTCAGACTCGCACTTGTCCGGTTTTTTATTCTGTGTTCGAGCACTTGCGTCTACCTTTTAATGTAATATTTAACAGTTTTCCTTTACACGAAGGTGTTTCATTTTGTTTTTTGGCCTGATTGCAGAGGTTGTTAAGTCGTTTCTTGTAAAAAAATTGCCTTAAACAAAAACAAAAGAATTAAATATCTTTATAGTTTTAAAATACCTTTTACTACGAACCTAATGAATGAAATGACATTAAATGAAAAAGTCGTTTTTTTTCGGTATTTAATAATGAATTGTTTTAAAAGATTTTTAAGTTTTCAAAACAAAATATCTATAGGTATTATTTACAATGAGCATGGTATACTTACATAATCTTGTTTTCATTTAAAATTTTGAGTGGTTAAATTCATGATTACATGAATGAATGATTATGAATACCAAAAATGTATGATCATATTTTGACTGGCCTGTTGGTCTAGTGGTTAGTGACCCTGACCGCTATGCTTATAGGTCGTGGGTTCGATTCCCACCTGAGTCTGGGTGTTCTTTGTGTCCGTTGTTTCTATGTTTGTAACGTCCCCCGCGACACAGGAGTAATTCCTAATGCGGGAGTTGTCCTTTAAAAAATAAAAAAATAAGAAATATTTTCATTAAATGATTAAATTTATACAGAAGTACACATTTCCACCGTTCTTACCCTCATTGTAGTGACACAGAAGTAGCAAATACCTATTTATAGTTGTAGGTACCTAACCTAGTGTCGATTCAGTACAACGACGAATGTTAGTGTACGAACAAATCTTTCTGGTTTTTGTTACACTAATTATTTTAGAAAAGAAAATGTTAACTTTGTAATTAAAAAAAAAAAACCATATTCCCAAAGAATTATTGATGTCATTTTACACTCTTGCTTATAAATACATATATATTTCTAGACATCCTTATATTAACATTTTGCAAAAATGTTAGGTCAAATAAAAGAAATTCTTTGAGCTTCTGTCTACAATGAATGAATTAGGTAAGTATCTAATGTTTATAGACCATTAAGTTTAGATAAGCGTCTCGATTTTACCATGTAATCCACACTTTCTTTACGATCGCCTACAAAACAGAAATCGACTCAGCTGCCCCATTAAGTATAAAGGGGGACATTTGGGAGACATCTTTTTACAATAGCCCCAAAATGACCAGAAAAAATACACTCTTTTTAAGTAACAATGGCGCCTGATGCGAGGGTGGACGATCAATGATCTGCTAAACAAAAAAAAATGGATCCTAAAATAATTGTAAATTTTGTGGAAAGATTTATGTAGTTAGTAGTCATTGTGGTGGAATGTCGTCCACTGCTCTCCAGTTCTCGGTGTCCGGTTGCAGATGTGTGATGGTAAAAAATCGTCCATTGTGATTTCCATGCCAATTTTGACTATAAAGAAGAGAGAGCGCCATTAGTGTCTTGCTGTTTTTTGAGACCACCGGTGCTTTTTTAAATTAGACGCGCTCCCTTTTAGCGGTAAGGAACTTAAAGTATTACTTAAAGAACGGTTGCCATAAGAATATGTAAATAATAACTGTACACTACAGTCATGTTAATAAATATTGGTCTTCGATGCGATATCTTTTTTATTGGTCCGAGTTTAACAACTATAGTATGACGCATTACTTAACTGAACAGACTAAATGACATATCAAAATTTCTTTAAAAATATTTGAAATAAATAAAGTTGAAAGCCAACAATTCAGCACATCGCACCGTATTAACACAAAATATTTAAAACATTCCTTCCTTAGAATTCGAGTGCTTCAAAAATTTCAGCCTTCATCGAGACTGACGAGGGTGTGCAGTGCACGGTGACAGTCCACGTCTGCACTTTCATGCCTTCCAACTGACATTGCCATGCGCTTCTGAGTACATTTTATTACAATGTGAACTTTATTTTTATAAGAAAAAGTGACTGTTTTGAATACGCTGTGCTGAGAAAACATTTGAAGTCAGTGACATTTCTAATTTTGAAACTATTGCTTTTGGTCAAAAGCATTCATGGTGGTGTCAGCCTGTTAAATAGTTGTTAGTTACTAGTATGCTAGACAAAGTTGATAGTATGGTTAATAGATAATATATTGTTGATCGAAAATAGTATTGTAATGTTTAGAATCATACTTTTTTTAAGAACTTTTTGGCAGGAATAGTATTACGAAATGCTAAAGATAACTACTTTTTCGATCACAGATTAGTTCTCAATCATCACGCTCCTCCTGCGTCTTATTATTGTGAAGTAGGTTAGATCTCTATTTTATGTCTTACTAACACGAGAATTATAGTTTAGTAAAGTTAAAAAAACAGGCTTTAATGGTGAAACGAATTAAAAAGTAAAAGAGTTAACACTTTCCACTTCCTGGCTTCATCATCAGATCATCGTTACCAAGCCAAATCTGTTGGAAGTGTCAAAACAAATCATATGAGCCCAAACTCGAAGGGTTACTAGTAGCCACTGAAGAGTTCCACTATCCACCTCCTGGCTCCATCATCAGATCAGCACCAAGATGCCAAATTATAGTGTTGTCATCCAAACTACATACACATACAAAATTTCATTTCGATACGATAATTAGAAATAGGTTAAAATTGGGTTAAATTGGTTTGCAAGATTTGTTCACATTGTTTTACAAGTGAAGCTAATAAAAATAAGTAAGATTTGTGACGAATGTGGATGATTACCTGGTTATACCTACCACAGGATGACTTACCAGATCCTGGTCTTGTGGCATGTGGTACCGATGGTCGGGTACCACAGCTATGGTGCCATTGCGGGGTCTCGCGAGAGTATCGGATTTTTACTATCACTGTCACTCCCCTGTTGAAAATTAAGCTTTGATTCGGAGACCTCGTAGTAATTCGTCTAATCTTGAAATGGTTTGCATCGATTTTGTTTCTGGTAAGTTTCTGAAATCTTAATTATTTTACGAGAGCTCGGTAGATCTTATGGTCTTTTAAATCGATGCATGGTGTTCTAGACGTGATTTTGTAGAGAAATAAACTTCGTTCGTTATTAAAGATATGTGTAAATATGTCTAAACTATATCTAATCTAATTTTCTTTGAAAGTAGTCAACTAATTTTCAATAACAAGCGACACAGTATAACCGACATCCGCATACCGCCCGGCTCGTGTTACGTGATTTTTTATATTTTGATGTAAAAACTTCAGTAAAAAGTTGCATACATGCGGTAGGAGAACAAGTGCACCCGCCCTACGCCTGCGCTTCAAAGAGTAAGTATAGCAAGTTGCAATATACTGCCTAAAACTGTGTGTCCGCGGAAATGAGTCTATATTTTTATCGGTTAAGCATTTGGGTCAGAGTAACTAGTTTAGCTGATGAAGTAAAACGAGTATCACCAATGCTTACCATACCACGGAGAATGAAGGCCTGAGTGTGGTGTTTCGAGTTTTATCAAAGATATGTCAAATCTATGAATCTACTCTTTAATGGGGTCTAGTTGAAAGCCAGCACTCTGGTACCTATCCGTACCAGGCAATGCTGAACTGGACTGCTTTTCGGGTGCCGTCGCGAAAAAAAACCATTCTTAATGTTATTGTATGTATTTGTTTGTATGTTATGTATATTTTTTATTTTGTATTATATTTCTCCTTCTATTGTTGTTGATAAGTTTTTTTCTTTTTGTTTTCAAAAGACAACTCCCGCATTAGGGGTTACTCCTGTGTCGCGGGGGACTTTACAAACATACAAACAACGGATTCAAAGAACACCTAGACTCTGGTGGGAATCGAACCCACGACAGGGCATAGCAGTCAGGGTCACTAACCAGTAGGCCAACAGGCCAGTCAAAGTCAAGTTGTCTCTTCGTGCCGAAATAAATAATTTTTCTTTATTTTTAATGTGTGAATGCAGAGGTCCGTTGTATAAATTAGTAAGCGGCGGTAGTGTAATGGTCAATTGCCAGACCTGCGACTTGGTTGCGGATTCGAATCCCACCCACTGTAGTACCGACGTGAGCCCACTCCTGGTACAAGCATTTAGAATCACTAGCAAGACTCTATTACTACTACTAACTAACAAGAATACTAGTAACGTGCGACCCATGTCATTATTAGTATTTTTATTAAAGAGAAACAGAAACAAATACAGTTGTTGAAATAAAAACAACATTATCAGGTTTCACTTCGTTTAACATATTTCTATAGTCTTTGCCCGGTCTACAGTGATTCATTAGTCGGGTCGTTCGTCTTCATTGCATGTGACGGAGATAGTTTAGCGTTTAAATGACTATTCGAGGCGGGATCTAAAAAGCCATACTTTATCTCAGACAGTAGTTAATAAGTGATTGAGTTTACGCTAGTGAAGATACGGGTAGGATGGTACAACTACCGACAAAGAAACCAGGGAAGAATAGGTATCCACCCGGCAAGTACCTAGGTCCTAGGCGATTAAGTTCTAGCGTTAGATACCTAGCGTAAGGCCTCTCGTTTAGGTTCGTTCCTACGGTTAGCATATTGAAAACCTATAGATTGTCTTTAGGAGCCCACCTATCGAGAGCTTGCAATAATCTATAAACTTTTACGGGACTAAATCTCAATTTACTTTTATCATTACCAAGTAGGTAATCTTGTACATTTTGTTACTTGTATTGGTTCCCTTTCTACGACATGTCCTTCATTGGATTTTAAATATTAAATTATAATTTATCTGTGATTGTGTAAGCACAGTTCTCAAGTGTTACTTACACAAGAACACTGGTACAAGAAATGCTTATTAGATTCTGTTTCTGCTAACCTATCTTTAAGATCAATATAATTATATTAAAAATTTCCCGATTTCCTATTGCTGTTTTGTTTTATGAAGATTTACACAAACACGAACAAACAGATAAAAGATGGATTCAAACTCAAACAAGCAAAAACTTTCGCCAGGAATGTTTACTGTATTTTTTTCAGTATTCAGCTGAGTAGCTCGCTCGCTCTACCAGGAAATGACGTTCAGGAATGAGGATACGTACTCGTTAATTTGCACCATAAATCATCGAAAATGTAGTTTTTGAACGCCTCTCTCAATTCGGACTTTTTTGTCGACTTGTCTTCGGCGAGTGTCGGGTTTCAAATGTTGAATCTTTTACAGTGGGTTGTTTTGATAAGACATGTTAGAAGATGTCCTTTTTACTTCTTAAAATTGATAAAATATGGTAAATATTTATTCGTTATTTTTAACATTTATGTATTTTAATCTGCTCAAAATACATTTTTTTACTATTTTGTAACTAACATGCGTCATATGTAGAAGTTTGTTAGTGGGTACATTTATTTTTATTAAAAAAAAAATTGATATTGGATTCATGTAATGGTTCTCAGCTTGTCTCTATACACACCTAAATAAATGTGTAATATTCAAACTAAACTTATATAATGACCACGTAATGTCCACTAAGCAGTAAATAAATAATTTTAATTTTAACAGGCATAATTACCTGTTAATAGCATTCGTCCCAATATAACAAATCTTTATTTATAAAAATTAGATGACCCGCGCAACTTCGTCTGCGTTTGTAAATCCATCCATCCATCTATCCAAACTTTCACATTTATAATATTAGTGGGACTAGCAACCCGACCCGGCTTCGCACGGGTAGCAGAGACATCTTCAACAATCATTATCATATTTCAACCAATTTGCACAAAACCTTAACAAATTATATACCTAAACCTTCCTCACGAATCGCTCTATCTATTAGTGAAAACCGCATGAAAATCCGTTCAGTAGTTTTTTAGCAGACAGACAGACAGACGCGGCGGGGGACTTTGTTTTATAATATATAGTGATAATGTACCATCTAGGATAAACCACAACCATAAAATCATTTTCTAGATAACATCTATTCTCCCTAGTCTGGCCTGGGTAATAAACGCTTCTCAAGACAATAGAAAGACCAAATAGCACCAGGCATCTGGCAACTCAGGAAAACCTATATGTATATATAAATTCTCGACGTCTATAAGAGACCCCCTTTGCTGCGTCAGAGATATTTCTCTAACCCCAATTTCTCAGCCTCTATTCCCAAAAAAGCGTTAGATACTCCATGACTACTGAAGTTTACCAACCAATTTTTGTTGTTAGCTGGACCCCTGCTACAAGACCTTCAACGAAGGCCTACTTATTAATATTATTTACATATCATAATTATATTAATACATGAAGAAAATTATTTGTACGGCTTTTTAAGAAAATTTCGCGAACGTAGTAACGTGAATTTTAAAATATTTACAGTTTATATATAGAAGAAGTGCAGAAAGATAACATTTTTAAACGATATGTTTTACAATTTTAAAAATTACATGAAAACGGCTTAATAAAACTACACGCGTCTAGTATATGTGATTACCTGTCATGGTAAGTAAGTCTATACAATGACAGCTCAAGTTATACTGGCCAATGAAAAAACCATGGTCGAAATTCAACCACCACGCCATCTCTAGTTAATAATTAATATACCTAGGATTGCATTCAAATGTTTCGCATCTGTCAAAATTAAAGTAGGTACATATTAAATAAGATCGACTCGTATCGAAAGTCAGATTGACTTTCAAATACCTTGATAAAAAAAAATTGTCCTGTGGCGTTTATCTTATGCAATAATTCTTTAAAAAAAAACCGACGTAAAAAAAAAACTATTCCATAAAACACATATGGTTTTCTTATGGATGCCATTGTCAGAAGCACCAGCTTTCAAATAAAAAAAGAATCATCAAAATCAGTTCACCCAGTCGAAAGTTCTGAGGTAACAAACAAAAAAAAAATACAGTCGAATTGAGAACCTTCTCAAAGTAAACATTGTTTCTTATGATATCATTCACTACTTAATACGAAATTAACCAAGTCTTATCAAATCGTTTCGCGTTGTATTATAATATAATATCTACAACCGTTATTAGTTATTTACTTCTGTTTATTTGGCAAAGAAACAAAATAAAAAAATATATTTACTATACGAAAATGTACAAAACAGAAAGTAATTCTAGTTAAGTACGACAATTCTGTTAACATTTATGAGGACTAATTCGTGCGAAACTTATGTTTTTCGTATTGCGTATAATATTGCGATTGTTTTGGGAATAAGCCAAGTGGTTCAGATATCTTGACTTATTTGACCCCTGGGAGGACCTTAGGCCGGAACTTTCCGATAGTTCCCATATTAAAACTTGACGTGAAATATACGTCGGATGAAACGAAAAAGTGTATTTTTTTTTGGAACGGAACTTCGGAAGCTCTTATTAGTTTAGCAGGAATCAGATTTTATATTTCAATCCATAATTAATAGGCAAACCTTTTTTTATATTATGAGAACGTATTTTATACTTATTCGTCGAAACTAACATTTTATTTATAAAAATACAAAATATTTAAATGTCATGGCTTCAAAGAAATTTGATTAATTTACTAGCTGCGCCCCGCGGTATCACCCGCGTAAGTCCCTCGTTAAGTTTTCTTAAATTTTTTAATTTCTCCCGCAACTTTCTTAATTTTTTTTTCATAAGAACCTTCTCCCGACAATAACAAACACAAAAAAAAAATTGCGAAATCGGTCCAGCCGTTCATGTATGATGGCGTGACCAAGGGAAATAGGGATTCATTTATATAAACCACTTACACAAGAATAAAAAAAAAAATGGAAAACATGAACATAAAAGCCAAACAAGCGAATGAACCTCCCGCTTATCGTGTTCAGTAGTTCCGTAGCTTTTAGCTTCAATCAAATAATACCATAGATCTACCTTCCCTAAATCTTCTAAATGCAAAGAATTAAACTTAAATCTTTTTAAAAAGAACGTTTATGCAAAATTTTACTACACCATCAACGAATTCTTAAATGATCTTTTTGTTAATGTGTTTAATTTGGTCTTTTCATATTATACAATTTAAGATTTGAAGACCACTCGTCTCAGAATATGCCCTGATTCCTATGCTGTCTATGGACTCTCGTACACAAACATATTAAAAAAAGAAACCGGGCCCGCAGCAGGCCCGCAGAGGACGAAAAATCAACAGGGCAATAATGAAGGTTAAATGGGGGATTTTCCCCCAGGGGGGGGGGGGGGGGGGAGGGGAGGGATAGGGGGGGGGGGGAGATTTTCAAAAAAATTAAAAGAAACACGACATCTACCTCTGCGGGCCTGCTGCGGGCCCGGATTTTTATAAATCTATGCTGAATATTTTCCGAAGATCCCATTCAATTTTTATTCAAACGTAAAACATATCCATACTTATTGATTTATTTATTTAAAATCTTCCTCCCTTTTGTTATCTTCGGTAGCTACATAAATAATTGTCAAGCATTGGCCATCTGCCCTACACCTCAGAATGCAAAGATCATTATTCACGATCGTTATATCGGTACAAATGTCAAAGTCGGTCTTAATTAGTGTCCTGGCCGTGAGGAAGTTCACCGTGATCCCGTGGGACCCAAGCAGGAGGTGCCACCTGCGACAGCACGTGGACACTTCAAAACTTTTTGCAACACTGTTTCACACTTTTGTAAAGTTTTATTTGACTCGATAGGATGTTGTTCACGCTTGAGACGCATGTGTCTAGATGAACTTAAGTAAATAGGTCTATGTTATAGTAGTCTATGGTTAAAATAAAATATTTCGTTACTATTTTGGCACTAGCGGTAACCATAGTTGCAAAATTGCTTATATCTTTTATGTGTTGCCAAAAAATAAATATTTTCTTTCTTTCTTTCTTTATTTTTAAGTTAGTTTTAAAATTGTAACTGAACATTAAAAAGAATGAATAAATTGGACGATAGGTAAGTGTGATGTCACAAGTTGTTATTTCGTATAAGTCTATGTCTGATTCGGCGGAGGAGACGTGGAACCGGCACCTTCTGCATAAGCAGAAGGCACCGGTTCCACGTCTCCTCCGCCGAATCAGACAAACTGATGTGATTTGACTGTCGGCTACCGCTAAGTTAATATATAGCCTGATCAGAAAAATAAAATAAAATAAAAGACCTTTTCCGGGGGCGCCTAGAAAACACTGGCACTATGAAATATCTTCATAACGATACACAACTCGCTTTTGAAAAATAGCTTGTAATAAAAAATATCTATTCCATGCCTCAAACAATATTATTCACTGAATTTTTTTTTTAGAAGCACGTATTTCATCACAGATTATCACATTTAAGCAATATACGAAGACCAATGTTAGAATTGACTGGAACCACACGACACGATGATCTCGAAAACAGGCACATTGGTCGGGGGTCCATTCGCAAATAATTGCAATGTGGCAATTGTACCATCAATCCCCGACAAAACCTTGTCAACCACACCAAGTCAACAACAAAATGTTCTCATAAAACCTCGTTCGATCCAGATCTAAATACATTGGACTATACATTGGGATTACCACGAAAGGATATGAACTAAACAAATCATTACTCTGACGTTGAGTTTCTCAACAAACCTCTAGAGTAAGAGTAGCTAGATTGTTTATAGATAGAGACTAAATCTTTTTCTTATACAGACTGTTATAGAAAGGTGAGGTAAAATTTTAGGGTCGTATTTATGACCCCGTAAATAACATAAACCGCCAATATAATTTAATTAAAATTCATAATTAATTCGTTAATAGTTCTTTTTGATTGGTTAAAATCCTATCTCGACGGTCGTTCCTTCTTTGTTGCCCTCAATGGATACCAATCTAACTCCTACAATGTCACTTCTGGCGTCCCCCAGGGATCACATGTTGGCCCAGATTTATTTAATTTCTTTATTAATGATTTCCCCAATAGATTAAAATTCTCTGAGTGCTACATGTACGCTAATGATTTAAAATTTTGCCGAGTAATTGAATCGGATCTAGATGTTGAGTTGCTCCAAAAAGATATCGACATGTTAGTACAGTGGTGTAATGATAATGACATGAGTTTAAATATCAGCAAGTGCTACCACGTAAAATTCACTAGAAAAATAAAATTAAAACTATCTATTTATTATATTTGTCGCAACTCAATACAAGAAGTGGAACAGATAAGGGACTTGGGAATTTTATTCGATAGGCAGTTAACTTTTATCCCTCACATCGAAAATGTAGTCAAAATAGCCTCAAGAATGGGTTTGTTATCAGGAATGTAACTTGTTTCCGTCACAGTAAGACTAAAATTTTGCTTTACAATTGTTTGGTCCGTAGCTCACTAGAATATTGTAGCACTGTATGGAGACCTCATTATGCCACCCATACATTAAGATTGGAAAGGGTTCAAAAACGATTTCTGTGGCATTTGGCATATGCTTTCGGAATAGCCAAAAAGAACTTACCGTAAAAAGAACCGTCATATAAGGAGAGACTTTTGCATTTAAGATGATGTCCCTACAAAAGAGGAGAGTTTTACTGGCTTCTGTTTTTTTATTTCAAATTTTGAGACACAAAATTGACTGTCCCCAATTATTGAGCAGGATAAAAATCCGTGTGCCCACGAAATATCTAAGAGCTCCCATAACTCCCTTACATCCTCCTCTTCGCAGAACTGTCCTTGGTGCTAATTCTCCTATCCCCCGCCTCTGTAAATTGTTAAACAGCTGCAGTGATCTCGTCGTCTGTGCACTCTGACTCACTTAGTAAGTTCAGAAGTACTATGTACAAAATATTGTAATAGCATCCGTGTATGGGCCTACTGCATTTCTAACTTTGTAAATCTATTTTTAATATAAAAAACAACATTATGTTCGCTGTCTAATTAAGATCTCTAATGTAATTTCATATATTTCAACGAATAAGTTGTGCATGATGTGCTGTAAGAAATTGTTACACTAGTTATAAGTCTATTGGATGTATCTCGTATCAGTGTATTCTATTGTTGGTGAGCCAAATAAATAAATACAATAACATAAAAATACAGAAATCTTATTTTGATACTGACAAATTGACCGTAAAAGCTAATCTTTCGTATGAGAGAAGGCTTACATGACTGAAACCATAAGTATTTAATACCAAGGATGTTGATGGAATGTCGAAATAAAAAACAAAATGATTGAAGTTTACATGAAAATTCATAGATTGTTTATAAATAAATGAACATGTACATCAGTAAAAGCATTTTCCGACGAAAAAAAGTTTTTTTTAACCAACTTTTTAAAAGGTAAATCCAGCTCCACATACCGCTTCTAAAACTTGACCACATCTTTCTGCAAAATGCTGTAAATAAAAATCAATGTTTGTTTGTTCGTATTTTATGCGCTGCCGTTCATACGATTATCATGAAATCTTGCATACACGTTCCCAAAAATACAGAAGTACTGTTCCCGAGGAATGGAAAAAATACTTTTACGCGAGCGAAGACGCGCTGAAAAGTTAGTGTATGCATAATAGACGGCCCCTCCGAATAAAACTCTATAAATACGGTCTAATGTCAAGTTTTTTTTTTATTATTGAAAAATGTCAAGTTAAATAAGTGCTTCTTTATGAAACGTCAAAACCGTTTGTTCTGTAGAAACTTGTATAAAATTATGAGTTATGACGTCATGGTTAACTATTGCCAAATAAATCATTTATTTTTAATATTTGTTTAGCAATTAAAAATAAGAAGAAACTTGAAAATAATAACCAATATAGGTTTTCACAGTTTTATGTCATACTTATTGCCATGAGGACTGTTTAACAATTTATTTTAACCGTAGGAAACTACCCTACTGTACTGTATCGCTTGTATGTATATAACATTTTATTATACAACAAACACTTGACTGAACACTTACTTTAATCACTCTAGCAGTTTAAAATACTCTATTTACAAAGGTTTTTTGAATTTCAATATTATGTCTGTATGAATTTCTAGGTGTTATCGGCTGTAGTAATTTACCATCGGGTTATCCGTATGCTCGTTTGCCCCTTATACCATAACAAAAAATACATAGTTTTTAAAATTGTTTTTTTTTGTATTTTCTCAATAATAGATGAGTCCGAAATAAAAGATTTTTTTTAATTTAAAATCTCATGTGTGATTTAAAATCTCATCTCAGTGATTTAATAAGTATTCCATTGTCAGATACAACCTGTATGTATGTAGGTAGTTTTTTTTCGAGCATTAATGAAATCGAATGTATGTGTGTAATGAAAAAATGAATTTGCATGATACAAGGCTAGTTACGTTGTTACAATATATCTATAATAGTTTTATTATCGGTGTGAATTGTATAAATATATGTACAAATACGAATATATGTGAGCTAGTCACACCAGTTGCTCTTAGAATGAATGTTAGAATAGTGTTGTCCCTGTCCTGCTTAGAGGCCATTTAATATCACGCTACGTTACAATTCTAGGGAACAGAGCAATGACCATAAACGCGAGTGAAACTGCGGGGTAGAGCTAGTATATAGTATATTTTATATTATTACTATCACCCCGCTCCGGCTTCGCATGGGTAGCTTGAACATCTTCAACAATCATCATCATATTTCAACCAATTTACACAAAACCTTAACAAATTATACACCTAAACCTTCCTCATGAATCGCTCTATCTATTGGTGAAAACCGCATGAAAATCCGTTCAGCAGTTTTTAATTTATTGCGAACAAACAGACAGACGTGGCGGGGGACTTTGTTTTATAATATGTAGTGATAAATTTTCATTTCTATTTATTTACTTCTTTTAAACCTTTATTTACTTCAAACGTCAAACAAACATCGGACCCACCTCAAGGTTCCCTTTTTGGTATTTTTTTTATAACTTAGCGTTAATGTTAATTTTAAATAAAAAAGAAAGCATCCATCATATGTACAAATCCCAATTGTTGAACCTGGAAAAAGATTTAAATTTTTTTGTATACTTTTAACAACACCTTGCGGATGCGCAGATCGTATTGATCATCAATCGCAATTTCCATAGGCCCACTGGCCTAGAACCCGTTTACATTAAACCCAGCCATCTTTATTTTTTGCTAAACCATTGTTGTCTGACATAACACTTGCGCATGTGATTATTTGACAAAATGTTTCACTACTCAGTTTACCTGTAAAGGTAAAATATAGACCATATTTTGGTGAAGGGTAGAAGAGCCAGTTGTTGGCAGTTGGTCAAATTATTTAATATTTATTAAAACACCCAGTTTTAAAAATAGGTCCTTTACAAATTGTAGATTTTGCAGAAAAGCCAAAACAGAGCTCTAATTTTGATATTAAATTTTTTTGCATTGTGAATTTCATGGTTCACTTTTAATACTAAATATTTATTTGAATCAAAGTTCGAACTCCTTTGTTAACTGAACTACGCATTCATTAAAATCTATAAAAGTTATAAATTGGTATTGTATTGTTTCAATTTTGTAAAACTTATTATGAAATAACAACAATATCTCACATTTAGATCTTTTATTGAAAACTAATGTGTTACAAGAAATCAATTATTGAAACAAAAATTTAACTGTGTTAAAAAACTATCCATAAAACATATAAGTTGTAGGAATATATTTTTGTAATCATCTTTTAAAACCCTTCATTTTGATACCCAATTTGGTGGGTTTATAAAAAAAAATTGCAGCACCAGAAAATACACCCAAAATCCACCATATTTATTTAACTTTTGAGCCACATGTCCTAGGACACTTGGATTGTTAAAACTAATGTTACGATACCTTAATTATCAAAAACCATCTAATCGTTTACATGATTATTACATATTTTATACATACATACAACATTACTCTCCTTTGGCAGTCAGGTAAAAAAAAAAGTATGTATAAAAATACATACATACTTCCTGTACAAGCCCCACCATACTTTCCTGTGAGACAGTTTTTTTAATGGAAGGCAAACCAACAATTGCGACGCTAGAGAGTACCTAGTTTTAATGCCAGGCAGGTTTTACCAACTATTAAATTCTATTTCTGCATTGTGTATGTCCGATTACTGGTGTTTCCACCCTACTTACCTCAAGCCCTCAAGGTGCATTTCATGGACGGGTTGAGTATGCTTTCTAAAAGGCTTTTATTGAGTGTTTATTTGCGAAAGCATCTGGACGGCAACACATGTATGTTTTCGAGGAATATAATGGAATCATCTATATTTCGGAACATGAAAGGATAATTTTGCACAAAAGGACAAATTTTTGCGTTGAAGGGGGCGAGAATAATGATTTAACCATATTCGGAAAGTTATTGCATCCAAGTGGAAGTTAAAACCTATCTTAGCTATTTTTAAAATAGGCAAAAATTATATTAATTTATTGGAATAGTTTATTTATGTATTTTCTTAAATCACTACATATTATAAAACAAAGTCCCCCGCCGCGTCTGTCTGTTCGCAATAAACTCAACGACTACTTCACCAATAGACGGAGTGATTCATGAGAAAGGTTTAGGTGTATAATTCATTAAGGTTTTGTGTAAAATGGCTGAAATATGATGATGATACAACATAAACACAAATAAAATAATTTTGCAATAAACGAGAGAAATGGTTTTGAAAACCCGCGAATCATATCCGTTTAGTGAACAAAAGATAGCCTTACGTATAACTATTCAATACATAATGTTTCAGTAAACAAATGCTTAAAGTACCTACCTACTATTGTTTTAGTCTTCAAAAGAAAGTAACTGTATAGCGATAATAGGGACATTTAAACTCCAATAAATCAGTATTGGCGATTGTTGTAATGTCTCGGGGAACTAAGAAAGTATAAGGAGAAAGTAATAAAAAATAAATAAAAACTTGCTTGCACCTTATAAAACTTCTGGAAAATTACAAAACAATCCAGGATGAGGTGTGGCATTTGTTTATTATTCCAACTAATATCATACTATTGTGTATTCTGTGCTAATATGAACAATCATAAACAAATTGCATGGAGTTTTACGGCTAGGATTTAGGCACATATTCTGAAGAGAAGTGACTATCTTATGACCGTGGTTGTGACTATGACTATATTCTGGTACACAGTAGTTTGTATGGTTATGGGTTCTAGAATTCGTATAACTACCTGCATACCTGCTTGGAAATATTTTTGAAAGATTTCTTTCTTATAAAATAGTGGGCTGTGATTGGCTGATTGGTGGTTTCAATCGATAACAGAGAAGAAATATTACTTTGGGCGAGTTCAAGCCCTTTTTAGCAAAAATTATCTTAAATATTTGCTTAAAAAAATATGTTATATACAAAGGGACCTTTGCCCCGCTTACAGATGAATCATCAAACCTCAAAATATATTACGGTACCAAGTTTTTAAAACACTTATAAATGTAACACTACTTAACTATTATTTCTCATGTAACAATATAAATTCATCTATCGCTCATCTATATACTCGATAAACGTAGAGCATCTATGTACTACTATCTACTACATCTATCTACTACTATCTACTACATCTATCTACTTTAGGGGATAGATCCTGTCCAATTTAGTATGAAAATAGTTTTTATACTAGTGTTTGTCCAGTGGTCGAAATGCGACCATAATCATTACTGTATGTTTGTAACATTTTTGTCTACTTATAAGCATTGTACATCTAAAACCATACACTGACTGGCCTGTTGGTCTAGCGGTTAGTGACCCTGACCGCTATGCGTATAGGTCGTGGGTTCGATTCCCACGTGAGTATGGGTGTTCTTTGTGTCCGTTGTTTGTATGTTTGTAAAGTCCCCTGCGACACAGGAGTAATTCCTAATGCGGGAGTTGTCTTTGTAAAAAAAAAAATAATAATAAAACCCTGTTGAAGGTTTAGGAAACTTTCCCAATATTTTCATCATTACTATTACTAAAGCTCGTTAATATCTAAATTAAAAAAATTAAAAAAAGATAATCGTTTCACAAACAGAGGACAGAATGGTATTGCACTGTTTGGTCTATGTTGTCTGTACCCATCTATATAAAAAAATTATCTGTTCGATTTTTTATTGATATAAGTACTAAAGCTATCACTAAAGTTCGTCAAACTTACAATACAAAAAAATAAAGAAAATCGGATGACAAACACTGACTACCTACTACTAACTCTTAGCTGTTTTGTCTTCCCTATTTACCTATAGTAGAGATCGCGTGGTGGTTTAATTTCGACCATGGTTTTTTCATTGGCCTGTATAACTTGAGCTGTCATTGTATAGACTTACTTACCATGACAGGTAATCACACATACTGGATGCGAATAATTTCATTTTCAGTTTTCATGTAATTTTTAAAGTTGTAAGACATTGTTTTAAAATTTTAGCTTTCTGCACTTCTTCTATATTTAAACTGTAAATATTCCAAAATTCACGTTACTACGTTGGCGAAATTTTCTTAAAAAGGGGTACAAAGAATTCTCTTCACGTATTAATATAATTATATACACGAATACATAACATATTAAAATCTTAAGGATATTTAAATAACGTACAAAAAAAAATAATTATATTTTCCCACTTAAAGAAACAAAGTTCATTAAACTGTGGAACATATAAATTAGGTTGTTCATATTGAAATTTAAACATTATTCTCTTTTTTAATGGAATTGCAAATCGGCTTAGAACAATTCTTCTTTAGGCTTCTCTCATTTAGTCTTACCCACCCTTCTTCCTTCACGTCCGTATTGGAACCTACTGTACACTCGAAAGTTTTAATTGGCGTTTATTTGCAAGGATGAGTAACTCATCCATGAGAATATTTTTTCAATGTCTTTGTGGTACTTGCTCTATATTCCCATCAACCTCTTTTGGCAGGTAACATTTTTTCTAATAAAAAAATTGTCAGTCTCAATAATGGACCCCTGGTGAAAGTTTTGTACAAGAATCTGTAGCCGAACAAACACATAATACCACTTTTTTATATTATGCACATCTAGAGATTTTAGCAAAAAATATTAGTTCGGACGATTGGACCTTTCTCCGAAACGAATGGTTACCACAAAAGGGTTTTAGATTTCACAAACAGATGCATTTTTTTTTACTCTTAATTCATATGTAATTTTTGGCTATGACATCTGTCGAAGTAGGTATGCATATATCCTTTACCTGTACCCTTCGATCATATTTTGATCGAAGCCTGTACGGTATCAAATAGAACATATTTATACAATATAAGCTTATTATTTTCACGTAGTATTAATAAACAATGTAAATAATAATGTAACGATTTACAATATGTTTACTTATTTATGCTTATATTTCTATATCTTTAAGATCATCGCTAAGCTAAGCTAAATATTCAAAAACTTTCAATTAACGGTAAGGCTATTAATTATTTTCTCAATTCGATGGTAGACTGTACCTAAAATCAAATAAGTTCCTTTTTATTAAACACTAAAACGATAAATGTTCTGTGGCAACTTAAAAATAATAAGATAATAAGGGTTTATGACGTCATACCCCGCTATGGCCAAATTATATACTTTTAATGTTTGGTTTTACAATTAAAAATAATAACAATTTTGAAAATAATAATGGATTTAATTATATGAAGTTTTAAATAACACTTGATTTTCAGATGAGTCTTACATAATTTATTTTAACCACAGTTAATGGCTATTTTCCAAAATGTTGATAACATAAATTAAAAATTTAAAACACCTCAACTAAAAAATTTAAAAATTTTAAAATCCCTTCAACGAATAGAAAAGAGCTGATAATCTTTAAACGGCTGAACAGATTTCTTTGAATTATAGCTAAGAACACTCTTGATCAAGTCACCTTTCAAACAAAAAAAAACGCACTTAAATCGGTCCATTTGTTTGGGATCTACGATGCCGCACACAGACACACAGATACGTCAAACTTATAACACCCCTCTTTTTGCGTCGGGGGTTAAAAATATGTTAAATAAAGGACGATAACTATAATACATAGGTATCATAGTTATCGTCCTTTACTTAACATATTTATTTATTGACATAGGTCAATTACATGGCAATCGCATTTTATCCACACGTCCGTTTTTACTTGGGAGTTGAACCAAAAAATTTTATATTTGTAAAATAAATCCCAAACAAAAACCCCCAAGTATTCATGGAATCAAAAACTATTTAGGGAAAGAAATACGTCACACACCGCTGACAAGAAAATTGTGTTATATGACATTTGGATGTTTGATAGACAGTCACCTTTATTGGCCTTTGTGCACGCGTGCCCTTTGCCTCCATATAATATTTATACAATAATCTTTTTGTTTGGCAGTTCATAATAGTGTGACGTGAGCCCAAAAAAAGACAGTTCGTAATAAAACGTTAATTTCAAGACTATTGAGAATTAACCGAACTACCCAAGTTATAACTAAGTGCCTTTTAAACAAATTTCGTTTTAAGTTCTAGCTTTATTTGATAGGTCAAAATTTTTAATAAGATGTTTTACAAGCTATTAACAAGTATGTGCTAGTACGTGGTTCACTTCCTGCTTATTCTATAATAATTAAACTTAAGAAATTAAATCACAAGAAAGCCAACGTAGAAGAGTTTATAAACGTTTAAGTGTCGCGAGTGCGACGTCTGCTATCACAGAGTCGGGTATTTAATAAATGCTATAAGACAAATGATATTCAAATTACTTATTTTTATAAGTTAAGTAGATACCTAAGCAAGGCTGCAAGGGTATAAAACTGCTAAAGCCGACAAAATAAAATAGATTGCGGGTAATCTACGCCTACGCCTAAACTACGCCGCTAGATGGTAGTGATTTGTGTTTTTTTTTACGAAGTTCCAGCGCACATTACACCTCAGACGCTCGGTGGATGGAAAAAAAATGTTAGCGCAACGAAAAATGCTGACCGCGAGTTGATTTATTTTATTTACGCCATCTGTGGTTCTGCGCGATACCACTGTAATTTGATGTTGGTTGTATATTAATTAAATATACAAATGGCGCATCTTTAATTTCAAGTTTTTACAAGATTTACTATATTTTGATTTAGTTTATTCAATTAATTTAATATATTTATATGCAGCGAAAGAAATATATTTATATATAGCGAAAGGAACTTCTTTCCAACCTGGTGCTCCAAAGACAGGTCACGCATTTCTTTGTTTTTATTTATAGCACGTCAGAATGATCTCAATTCGCCTGATGGAAACTAGATTGAGGTCCAAAGATTGGAAGAGTATTCATTTCAGCAGTTGTAGTTAGTTTAGTTTTTCCGAACTAAAACCACAATTACTACTGGTTATTGCTGTCGATTTCCCCATTAATTTATTAATTTAATACGCCACCCTTATAGCACCCGCTACGTAAACTTCAAAACTCTCAAGTCTTAAGTACATACTAACTTTTATTCATAATTATTTTATTTATTTTTTATTATACATGAGTTTATTATATTTTTATTAATAATTCATAAGTGCATATTGGAAGAGATATTACATTTACTCAACTCAGCAAATATGTAAAGAAAGGACAGAGCTGCTGCTGACACAAACTGTTGTAGGCTCTTAAGGAGTGGATGAAAGAAAATATTAACTTTTTTCTTTTTTGTGGGTAATTCTAAATTAGTTAAAAAAATTAACCATTTAAAATTACAAAAATATGTTATAAATCGGAAGGTATTCTAAGTGCACCTACCTATTAGTTAAACAATTATTATAGCAGAAACTACGTTTGCAGTTTGGCAGAAGTAAGATTTGTCTTTTAAAGATTTCACCGAAAATAAACTTTTTCAGTTCAGTCATTTAATTAAAAATGTGCAAACAAGCAATTCACTAGCGAAGTGACAAATAATTGAAACGGATACTTCATAATATGTTATTTCAGATTTTGAAAAAAAAAAGAACATTATACGGTAAAGGAATTTATGCAACACAATATAAAATAATAATTATATTATTAAAAATAATGCAATCTAATATAATGTACATTAAAATAATAAAATAATGTAAATTAATAATAATATAATGTTAAGTAATACAATGTAAATGAATATATTTTTAAATAATATAGATACAATTTCTAGTTTTGTAAAAATTTGCAGCCAAAACAAGGCAGAATATGGCATTGATCCAAAACCACCCATGTAATACCTGGTAGTACCTGTATTCTATGCAAATAAACATATTTCATTTCATTTCATTTCAATAGCAGGTTATAGATTTTTTTATGTCTTTCACATCTTATAAAATAAATAAAAATATAATATGCCTATGTTGCTGTTTTTGTTACCTATGCATTTACACTTAATAACCTAATCAAATAATTATATTGTTTCATTAGAATTATCTTCAACGGAAACTGATCCAATTTCTTCTCACACAGCTTGTCCTTCGACAAAGGCTGGCTCTAAAGATTTCCACTTTTCCCTATCTTTTGCAATACTTGTCCATTCTGGCTTTTTCTGACTTTTTTGATGTCGTCTTTCCATCGTTTGCTCTGTTGACCTTTATTTCTTTTCCAATCCCTAAGGTACCATTCTGTTACCACCACTCTTTCACATTTTAAACAGTATCAAATTATATAATCGTTCCAAGTTTCAAATCGGAAGAGGATTTTGCAGGAAGTATTAAATAAAAGTAAATGTATTTCTATTTCATTTATTTGAATTTGTCATCATGAGTTTACATTCAAATTATAATCTAATCTTACGTTATTTCACGCATATTGCAAAGTATTTATCAATCGCGACCAATAACATATTCTCATAAGGTTACTTATGCCAAAATGAGTGAGGGTAGAAAATAATAAATGAAAATAAATGTAACATAGAATACTGGCTAGAGATGCATTATAAATCGTACCAAAGAAAGGACGATAACAACATCTGTCACCTCATAACCTAAACGTAATCGTCAAAAAAGCTTGAGCTAGTAAGCTTAGTCGACAAGAACTATAAGTTTGCTGCACACCATAACGTAATCGATTTTATATCCCGATTTTTTTTTATTCGAATGATTTGAAATATTATTTAAAGATGGAAGATTACAATTATAATTTCTAATTTAGTAGATACTCGTTCAGTACCTAATAACTTTTATAAATTATTAAATAATGAAATAAAGTCAATGAAATTGCGACAAGACATCTGTTTTGACGAATATTAACTTCACATAGATACACCCGAAATAAAGGAGGCTGACATCTCATGGGGCCTTTCTGTACTAGCGTAAATTCGTGTGCAATTTATGAGTTCGTTGCCACTATGGTTGCAGCAAACATCCCAAATTTTCCCAATGCCAGAATAATCAATATCTTAACTTAAATTTAATTGCTAATAAATGCATTTTAATGACAGCTATGATTACTTACTTAAAATCTATTACATAAAATACATGAGTTGAGCTTTGTCCGACAAAAAGTCTAGAGTATAATAACTTATATAATAATATAATTATTGTTCAAAACAGAGATATTATTAGTACCTACTAATACGTATATAAGGGCAACCTTAGCTTGAGCACTCATTTAATAACCTAAAAATTACTTACACTAATATTTTTTAGTGATTTCGTGAAGAAAATAAATTATAAATGAATATTTTTGAGAATATTGTTCCATTTCTAACACATGTCATGTGTTTGTTTTAAAACCTTATTTGAAATGGCAAGTTTAACATTTCGTTCTAAATTTAAAGCATTTTAAGGCAAAGTATCTTTTTTTTTGCATTCGCCAGGTAGAAATAGACTTTTATTTCTATTCTGCAGCATCGCAAGTTGGAAGTAGACACCGTCATTTACCAGCATACACGGCATATCCTTTTTTTTTTTAATTAGAAGTACCTACACGAAATAATGTCTTACGGAATCTAACAGTAAAGTTTACATCGAAATATAACTGAACTTAACTATTAACTAGCGTCAGTCTTAGATGTATAAGTCGAAGTCAAAACCGCCTCCTCCGCTGAGGTAGTCATACAGGTACACCTCCATTTCCTCAAGGGCTTCGATGCTGGGGTCTCGGAGAGGCACGTCGCGGATTGAGCGGGCTTGGCGAGAGAGACTGTGAAATCAAAATGTAAATAACTTGAGGTGTCCTGTTTTGTATGTGAATATTGACATTTTTATGTAAGTACTAAGTTTATTTTCACTTTGGTGCAGTATAAATAAAGGGAAAGAGAACGCATAACGGCATCTTTATTAATTGTAGGTATAATTTTTTGTGCATCAAATATACCATAGAAGCATGACGTCCTACCTAACGAAAGTACGACATTTCATGCCTTCTTTGCATTTCTAAAGCATAGTTTTAGTCTTTGGTTTTAGTATTTACGGTTACACCTAAGATGTGACACTGCTACGCGTTAGAGCGGATGCGAAGCGTCTGATAGCTCAACTGTGCTTACAACTGCACTTAAGCACAGTTTGGTTTAATTTTTTGAGCGTTTAAATATTTAATCTTAAATGTTAAATTGACATTTAACTGTATTCACAAAATATAAAGACGCATCCGTCTGTCTTACCGTAAGTGGTAGTCTAGTATCCTAGTTTTATCTTCATAAAATTGATTTATTAATACAAAACAAGTCTAAGTTTACGAAATGGTTTAAGGCGCGAGTCTATTTTAAATATTTACACATTTAAAACGAGAATTCATCTCAGCTAATACGAAGGCGTGATACGAACACGTTTATGTGCGTTACTTTTTCAATAGCAAAGAAGGATCCTTCTCCTTCAAAAAGGAGCTTCAGTACAGCAGAGTGAATCATATTAGTTAGTTAATGATAATGAAAAGCAATACTTACGCAAAATCATTATCAGAGTCGAACATATACTCCTTGTTGAAATGCTCATTGATGTCCTTCATGATACACGCCTCCAGTTTCTTGTGCTGCAAGTTAATGGTAAAACAAAAAAGTTATATTAATATTTTAACCTACACCAACAATTTTGGGTTCGGTACAGTGGTGTATTTTCTTCCACTACACTATGACAACTACCTATTTACCTAATTGCCCATCCTGTAATATTTACCTATACTGTATTGTAATGCGTAATGCTTAAGGTTGTAAATGTTTGCGGATTCGCCACTTATTACACTACCGAAGTGAAGCTACTTCTAACACAAAAATGTAATTAGTCGGAATGGTTAAAATTATTTGCGATTACTTATAATATAGAAGAGATAAATAGAAGAAGCAACGTTACTAATATTCTTTATAATAAAAACATTATGTGTGTAATGTTATTTTACCTTGTAACATCTAAAGAAGAATATAGCTCTAATCTGTTCTTGAGGACGCGGGACGATGTCACGCTTGTCTTCTGGAACGCATTGCTGGAAAAAAAAAATATTCATTATAGAATTGCCACTCAATTTTTGGTGAATATTGCAACAATATTTTGATTTATTACATGAACTATATCCGATTCCATGTATTCGGTTCGGTTCGGTTTACTCAACCCGCGGGCTCAGTTGTCTTCAATATTTTTAGTTAGATTTAGTTGGTTAAATAGCGATAGTTGGTTAATAGGACGTCATTACTCATACAACAATCATCTTTCAGTGTATTAAACTGAGGGAGATATGTGCTTGGGTCTTGGGCGTGTTGGTTTCGTCCATAATCATGTTTAGGACACTGATAAACCAAACTTACCTCACATTTATAATTAATTGCGTAACAATTGACGTAGGTATTGTATTTGTTAAATACTTGTAATATTGTTAGTGATAGGTATGCGTGTCTGAAGATGTTTTGTATTGAATATGTTCAAACTGTTTTAAATTAAATAAATTTAGTTACATTACTGTTCTTAGTTTACACTATATTAAGTTATGATATGGTAATCATTAGACTATTAAGATCTATATATAATCTGAGGGGTACCTAATCTGTTTCTGTTTCTGGTGAAAATTAGGATCTTTATAAATTTTACATGTGACAAAGCAACCCATTGTTGCGGTGACTCCGTGTGTGTAAATATATTTTTTTATTGTAATATTTTTTAAATTGACGATTTCGAATAATTAATGACCAATTTTATGAAATAAAAATATTAAATTTGAATTTGAACACAAACAAGAACACTTTTAACAGTTGGTCGAAGCGAACTAACCGAGAACTTCTGACAGAACTGCAGTCCGTCCTGTATGTCAGACTTCAGTTCGTTGGATACAGGGAGGTTGCTAATCCTCTGCGTGATCTGCTCGTAGTTGGGCTCCATATTGTTGTCGATATAGCCCAGCTCCTGCATCACGCACGTCACATTGTGGTTCGGTTGAGCTCGAGGTGTGTTCAGACCTAGACGAGCGCGAAAGCCTAGGTGTCTCTGTAAACATTGGAAAAGATTTTTTATCAAATTTACTATTTTAAATACCAACCTATTTTAAAAATTCTGACATTTTAATCGTCATTTACTTTGTTTAGTAAAATATATTAGTTTATAAGTCTACAATTACCTACGCATGGAAACAAACGTAGCAGGTATCGTAGTGGCCGCAGATAAATTTAAAGAAGCTTGTAACAGTTCGAAACACTTTTGATATATATTGAGAAAGTTTAGTGAGATAAAAGTCTAATATGGTAAGAAAAATGTGTCCTCTTTATGTAAATGACATTTATTTAGCCCTTGAGTTTGTTTCGGTGTACCTTCTCAAGGCTAGTAGTAGTATACGAAATGTCAGCACCGTTTAGCTTTAAAGATGAAATCGAGGTCTAAAAGTGTCTAGAACGACCTATTTGCAAAAATAAATTCATATTTAATTTCTGTAAGAAATTTAAAGAACTTAACGTTACGGCACAGAAATTACATTATTTAATAGTAAGTAATAATAATGTAAGTGTACTTATAGCTTTATTATTATTTGTTTGTTTAAACGCTCTTGTTTCTGGAAATATCAGTCAGATTTATGAATATATATATTTTTGTATTAGATAGAGTAAATATTGAGCCACGCCACGACTCCTAAGACAGTAACAGTGACATAAAAGTCAGTTTTTTTTTTTAATTTATGTCTATCTACCTGTCTGTTTGTTCCGGCTGATCGCCGGACGATTTCCACGGGAATTTTACTGGCTGACCAACTTGGGCTACTTTTATTTTGGAAAAATAATTAGGGTTCCGCACAAAATATATAAGTACACGCGAGCGAAGCTGTGGTTCCATTACTTACTATCTAGCTAAGCTAGCTTTACTAAGCTATATGGTACATTTAGGTTATGTATTCTGTACTTTAACTTACTGACATCCTATTATTGGCTGCAAAGAATGGTTGTTGTTGTTGCTGGTAATATCCCTGCTGGAACTGCTGTGGCATCATGTAGGGATTGTAAGGGATATTCGGTTGGTAGTAAGAAGGTGCGGCGTAGGGATTGGGATAGAAGGGATTCGCGTTATACGGTCGGAACTGTGCGGGTATCACGTACGGAGGGATCGCCGCCTGCTGTTGGAAAGGTCCCTGGAACATAAATTTAAAATTAACTGTAGGAGGCTGTTTTTCCTCTCAATGGGCGTCTACGGCTTGTAAAATAAAAAATACAGATTTATTTGAGATTTTAAATAAAATATTTCAGAAAATGTTTAATGGATATTACTTAAAAATTTTAAATGTAATTGAATAAGAATGTAAGTAACAAAATCAAATTAACGTCTGTTGTTTTGTAGGAGGGTCATGCTTCGGCACGTATGGGCCGACTCGACTCCGCTCGTTACTACGGCCTCACAGAAAACCGGCAGTGAGGTTACCGAAGGCCCTAACCCTTCCCTCTCCCTTATTTCCGTCCTTCCCCTCTCCCCACTCTTCCCCCCCTCCCCTCTTCTCCTACTCCCACCTTAAAGGGCGGCAACGCACTTTTGACTCTCGAGTTACAGTTGCCCATGGGCGGCGGTAGTCATTTACCATCAGGTGACCCGTCTGCTCGTTTGCCCCCTATATCATAAAAAAAAGAGTAGTAACCAAAAAAGGTTAAATAATTTAATATAAAATAAACTTCTATGTAGGTATGTATATATATATATATACATATATATATAATAATAATAATAATAAACAATTTATTTCATAAACAGTGCACATATTTACAAAAATAGGGAGTCTCTTTTTAAGTGCCAGGATATATATATATATATACTTTAAAAGTGGTATGTCGACCAAATAAAACCACACTTTGTTACGTCATAATTAAGTCTATTGCAACTTGCAAGGGACTCGTGTATACTTTAGGAAGAAGTCCAGGACCTTAAACGTCTCGTCTCGACCTCAAACGGCTCAAAAATCTAATAGTTTTAGTTTTGTTTATATTTCACAATTTTGTTTGTGATTATCAATGTCTTGAGAGTTTGAAATTGGCAGAACATACTCGGTATATACTTTATCTGTATTAAAAAAACTTACGAGTTTGCTATTAAATAGGGTTTGAATAACAGTATTAGAATAGTGAGATCTCGTTAGACAACCTTTTATAATATAAACTTACTAAAGATGATCCCAGTTTAAATTTAGACTTATGACGCAATATTTCGACATTGTACATAACGCCTCTTTAGCTCAGTGGTAGAGCACTGGTCTCGTAAACCAGGGGTCGTGAGTTCAATCCTCACAGGAGGCACGTGAATCGAATATTACACAGTTTTGACATTTAGTAAATCGTTTTAAAAACCGTTAAAATATTTACCGCATGTGGTCTGAAAGATAAAACACCACCAAGCGTTTGTTTTTGTGTTGACTGTCCTTGATCTTGAACCGGACTGTCTTCATCTTTATTGTGGATAGCGCCATCTAGCGGTTTCATAATGGTTTGCGTATTCGGGTCCATGGAGAAACCGGGTGGCAGTTTGCCCAGGAATAATGGCGGTACGTGTGAGTTTATTGGGTCTTTCATAGGTGGCGCTATAGCACATTTAGTGTAAGCATCTTTCAATTCTTTGGTGATTTGCTTTAGAAGTGCCGTGCCGAAGCAACTCTCGTAGATCTGTAAATAAAGGAAGAATCAGACTGATCACTTATTATTTACTTTTGTACACAAGCTATAATAATATCTATGAATAAAAAAGTCTATAAATTTTAGTTTGAAAAAAATATGATTTGTTCACATCGTGTCGTTACGTGTCTTGTTATATGGTATTAAGCTGGAAGATTAGATTAAACATTAACAAGTAATAAAATTAATTGCAAAAATAATAAAAAAAGAAACTGATTTGTTTGTACAAAACATAATTTCGTCATAAGTGTAGAAGCAGTCGTGGCCGAGCGGTTAAGGCGTCTGACTAGAAATCAGATTCCCTCTGGGAGCGTAGGTTCGAATCCTACCGACTGCGAGAACCTTTTGTCCGTAGGCAAGGGAATTATTAACTTTTTACATATTTTTGTCACATTTCTATTACCTTTAACATAGCATAATCTTTCATGAATTTGTTGTCTGCGCTGTCTAGGGCTTGGACGGCCGCCGTTATAAGAAACATCAGAAGTATTTGTGTCCGCATTTTGATCTGTTAACAAAATAGAACATTTCATAGGTTGATAGGTAGTACAAAAAATCGTAGACATCTAGAATTAGCAAAATACTACATAAGTTTCATAGATTAAACTGTAACAAAATTTAAAGAATATTTCATAGGAATAATATAACAGGATTGTGTAGGTTTTACTTGTATAAGTGCTCACTGAAAGACTTCTCGATCGAGTTTCATTTAATAAATATTAACAAAATGACGACGGGGCAACAGTTGATGGATAAACAATTATCACAACTCATCATTTATCGGTAATTAGAGGAGTAAATAAATATTTCACCTCTACAAATGTCGAAAACAAGGCGGACTTTGTATTAATCTCTTGATTATGGTATTAATAATATATGGTAAAAAGTCAGCTTCATAAAAATTTCGGCTGGAATAGTTATTTAACAAAATAGATGCAAAAATACGGTTTTTTGTGTATAACTTTATCAATAGTTAATTTCAAAATTAGGGTAATAGCCGGATTTTTAAAAGGTGGACTTTCATATTTAAGGAATTTATAAGGTTTTGCAAATTTGTTGAGTTGAGCCCCATTTTTGTCTTTACTTTACAAATTCACATGAGCTAAGCGCTCTGTCAGAAAACGATTTTCGCAATGACCAGCTCCCCTTAATTTTAATCGATTACTCTAACACTTTTCACTAGTTCTGTGCTCTGTGCACATAACATGCTGTGCTTGAAAGTATTATTTTTAAACATCGGGACTAGGAGCTCTACCAACCTCAAAAAAGTTATGTTTAGGAAGTTTCAGTTTTACTTAGATAATTATGGTTTAATGGTTTAGGACATTAATTTCTTACTAGACGACCGGTGAACTTCGTATCACCTACAATTTATTTAATTCCGAGCATTTTCATATTTATACACCTTTTAAACCTTCTCTGGACTTCCACAAATAATTCAAGACCAAAATTAGCCAAATCGGTCCAGCCGTTCTCGAGTTTCAGCGAGACTAAAGAACAGCAATTCATTTTTATATCTATAGAAAAAGAATACATTTCATTTATCTGAGAAACATAGGACTACTTAATTTAATCTTAACTAGCAAGTATTCCTAAGGACGTATATAATAATTGTCATGGTTATTAGCAAAAATTGTAAACAATAAAAATTCCTTGCTTCCTTCGTGCGCGAAGTTTACTTGGATACCACATTCTAAAAAGCTAGAAATACACCAATACAAGTCAAGATATAACTTAGAATTTAATCGTACAAAATGAAAAACGTTTTTTTAGTTTTTTATAATTATGCAAAGATTTAGAGCAAAAGCTATTTTTAACCGACTTCAAAAAAGGAGGAGGTTCTCAATTCGACTGTATTTTTTTTTGTTACCTCAGAGCTTTCGACTGGGTGAAGAGATTTTGATGATTTTTATATTTGAAAGCTGGTGCTTTCCGTGTGGTCCCATTTCAATTTGGTCCAGTTCTGACAATGACATCCATGAGAAAACCTTATAAGTCTTTTATGGAATAGTTTTATTTTTGAAGTCGGTTTTTTTTGAAAGAATTATTAATTAACATAAAAATATTCGTTCTAATATTAAAAACTTGAGAGGTGTCAAGGGACACCCAGATAAAACGAAGTTCCTTTCGATTAATTAGTGAAGGAATTGGAATAAAATTTTATTTCTTTTACTATAGCAAAAAGTGTTGTTACAACTTTTGGTCTTAATTTTTTCCGTCTAGCCCCCTTTCGTAACGCGCGATAAGGAACTTCGTTCCAATAAAGGTGAAAGTTTGTGAGGATGTATGGATGGATGTTTGTTACTCTGTCACGCAAAAACCACTGAACCGATTGATGGACCTGACAACGCATAGGCTACTTTGTATCCTGATATTCCCACGGGATCGGGACTTACGCGGATGAAACCGGGGGGCGCTGCTAATATATAGCGAAAGGAACAACCGGGTGTCCCAAAAAACACCTCACGCGTTTTTTTGTTTTTATAAACCACTATGTACCTCACTACTGATGTTCGATTATGATCTTTGCGTAGCATTATCGTTCAATGTGTAGACCAATGGTGCGATTTACAAAGTTTTTTGTATTATTTGTATACACCTAAGACAGTCTTTTTTTTTTCTAATTTGTGGACGGGTCATCACCTCACCGGGGCCAAACGGCGAGGTGGTATGTCGGACTCGAACCGACTAAAACCACACAGTGTTCCGTCGCCGGGTCTTATAGCCGGGGCCTCAGGTGTACCCTAGAAAGGAAATCCCTGTGAATCCCGGCAGACTTGGCCGCCTGGTATACTAGGCGACCCCACTATGAGGTGCAGATGGTTCTATCCCCTCTAGTTTAGAGAGGCGCGCCCGGAACACGTCGCGCCATCGTCTCGGGCCTGCTTCTGCTAGGGCGACAGATAGCCCCTTCTGTCGCCCTCAGGCAAGCGCTCATGGAGGCCGGAGATCGTTTTGCACTCTCCGGTGCCTGGTGCGTCTCCTGCGGGACGGAAGAGTACTTGTTCTCTTCCGTTCCCTCTCCGCCGCTTCTTTGGCATCCATCACTACCTCACAGAATGAGGCGGCGGAATTCCACGCACTCTCGCTCTGGACCATGGACATAATCATGGTCTCCAGCGTGAGTCTAACCTAAGACCATCTAACTTATTAAAAAACAATAATAAAAGACGTTTATTTTCAACCTATAATATTAATAAGTTAATTAAATTAATATAATAATTTTGCACTTGCGAAGTTTTCTTAAAAATACGTACAGAGAATTCCCTTCACGTGAAGGAAATTTTTTGTACGCATTTTTAAGAAAACTTCGCAAGTGGAGGAACGTGAAATTTGGAATACTTATAGCGAGAGTGCAGAAAACAATGTGTTCCAAATTTAAAAATTGCGTGAAATCGGCTACATAATGCTATACGTTCAACTTATACTGGAAACGACTAGGTAAAAAATATGAATTATGATCGAATTTCGAATACACGGCGATCTGTAGTTAATATAAAAATGTCATAAGTACAGTCAAGCACATTTATCAATTTTGTATAACCAATATTTTTAATATTAATTAAGGATAAAGGGTTTTACTCACGTGTATATTTCGGGGATGCCCGACTAGTTTCGGACCCGACTGGGGCCCTTTTTCAAGGAGTGAAGCGTCCTACCGCGTAACACCTGCAACCGACACGGTAGGACGACCCACTCCTTGAAAAAGGGCCTCCGTCTAGTCCGAAACCACTAAATAATATGAATACCACTCACGAAAGCTTTTATTCGAAAATATTTTTAATGGTGTACATAAAGTTTATTCTATTCTATTCAACTCGTTTTGTTTTAAATAGCCTTAACATGTTGGTTTACCACAAAAACACGCTTTAAAAATTCTGTCTATTACCAATACTCCATGTCTCCTGTGAGGATTGAACTCACGACCCCTGGTTTACGAGACCAGTGCTCTACCACTGAGCTAAAGAGGCAACGGACTTGGCATTCAAATCTAAACATCGCCTTACATCATCAATTACTCGCATAGGTATTTTCTCCCGCTAAAAATTAGTTTCAGAAAATCAACAGACTTATTATAAAACGTGAACCAAAAATGTACTGTGTTTTTAAAGCGTCTCAAGCCCTGAAAAATGACGTTTAAAAGTATTTTTGTTTTTGTACGAAAGTACCATACGTGCGGACGGATCCTCAGTAAAATATAGTACAGTAATACACGTCAAGAGATGTGAAGTCTCTTGCTCCGTTAAAATTACAAGTTACTGCCTGAGCCTACATATTCAACTATTACATTAAAGCTAACGGGTATACTCACGACTCACGGTCTTGCTCAGTGCTAACGAACAGTTAAGCCTCTACGATTTATTGGTAAACCCACGACCTCGTCACATTACGAGTTAGGTATGGTTCGTAAATCTATTACATGCTGCAGCTATCATAGGCACCAGAATTGGAATTAATTTGTTCTCCATATTAATATTATGAAGCTGATTAGCGCATTTCAGGAACGATCTAACTATTTGTATTTTGTTGAATTTGAAAAAAATAATTATTTGTACGTTCTTTTTTTAGGCTACTACAAGACATTTACGAGCGGAGTAGTAAGTATACTAATGTAAGACGGTAGAAATCGTATTATTCTTGTCAAAAATAGGACAAGTGTGACTGAGATTCGCGTCTGTATAAACTTAATTACGAGTGTATATTATATATATATATTCATTTTCATCATCAGGAAAATGGCTATAAGAAATACCTTATAACCTAATTACACTACTATAACCTAACTGTACAATAAAAGAGTTTAACTACATTTCAAGGATCATCAGGTAAGTCTGTACAACTCAATTGAAAAGAAAGCATTCAAGTACAATCGAATAGTGCTGACGTAAGTGGTCCGTTATCGGGCGGTGCCCATCTACTTGAGCCGTTTAATGGTAGATTATTCGGAAAAGCTTACTGCACGAAAATACCCACGGATCACAGCACAACATTGGCCAGCGTCGCTACTGGCCATCATACATTTCTTGGAGAATAGCGATAGATTATTTAACGCTGTCGCGCTCTTACAGGCATACCGAATTACGCAGAAAGAAATAGCGCTGGTATTATGCTAACATCTGAAATTATATTCACGGACAGTGAGCCAGAAAGCGAGTGTTTACGACCATAATCATCCTGAGAGCACAGCAGATTGATAAAAATAAGTTCTGCTACGGCTCCTTACATCACCTTAGATGTAAAAGGTAAATTAAAAATACAAGAATAAGATATCAGAAATCTTAGTTGGAAAGAGAAACGCTCTGGTACGACATTGTCATGGGTTCGAATATCGCAGTCCTATTTATATATTAGATATTGGCATTCAGTGGAGTCTGGGAGATGTAATCACATCTCCCAGACTCTACTGATGACCGAATGCAAAACAACTATTTACCAGATCTCGAGAAAATTCTAAAGTGGTTGGAATTTAGCATTTATACATGAGAAATATAAGAAATTTGGTACAGTGACATTGATTATAACGGGCTATCCATTGTACCATAAACGAGCGAAAAAGGAACAAGCGGTCTTGGACATACCTATTTTAAACCATAATGTATGTGGAAATGTGTGTGCATGCAGAGAAATCCTAATCATCTAGAAATACTATCCACGCTACTAAGGAAGCGCTGTACTACTCTGTTACTTCCGGACCCTGGCTGTTAAGTAAATCCTTTTATAATAATTTTTTTATTTGACAAGCCGTCAGCATAGTTCTCCTGATGTTGCACATGGCTAAGCTACAGGATATATTAAAATATTAATGATTACTAAGTAACTCTACAGTAGGTTGCTCAAGACTCCTACACACATAATATTGTACTAGGATTATCGATTTTACGACAGCATCGTGTTTTGCTATTGTTTGCTTTCAAACACGGCATTATAATCGTTTTTGCGATTACGATTTAAAATTAGCGATTGAATCTGTGTGGCCTGATTGCTAAGAAGATTTGCTATCAAGAAGTTGCTGGTTCAAACCGCACCCAATACTCTACTGACCTAAACGTTTACGTTCAGTGAATACCTGGGTATTCACCTAGGTATTTATTGATATTTTAATCAATAGAAACATTTCAAAAATGTAGCTTCCGGTAAACAAAGTGGTTTCCTTAAGCTTTTTTTTTCAAGTAAATGTTTTATTTCCCAATCGAGGCCTACCACTATATCTCGTCCTACTGCATCGTTCTACTCAATGCAGGCATGTCACACCAAGAAAAGGGACACATCACGTAGGAACGGAACACGGGCAAAAACAAGTTAAAATAATGCTTACAAGCGTCGATATCTTACTAGTTCTTGGAGCAAGTAGAAAAGCTCATTACGCAAGTCTAGTGGCAGATGCGCGAGGGCAGCGCTGGGAGCAAGGCCGGCGGGTCATTGACCCTGTAACTCGTATGTAATAAAAATATGATGGCTAAATGTAATGTCCATTTTCTTCTCGACTCGTATGCCTTGTAAAGGCGGTCGATAAAAATTGCTCAAAACAATAAGTAGGTTTGTTATAGAGGTTGATTAATGGTTTGGTGTAGTAGAATGTTATTATCTATGAATCTACTACCTAGGTATTTGAATTGAAAAATTAATGGCCTTGATACAATAGGCAATTTTTTTATATTGTACTTTATGCGAGGTGTCAATCATTTATAATTATTACTGTCATTCTTTTGTTGTTTTGACCCTGATTTTTGGTTGCTTGTTTTAGCACGATGAGGAAAAACAAGGAGTTCATAGCTTCTGAATAAATATACCGCTTTTAGCAAATTTGGTTTTATTACATGCTACGAATAATTTTTGACGAAGTAATAAAATAATAATTAATATTTAGAATAGAATATCTGAATCGACGTGAATTTTAATAGGTACGTCATCATTTGATAGGATCGCTTAATGACATCGTTCCATGTTGGACTTTTATAAGTTTTTAATTCAGTTTTTACATGGAAAAATAGAGGTGGTGGTGATAAAACCATATACATTTCTGGACACTCAATTTTGTTTTAATTAATTTTAAATGTATCTTACCAGCCTATTACTTGATTTTTAAACGAATGTGTAAATTATTTTTAAATTTTACTTAACCTTTATTTAAATCTTATTCTAACTTAAAAGTGTTTTAAGGACGGACTGGCAGTGTAGGTAGTCAGTCAGTCTCTATAACTCAGAGTTAGAATCCAATTCCCTACATTTTAGTTACAAGTTAGGATAGATCCAGTTCCCTCTGCTTTTACTTTTTTATTTTGTTAACTTTGTAACGTAATTTGTAAAAATACTTGTATTTTTTTTATTCTTCTGTTAATGCAATGGTTCCATCGTTTACTGATGATGTTACAGATGTCAAGGTGGAAGGAAGATTTATTAGTTAATAGGTTAAAATTTAAGACAAAGAGAGAATTACTGTGATTTTAACAGTTTGTGGTTCTGTGGGAGAGGATGAAAAATTTATACCTAATATGGATATCAAAGTATCATGAAACACTGTAAATGTATTTTGTTTAGAGAAATGAATTTGTAAAGGATTTTGACCAACGGGGAATGTACTAGAGTTAAGAGATAAACCAAATTAACATAAACAATTAATCGGGATATTTGTTGAGGGAGTAGGTCGTAAAGAGGGACGTCTAATTTAGGGCAAGAAAAGAAAATATGTTCAAGAGTGCCTTCCTCGTGCATAGAGAGTAATCTCGAACTCGAATTTTGGCATGATAAACTGGGGTAGTGACAAGTCCTAATCGTAAAAGAATTATAGTAGGGGTGGCCAACTTATTGACATGTTTTTGGTTGAAGAACCAGGATCTAGATGGAATGGAGGGTTGTAGAGAACCGTAAAATTTACCGTTCATCGTTCGACAGTTTTGCCTTGTGTTATTCCAGGATTCGGTTAAGAAATGTTTGGCCAGAGATTATTTGTACTTAATATGCGTTGCAAATGAAAAGATAATTGTCAAAGCGCCGTATTGCTTCGCAATTGGCGTGCAACTTCACTAAGAACCTACGGTTAGAAAGAAAATAACAGGTGCGGTGGTGTAGGTGTGCTATGTAGGTATACGACCATAGTAATAAATAATGAAGAATAAACTGTGTATTACGTGATTTATGGTTAAAATAAATTGTAATTATGTTTTTTTGGTGCTGACTGTACTATTTGACAAGTCTTAATCAAAGTTGGCGCGGTTTCGATTATCTTCTCATTTTGAAAAGTATACAACTGTACTGTATAACCACGACTTCGTTCAGGATGGAGGTACGGCCACGGTTATTGGAGAATTGGAACGAGTCTTGTAGCAATAATGAGTATGTTTTAAAATTATCTTTAAGTCTTACAAGTACTGAAGAAATTTGTATTTTATGTAGGTAGTACCATGCCATGTGAAAAAAAACCGGACAATTGTGAGTCGGACTCGCGCACGGCGGGTTCCGTACCATCATATTTAACACTATGTTGGTACTTTTTAATACTTTTGTAAAATAACTAAGAGAGGCGTTATGCCAATATGTTATTTTTTGTAGAAATATATACTATAAACATTTCAAGCTTCTAGATATACTTACTGCCTATTGGCACATGGCAGGTGCCATTATAAGATTGATCAAAAAAGCCAAAAAAAATACAAGTTTCTATAAGAAACTTGTATTTTTTTTTATTTTCATTATTTTATTATAGTAACTATAGTATTACCCACTACTTGAGAATTTAATGCTAGGCGCATTAAATCCTTTTACAAGAGTTACAGCCATTATTAAGGTCGAGCAAAAACACAGAAAAAAGGATTTAGAATAGCGGCAACAGAAATACACACTCTACTGTAAATTTCTACTGTCTACCTATTACGGTACACAGTTACATACCTACATAAGGTACAGTCCGAAACAAAAACACGTTTCTTGTATTTAATTTTTATTTTTGTTTTTTTTTGTTCCCTTTAATTTTTAATATAAATTGATTTTAATTGTTTCTATTTACAGCGGCAATAGCAATACACCCTCTGTCAAAATTTCACTTTTCTGCCTATTACAGCAGCCGAGATACAGCCCGCTGACAGAAAGACGGAAAGCGGAGGCTTAGCAATAATCCGGTTCCGTTGGCACATCTTCGGGTCCGAAACCATAAAACAGATTGCATTAATGGCCAGCGATTATTAACCTACCTACAAACAATTTCACTAGCACCCCGTTATTCCCGCGTGACAGCCCTATCTCCCTCCCATTAAGCTCCGGCGATCTTAATTACCAAAAAAACACAATACACATTTAAATATGAAATCATTTTCAATTCATTTTACAGTTTGACAGTTAAATCATGTGTTTTTAGATATCGACAACGTCTTCGAATAACTGTATTTCTTAATACAAATACAAAAATAAATAACAAGTTTATAGATAATCGTTGTGTAACAAAAAAACAAGCAAGGGTATAGTTATGATAGTTTAAGATGAAAGCAAACGAGCATATAATTCAAGCCACTTGTACTTAAATCGACGAGCTTCACTGTACAATCATTTGCACCAATTGTATGGTGTAACTATAATTTTGAAATACCGCAAAACGTCGAAACAAAAGTGTAGCCCACAGTTCAATGGATTGAACGCTACGAATGTCATTAAGTATCTGGAAAGCACCTTTTAAAAAAGAAAGACAGAGTACAACAATACAGAATGACCAAAAACATATTTTTAATTTAGTGGTTCAGAAATATAAAAAACAGGAATAAGTATGCTTTCCTCTTATAGTTTTGCATATTAGCTTGTCATATCTTTACATCTTGCATTCATAGGATGGCATTACACCGATTTTAAGGCATTTCAATGTAAGTTGTAATACCGGACTCGCTTCTTTTCAGTTGTAAAATGAAATAAAAACAGAAGTAGTGAAAACCCCAAAACCAGTGCGTATTTTTACAATAAATAACAGAAATAAGGGTTTGGAATTATGATAAAGAAGTATTATATTAAATCTAGAAAAGATTATCACTCTAATTCATTATCTTCGAGCCTGTCAAAGTAATATTTAGTTGTGAAGATATCTACCAATAAAAGTCAATTTGTCATGTATTGTTTTTCGATTTTATTGGATGGAAACACATATTTACTTTCGGAAGACAACAATCTTGTTTATATGTTCATTAATATTATTAGCAAAAAAATAAATAATTCCGAGAACAGTATGGGAGTTTTTAGATTTAGAAAATGAAAAAAATATTTCAATGGTAGTAATAGCGTTGTCATAATACGAATAGTTCATTCCGTGCGGTTTGCGATATAAGGTAGCATAATTATTTTCCCACGAACGCGTCTTATAAACAGGCTTACTTCACGAGTGATCTCAGAAACACTGTAATAATTTGTACTAGTTGGGTAAGCCCAAAGTCAAAGCGAGCGTTAACTGTTAAAATTTATTAGTACAAGTACATGCATAGCAGTTTTTACTTACAGATGCGATCTTATTTTACCACAGGTATTTTTTATATCATGATCAGCTTGAGATAAGCAGTGTGAGTGAAGCGATTAAGTAGCCACGCCTCGGAATCAGGTCGTCTTAACATAACGAACCTCATTGTTAGAATAGCTGAATAGAAATTACGTGGATTGTATTAAGTTTCTTTTTAAATTTACACCTGGTTTACGAACGTACGGACGAGTCAAGAGTTCACGACATAATGTCAACACGAGAAATGCATAGAAGTATTTCCACTTAAACCTGGCCAAAAATATTTGTAGTGAGTATGCATAATTAAACAATGATTAACAGTTTTCAAATTATTATTTCAATAATAAAGTCACAAATTTACAAGAAAAAGTAAAAAAATATACATCAAAATCAGATTCTTCGTCTTCTTCGCTCTTTCAATATCTTTGTGGTCCTCTTCAGGAACCAGAAGACTTATAGCATCCAAATAGAAGGGCTTACTTTTCTTGCGAGGTTATTTTCTTATACTACTTAGCAAAGGATTGGAAGTAAAAAGAAGTCGATTCAATATGTTGCATTTCACTGAATGACTAAAATTTTCGTGCGAAATTCTGCCTATACTGCTTCTTCTGATAGAAGGCTAATTGGCCTAATTGGCAGTATCGAATTGGAAATTAATGTCGCACCATGCATCAAAATTTGACGTTGGATGCCACCGATTTAGCTTCATGTACAGTGTAGCTGTTTCATACGAATAGAACCCATTTGTTTTGCATCTATAACATACTTAGCAAAAATAGTTTCTAGGATTATTGTAAACCTATATTTTAAAGAACAGTCTATACCAGTAAGTCTGGCAGCAGCTTCGCGAAAAAAAAGGCTTATCTGCGGAGCGCATTTGCCATTTCTTAATGGTAAGTTTATAAGAAAGATGTAGTAAGTATTTAAAAAATCTCATTCTTGCTCGACGAAGTGATAATCCCTATTTAAGGCTACTGAAATCCACTTAAATTCCTTTTAATTGATTAAAATTCTTGGAAGCAAGTCCACAAACATAACATTAAATGTTTTACGATGTTTTGGTGGCCGCATTGCATATTTTGGTACATAAGTGCATTAAGTGCCGCGTTAGCTAATAAATCCGTTAGTTAATTAAATCCTTTTAAGATCACTCATAAGCAAAACAGTTTAGTACATTATCGCGATTTAAAAATAACTGGCTTTTGCCCGCGGCTTCTCCTGCGAAAATGTAAATTTTGTCAAACCGGATTGTCCTTAAGGAAAGGTACCATATTATGTCCTTTTTAACCGACGAAAAAAAGGAGGTTCTCAATTCGACCGTATATATATATTTTTTTATGTATGTTCAGCCCTCTCTCCGTTATTTATGAACCGATTTTGATTATTCTTTTTTTGTTAGGTAGGGTATACCTCAAGGGTGGTCCCATGTCAAGGCAGTCAGGATCTGATGATGGGATCCTGATAAAATTGTGGGAACGAATAGTGTTTCTGTTTACTTTTCATTACTTTACCAGGTATTTGCGCTGATGATGAAAAAATCGGTAAAAAGTCGGCGCCAAATAATAAAATGATTAATTATACCTACGTAGAGTTGGTTGTTTGGCGCCGACTCAAAATAAGTTTATAAAAATTTTATAGTTATTTATTTGTTGCTTTTTAGTTCTTTTCGTCGGTTTAATTTTTTGTTAAAAAGATTTTTATCTGTATTATGGCCTCACAATGTGTTTATAAAATTTCCCGATGACGTACGATTGAGTAGTTATGGGGTGAAATCGTAACAAACTCAATTTCGCATTTATAATATTAGTTAGGATAAAGCGATTAAGTGCCGATGTATGTCTAATATTTTATTTATTACTAGCTGCGCCCCGCGGTTTCACCCGTGTAAGTCCCGATGCCGTGGGAATATCGGGATAAAAAAGTAGCCTATGTGTTAATCCAGGTGTCCAGCTGTCTATGTACCACACCACAAACTCTCGCATTATAATGGTTTTTTAATAGTATCAGACTAACCTCATTAATTTTTCACACCTAATATTATAAATCAGCACTCTTATATTATTATTTTTAATCTCCCGACGCAAAGAGGAGGGGTGTTATGATTTTACATCTGTGTTTGTATGTGACATCATGCTCTTAAACAGATGAACCGATTTTGGTTTAAGTTTTTTTTTGTTTGAAAGATGACTTGATCGAGGATATTCTTAGTATTATAAAATTCAAGAAAATCTGTCCACAACCTTTTCATAATCCAACCAACCATAACATCCAACCATAATCGTTGAAGGGATTTTTGAGTTGGGGGTATTATTGGTTTGGTAGGGGTTGGGGGATACTTTATACTTGTGTACCTGTGTTATGCAAATAAAGTATTGGATTTGATTGTAATAGACGTTCGATCCGAAGTATACTGGACTTGAAATAGGTATATATTTAAGATATATGTGTTCGTGAATATCAAGCACGTCTTCCGCATTTCCACATGCACCTAATGATGTGGATTTTTGACTTGATCTCTTTCAAAATTTTTTTTATGGAATGGGGGGCAAACGAGTACACGGGTCACCTGATGGTAAATGACTACCGCCGCCCACGGGCATCTGCAACTCAAGAGTCACCAGTGCGTTGTCGGCCTTAAAGGCTTACCCACCTTTAAGGCCGACAACGCACTTAGTAAGGTAGGTAGGGAAGGGTGGAAGAGGGGGAGAGCGGGGGTCAGGGAAGGGGGGGTCTCTGGTAACCTCACTCACTCGGCTAGAAGCAATGCAATCATTGCTTCACTGCCGGATGTCTTCCCGAACCATGGCTCTCCCACGAATATGAAATCAGATTCATTTACTATGAGAAAAAATATCTTAAACTACTAGTCAACTATTGCCATCAGAATTTATAAAAGATTTTCTTGTAAGCCTTCGCTGTGGGAATGGAATCTCACTAATCTTGGGGCTATTAATTTATCTTCAGCTTTGCAGGAACGGGCTACGGCGCATCTGGATTTTAATCAATGTCTCCACTTGACATCCGCTTCCCGTGTCATTCACGAGGCTGAACAGGCTTATCAACGATCAACGATAAATCGATAAACTGGACTGTGTGTCCATAAATAATTGTTAATAATATAAATATAGTTTGTAAAACGTTACTTGATTATGACTTACACCATTTTGGAAAGCAAGTAAACTGTCATTGTGGTTTTGGTCTTACGTACACTGAAATGATATGTAATATCAAATTAAAATATTTTTAATTATGTTATCTTATCTTATTGCAATATTATTTTTGAAGTGAAAACTTCTTTAGGCACGTTTGTGCACTTTTGCTATAGGAAAAAAGCACTGAACTCGTGACCGTCACGCCAATAATATATATATAACTTCACTAGAGGGCGCTAATCTAAACATTGAGTTCTGTCAGCCTCTTATTAATTAATGTCACCAACCTGCTAATGTAACGTTTTAAGTTCGTCGTTTCGTTAAAGTTTTCACTTCTGTCGATAGTCCCATGACTGCCTATTTTTTTGATGAAGCCGTTTCCACTCCTGGCTGAATCTTGGGCTGAAGCGCTAACGGACTATGTAAGGCTTTGTAACTTGAGTTCTGCCTATGTGCCCATAGTATCCTACATTTCCAAAATCTCCTGATCTGCATTTAACAAATATTAACTTTGTTGCGGGTTCCAAAGCAGTTAAACTTTCTGTGAATTTGGCCGATTGTCATTCTCAGCGTTTTCGTCCGTCATTGTTTTTATTCCTGGATTATGTATATTAGACTTAGTTAACGCAGTCTAATTTCGATGTAGGAAAAGGTTAAGCATTCTTGTAAAGATACTAGATTAAGAAGTTACATAGACAGATCCATATTCCATTGAAGTTAATCTAAAACATAACAGCTATTTGTCCAGAATTTTCAAAAGGCCCAAAGAGACAGCTGCAAATTGAACCTTAAAAAGAGATTTAACATATAAGTAATAGAAAACATCTTAATTGCTTATGAGGTGTGACAGTTGCCACAAGATCCTGGCACCGGTTCCATCCATATTACACTATAATTGAAAATTGCCATCATAAAAACGAAACGACTTTCATGTAAAATATTGCTCTATTAAATTACAGTTCGCCCGTACGTCGTTTATCAATCTATATTCAGCTTTATAACAGGTCTTTAATGCTTGAATGCTTCAGATGTCTAGAAACTGGTTTTTCAATAGTTATTAAGTATTAGTAAATAGCAGAAGCTTATGTTATCGTAATAATTATTATTTACAGCATATTGCTAAATTTCGATTTTCTAGAATATCATGAGGAAGTATGAATGCTTGTTATCTATAGTTTAGTGTTGTAGCCTTCAGCACAGAATACATAATAATACAGGTACCTTAAGTGAATCAAGTCTACCAACTGCAAAAAGGGTGATAAATAGTTGAAGCAGCCTAATAAATTATTTTTCAAACGTTTTCCATATTTTCTACATAGATATTTCCTTTTTTTGATTCTGTGGAAACCCCCTCGGGTCATAGATATTTCCTAACAAATCTGGATATTCTATCAAAACTTTTAGCATTTATTACGTATAGCTTTAATCAAGGAGGCCTCTGTAATAAATAAGTATCCTACTAATATTATAAATGTGAAAGTTTGTAAGGATGTATGGATGTTTGTTGCACTTTCACCCAAAAACTACTAAACCGATTGCGATGAAACTTGGTATGTAGATAGCTAGACACCTGGATTAATACATAGGCTAATTTTTATCCCGATATTTTCACGGCATCGGAACTTAAGCGGGTGGAACCGCAGGGCGCAGCAAGTTATTTTATAAGTTTCAATCAAAGTTGTTATTTTAAAAAATCATAATTTTTTTACCCTACAACATGTATAAACTTACTTACGTACTTATTTACCTGGCAAACTTTACGGCATATGACATTTATAGTTTTTATTGTAAAATGGAATCGTTTGTAAAATTGTTTCTCTGGGTAGATAGTAGACAACCCCTACCCACTTTTTATAAGTTGCCTTTCGTTAAAATGAATAATTAATTGAACGTCTTTTAACGAAAAGGCTCCAACCCATAATATTGTCGAAAATGAGTTATTTAAACCAAATTATCCTGTAGTCGATACTGTCATACCACGAAAACGTACCAAATCAATTAACTTGCAACTTTTTATAATTTTGATATACCCTACCAACCCACATGTTTTAAAGGACATCATTATTTTCATCGATATGGCTTCAAGTGACTTAGATCGTTTAGTAAAAAAACAGATTTAAAAAAAATCCAAAAAAAAAAACAATAAAAAATTATAATAGGGTTACAAAAAGAAATACTGCCTGAACTTTAAGCTTAATTATCTCAAAAGTAACTCGGTGTGGATTGGATCCGTTTTGTTAAATAAACGACGCGCGACGTCCAATTTCGTATATTTATATTTTATAGCCAACAGACGTCACAGGTTACTTAACACAATTTTCTGCACAGCGTACCATTTTGAAGTTTAATAAAGAGAAACTTTGACTTTTCAGCCAACTACAGTATTCAATAGTCAGTGAGTTGTTATTTCAACTGCAGATAAAGTCACACATCATTTCTCGATGTTGGCAGCTTTAAGTTCCGCTGTGAACTTAACGGTAACGTAAATCAAGAGTAATGTAACTGTAACACCGTTGTCTTGATGGGGAACTTTTTACACCATAGCTTCCATGGTATTTGACATCCAAACACGGTGCTTGACAAGATAGCTTGATCATACTTTGTGGTGGGCATTAAAAAATGCTCGATGGTTTTTTTTAGACTAGTAATTTTATTTTTACTAAATCAGTCAATGTAATAATTTGAATTATTTTGAATTGACGTCCGCCTTTGTTTTAATTTTTGAAATTATACTTCTTTTGGCGCGTTGCGGAAAAAGGATGAGAGTAAATTTTTACGATGCGTCACGAAAAACCGACTCCCTGAAATTGGCTAGTTAACATTTTAGTTTTTAGTTGACGGTATGTATTATTTATGATAATTTACTGTGATTATAAATGATAAAAATGTTTTTTACGTATTACTTTGAGTACGTTTGTAGAATTTGAGGTTAGCTGACGGTATGTATTATTTATTATGATATTTAAATAAACTTTATTTAACTAGATAAAAGAATAACTTCTTATGTGCGTACATAAGTACATACACACTTTTTTCTTGGTTGGTTGGTTTGGGAACACCTTGATATTTTATACAAAATTGCGCCGAACCTCCAACTGTGACGTTTAATTAAAAGATGCTGATTTGACTTCAGTCAGTGAAGTTTTTAAAAGTGACAGAAGTCTTAATTATTTGAGTAGATATTCCATCTAATGCGTTTGATTTGTATTTGTAATATATTAATAATATACGTTGTTGATCGAAACCATGTTTGACAAGAAAGTAAAAAAAAAAAGCAATCTAATGATTTTTATTGGTAGGTTAATAGTGTTTATTTAGGACTATCTGACCCGACAGGCGTTGTCCAATTTTGCATACCAAAGAAAATTGCATTTTCACTTTTCCCAAATTTTCCAATTTTCTGGTAAACTTTTCCAATTTTTCTAAAACCAATTTAGCTAAATGGATCCAGCCATTCTTAGATAATGCCTTACCAATGAACAGCATTTAATTTGTACTTATATAGGAGAAGATAATTAAAGTACATGGTACATAACCTCGAAGCAATGATGATATCTTAAACTCGATCGGGCCTCGACTGTACTTATATGCAACTATAGTAATTTAAATAAGCTCTCCATACAAACTAGAATGACAGGACAGGTGTAGAGTAGACGCATTAGAAGGAGCTGGGTAACAGCAAGCAAGTCAGTCCGTAGCTTTTAACTGCATTACCTACCGTTGTGCGACGATAAACTTTTTGTAAGAACATGGCGTTCAAACAACGCAATAGATTTATAACGCAATAGATTAGTTCCTGGAAGCTTAGACTTACACCGTAGGATGATGGGAACAAGTTTATGTGTGTACATGTCGAAGATCTATCGAAGAAATTGTTAGTAGATTTTGCTGATTGTTTTTTAGTAGACATAAGTGTTAAATTATGAACTTCATCAAATTGAAAGTCAGTTTAAATGAAAAATTGAAAAATAAGTAAAATGTTGAACTACGTTATGGAATATTTTTAACCAATTTAAAAAAAAAAGAGGAGGTGCTATGTTTGGCTGTATGTGTTTTATTTTATGAATGTTCACCGATATTTCCGTCATCTATGGACTGATATTAAAATATATTTTTTTTGTTTGAAAGGGTATCCCATTGTCACAAAGTCCGGATGATCATGGTATCTGAGGTAAAACAAAGGAAATCCTCAGAAATAAGGAAATTTACTTCAAACAGACCAGTAGGTACCTCGTGTCTTTACAATGCTACCTATTGCTTTAAAAGTGTCACACGTATAACAGTCTTTTTTTTCACTTTTCAGTACCCTTTCTTAATGCTTTTTTAAAGTCAGTTTAACTTTTTTTTAAGTGTTTATTATTTCTCTATTAAATTTGCAAACAAATGTTGGTAGTCGATTTTAAGCTACTTATAATTTTGCATCGATTAATTACTTTTACTAATCACATATACTTGCATAACTGCTTTTAAGCAAATAAAGTTTTGTCCCAGTGTGGATAGATGTCGCTATGCTGGCCGGCTCACTCGCACTATTGTTTGGTTACCTACCGTGGTATATTAGCCCAAGAAAACATGACCTTTTGGAAGTTAAGTTCACATAAATATGATAAAGTTTAGTCCCTTGTTAAGCTGATAATTATCATGATGCACCCAGCAGGTTTATATTGGGACTCTTCAGTATTAGGAAACCCCAGAGCTTTCATTAATTTTGTTTTTTAAAGGAAATATTTTAGTATGTAAATAGGTACAAATAAAACGGTACCACTTTTTCGCCTGATCGTCCATCGATTTTGTTGTTTAAAGGTGAGCTTTTCAACATACAAATGAGGAGTATAGTTTCAAAAACCGCAAAGTCGGGAAATTGATTTTTTTTTTCTATTTATTGTAGTATTTGTATGTATTGTTAAAAAATGATTGCTTAATACTACATTTTATAACTTATTTATAAAGTTATAATGCTTTACAAGCGAGAAATAGTGATGCATGGACAATAAGAAGGTTGTTACATGTAAAAAATGGAGTTTGCGGTTTTTGAAACTATGCCCTCAAATATTTGGACTACTTGGAAACAGTTTCTTTTTATTAGATAGATATTTATTATTATCAATAATTCAATAAATAACGGTCGAATTTCGATCTTTGCGCATTTACTAGTTGAAGTAAATCACCTACTTTGCTTCGAATGATCATTATGAAGTAGAATTAAATGAAAGGTACCATAATATTTGTTTGAGAATCAAAATAACTGTTCATATTTTTATTTTATCGATCGATTCGTTACTAGTAATTAAAATTGCAAGTACAGTTAGTTCGAAGGCTTCGTTTATAGGGGTCACAAGTATACGGAAGATTGATGGACGAAGGCTGATTATTATGTACTGTTAGAAGTACCGCGGTTGGAAGTTATGAAAGATGAGTGCTTTAGCCGTAATATGATAGTGATCTAAAGAAAAATACCTATTGGGAGTCGTCGATTGAATTTTAAATGTTGGCCAATAAGTTAACTCGGTTTATTTTACCTACTTTGTAACTTAATAATTAATTGTGATGTTTGAAAACCTTACACCACTTTTTTTTTTTTCATTTAAAATACTGTAATAAGTATATTAAAAAAAGGTTCCAATACGTCAACCGAGAAACAAGCTGACAGGCTATCAGATATTAACATACTTTAATCTACATTTTTTATATTTCAATTTTTTTATAGTATGGGGGCAAACTACCAGACGGGTCCTTTAACTTAGGAGTAGGGGAAAGGGGGAAGAGGAGGAGAGGAGGGGAGAGGGGAAGAGAGGGCCTTCGGTAAACCTCACTCACTCGGCGAAAAGCAACGCAATTATTGCTTAACCGCCGGTTTTCTGTGAGGCCGTGGTATCACTCCAGTCGAGCCGGCCCATACGTGCCAAAGCGTGGCTCTCCCACACACTTCTTTGGAGAACTGTCAGTTATCGGTTAGTGACGTTATCGAATTTTCACTCCAATTAGGGTTTTTTCAATAAATATAATTTTTTGCGTTAAATAATTGCCTAGCAGGCCTAGACAAGTGGCTCTTAATTTTCTATAACGACAGTAGAATAGAAAAGTAAATGTATGGGATTGACACATTGTGTCAATCCCATACATTATAAGCCAAAAAAATATCACGTGACTAATTTAAAAAAACTTTGATACGGTAGACAAGTGACACTATTTACAATCGCTTTCGGTACGAAGCGATCGCTACCGAGCGAACGTCAACAGCTTGTAGAAAACCAAACAAAATGGCGATTTTTACAATCAGCTGATAATTAACGTAGTGATAATGGTTCAAATTTCTGTAAAATGCACTCGCTGCAACGTTTGTAGGCGGCCCATAATAAGGAATTATATTTACAATAAACTTAAAACAATAGGTGCGCGAAACTCACCTTTCCAACTTCGAAAATTATTAGGGGGCGTCCATTAGTTACGTGAGGTGATATATAATTTTTCGACCTCCTTCCCTTTGATAAGATGTCGGATGTGTAGATTTAGCTCGATGTGTAGATTTTTTAAACTGCATATTTTTAGTGTAAAAAAGTCATCTATACTTGATTGCCTTGAATTTATTTTAAAAATACGTAAATTGCCTAATTAGTTTCTATTTAAGACTAGTATCTTGACATAACGTAGTCTACAATCACAGTAGGGAAATCGAACAATAAAATACGGGTACCTTAAATAGTAAAAGAATAATTATTATAATCCGTACAGGGAGTAATGAGCGGTCTCAAGTTTCGTGCGAAAAAATATTATATATGTTTGCTGAGATTTGGATCGACCCTCTCCCTCTGTAAAGCCTTACGTAATTAATGGAGGCCCCGTTAAATAATACGCGCTAAACACCTTGACGTTTGTGAAACAAACCATAGACAACAATCTGCTTTTTGGAGGAAGGTTGAATAAAATTAGCGTTCGCTAAATCAAAGTACATTTGTTTACCAATCTATTATCGTTTTCGTAAGGGCGTCAACGTTTTTAGAAATGGAAACGCTAAGAAACGTTTGACACTAAGCCTGCAGCTATAAAATGAAGCAGTTCCGAAAAATTGTCAAAGATTCTGATTTAAGTTAAGACAATATGAATGAAAATATGTCGAAACAATTCTTATGCGCGTGCTTACATTTGCCCAAGAACCTAAGGGTCTAAATGAACCGATAATCTTACTTACAGATGGACCTTTTACTTCTCTAGTAACGTAGCGTCTAATTATATTTAAAAAAAAATATTGAATATTTTTAACAATAAAATTAATTGTTTCTCTTTCGAAACGAGAATTTAACATTAATAACCATGAAAAAATATACGAAGACGAGGGAAATTTATTGGGGCATAATGGTACAAAAGTCGGAGACGAGCTGCAGCCGCAGGCAGCGTTGCGGCATGCAATTGCAGTCAACCGCATTGTTGCCCGCATATGCCGCGGAAGGCTGAAGGCTTCAGTCGTTTCAATACGTTCGCGTGCAAAGTCGCCCATCTCAGAATCACTTACATAGCAACCAGTAGTGGTGCTTGCACTTTGCGGTTGCAGTTTGCGGTTTGCAGTCCGTCTTAGACTTGTACTTTAAACGTCATGACGCTGACGGCCTAAACAATGCCGTGGTTGGGTCATAAGAGGACTGGAAAATAAAACCGACTAAAAAATTCTCAGACATATGCAACAATAACATTGACGCATATTTGACGAATTTGAAAGATAATTCACAAGGATATAGGTAAATAAAATGTCGATACATTTTACCGTTGCTAGCCTTTAATGTGGGAGTAGGGGAGGGGGAGAAGATGGGTAGAGAAGTAGAGAGGGAAGAGTTAGGGCCTCCGGTAACCTCACTCACTCGGCGAAAAGCAATGCAACACTGTCGGTTTTCTGTGAGGCCGTGGTATCACTCCGGTCGAGCCGGCCCATACGTGCCGAAGCATGGCTCTCCCACGAAAATGTAATATATTATTATATTTATTTGTGAAAGCATCCGAAACCACACTGCCAGGCAAAATTAAGTTAGCTGCTAGATGCTTAACAAAAAAAAACAACTATAGAATTGTGAACACGTACTTTTAAATATGTATGTTATTGACCTTTACAGTGTAAGGTGTAGGGTATTTGTTCCATCCACTTCGTCATGGGAAATAAATTACTGTGTGTACTTGTGGGAACGGGACGGGAAGTTCTTCTTCGAGGGTAAAATATTTTAGTTTTTTATACACAACTAAGTTGTTAAAAGGACATGGTGCATCTGATTCAAAATGATTAGGTACCTACGTGTTCCTAAAAACACTTTCAATAAAATATAACATCACTTGAAATCAGTAATAAAAGTTGACAGATTATGCAGTGAATCAAATCAGTAAACCAAACGTCAAGAATAATTAATTCTATTCTCTGTACTCTGTATAGTTTTTGATAAAAAAAAAAAAAATTCTTAGTTAAATTTGTTAAGCGACTTCCCATGGACGTCTTCGATTGCACTAATTCGGTAGGAGCCGTACCAACAGAAAACAATAAAGTTAATAACTATCATCAGATATGTGGCTTGATAAGATTATACTTTGGAATTTCACGATAAGACTACGTTTTAGCTATAAAACGAAAGTGGAAGAAGTAATAAAATCGTTGTTAAGTGACGATGTCTATGATCGCATATTAAATTCTGTTATACTAAAGAGAGAATTTTTTTTTTTTTTAAATACAAAGAACGAAGTCTTTACCACAGATTACTAAGTAGTTACTACGTCTTTACGGGTAACTTTGTACTTAAAAAACTGTAATCTTATAGCTATCTAAAAACGTTAATGACTTAATGAGTTATAAATTTACATATAGTTTTACGTACACTGAGTTGTTAAGAATACCTACCTACCTTCTATGGAACATTTTTATTGAAAGTTTCGTCAAACATCTATTGTAGTAGGTACTTCATATTAAGTTTCATTAAACATGCGTTGTTCTTATCTTACTAATATTAAGGCGAAAGTTTGTGACGATAGATAGATGGATGGATTTTGTTTGAGGGTTTGTAACTCTTTCACTCAAGAACGGCTGAACAAATCTGGATGAAACTTGGCACAGAGATAGATTATAATCTGGAATAGCATATAGGCTACTTTTTATCCCGAAAAAATATATGGTGAAAATTTTGGTAGGTTTCACCAAAACAGCTACCTAGCATTGTAAATGCGAAAGTAACTCAGTTTGTCTGTTATGCTTTCACGCCTAAACTACTGAACCAATCATCACGAACTTTTGCATGCACGTTGCTAGGGGTACAGAGAAGAACATAGGGTAACTTTTATCCAGAAAAAAAAGTACTGAAAAATAAATTTAACGCGAGCGAAGCCGCGGCCAAAAACGAGAACTTAATATTATAACTGCGAATGTAAGTTTGTTAAAAAAGCAGTATTTTAATATTTCCATAATACATGTCCATTTTATTATTAATTTTAATTCATTATTTATAACTAATTATAACATAAGACGCCTATAAAAATATCACTTGGATAAAACTGTTAATTAAAAATATCGATCGTATAAACCCTCCATATTTTATTGATAAAATCCCAGAAATGTTAAAGTACTTTAATAAAGCGATCCTATAAACTTTCTCTAAATATGTATTTAGGATAATTAATTTGTACCTAAGTATATATTCCAAAAAAAAATCATTCAATTTAAATAAACTATCGACCAAAGATAATTTATTTAAATTTTATTATTATTACATTATAATATATGTACTTATATGTACACAAATGTTCCTATTATATAGTTATCAACACTCAATCAACGCAAACAACAGTAAAATAAATTAATTCCAAATTTAAAAGATCGTCTAAACCAATTCTCAATCATTCAACCCATTACATTTATTCACGGCCATTCACTCATTCATTCACTAACACGCTTGTATTCAACCATCGCGCATCGCCGCCACACCATAGTTAATCCGAGTTGTTTTTTTTTGCATTGGGAATAACGGTACAGCTGTAGATTAGCATCGATATAATTAAGTCTATGGTTGGTAAAAAAATGCATAATTGCGATGGCGGCTTCCGGCTGAACTGGGCTGGAAGGGAGTGGAAAGAAAACTTGTGTGAAGTTTTTTTTTTGCAAGTAAACATTTATGTAGAATAGAAACAGTACTATGAGTCAGCCATGTTTGGTTAGACAAGAGATTGAGCACGTATAATGAGAATATAGAAGGGAAGGATGATAATTACGGTGTTTTTTATAACACCTTTGTTGACATGAGAATGCTTTTTACCGGTAAATAACAGTTAAACAGTTCGCCATCAGACTGTATTTATGTAGACAGGCACAACTGTACTTGTACATGTTATTCAATTACATGTACAAGTACAAGACGTTGGTTATATTTCTGAAAATGGTTCCGCATAGGTTTTGTAAATGTTTGTACTATTAGAAGAATACATTTTTTATGTTTGCCTGTCTGCCAGTCATAACCTTCTTTCTCTGAATTTAATTAAGGAATGTACAGCCCAATCCATCTACGGATTCAAAATGTAAATTTTCAGACAATTGAAGGCAGGAAAAAAAATTAGCGTGTAGAACAATTAATTCTAAGGAAGATAGCGTTTTTTTTTCACAATTTTAAATGCGAACCTAACGTCACAAAAACGGTTTTTCGCTAATAAAACAAAAAGTTGAGTTCGAATCCAAAAAAGTTAAATTAGAATGTTGTAGGTATTAAAATGATCTTTCGATTGATGTGATATGAAATATTGATTAGTGCCTTATACATGGATACAAATCAAAAAGCCGTTAAAAATCGCGTTTTTTTCATTTATTTTTAACTTTCTATTAAAGCAACCTACAAACTTTTTGCTTAGTTAAAATATTGCTTTTGGCTATCAGAAAATTCTCTTTTTTTTTGGAAATTTCGAAATTTTCAAAAATATTCGTGAAATTTAGATTTTTTTAAAAGCGTTTTTGTAAAATCGATTGTGTACAGGTCCCCCACTTCGTGGAGCAATTTTTTGAAGCTCTATTGCGCCATCTCTGAAAGTTGCCCTAAGTGATATATGGATAATTAGTATACAACCAACGTCAAATTACAGTAGTATCGCGCAGAATCCACAGATAGTGTAAAAATAAAACAAATCAACTCGCGGTCAGCATTTTTCGTTGCGCTAACATTTTTTCATCCGCTGAGCTCCTTAAGGGTAACGTGTCATAAGGAACTTTGTTTGAAAAAATGCTGTTTACACTTTAGTGGTCTATTTTTTTAAATCGTTTATAAGGAATGAAATCCTAATAAAACCATTTTGCGCCAGTTTTGTATATTTTTCTTTTTTAACTTAAACGCCTAAAGACAAATAAAAAGTGTGCTACATAACAAAGGACCAAGATGTGTACTTCGTTAAACGTCGGATGGAAGGAAGATCTTTTGAAAGTAAGAAAATTTAATCCACCGCGGCTGTAAGTCCCCATCTATACGTAAGTAGCTATAACTACTTTACAACAAGCACTTAAAAAAATGTTTTCATGAACGTATCCATTCGTTTTGTTAAAAGCTTTGCAATAATAGATAAAATCGAAATCTACCTAAGTACTGACTTTCTCTCTGTACAATTACAATATGATAATATCTAAAAAAACTTACAAAGTTTTGTTTTGAGAGATTTTTTAGATAGAACATCATGATTATTATTGAAATCGCAGTTATCGCACATTACACTTCAGACGCTCGGTCGCCTGGCTAGCCAAAAAAAAAGTTAGCGCAAAGAAAAATGCTGACCACGAGTTTGTTACTTTATTTTTATGCCATCTGTGGACTCTGCGCGAAACTACTGTAATATCTTGTATACTTGTTATCCGTATACTTATTAGTTAGAGCAAGGAGGGATTTAGGAGTTTTTACAATATTTGCTATATTTTGATACAATTTATTTATCCATCAAATATATAATGTATAACGAAAGGAACTTCGTTTCAACTGGGTGCCCCAAGACACTTCAAACCTTTTTTTTTTATTCTTAGGCAACATGAATATTGTTATTAAAACATGGCTTAAGGCGAAATGTTATAATCAGCAAAACGACGAGTCTTTGGAACTCGAGTGTGACTAAACCGCACCACATTAACCATTAAAAAAGTTACTGCATATAGATGAAAGATACATTAAAAATGTTAACTGGGTAAAAAATTGATTGAAGGTTTAGTTTCTTTAGAAAGCCATCGCTAATTTTACCATTAAAATAAACTTTGGCGTTGAGATTCTCGGTTATTTTCAGGGATAACTACTTTTTTTTAAATTACTTAGATATATGGTTAAATTTAAATGTTAACTAGTTACTTATTTAATTTAAACGATGAATTCCGAATAATTTAAAGAAATCTCTGTAAATTAACTCTGCGCAACCCCGTCATTTAGCTGATTCAAATATGATTTACAATTTTGAATCCTATTTGAATGTACTTCAGTCGCCGGGCAGCGCGGAAATTTCACTGCTTTTAAAAAACCAAGAGTACTTATTTAATATTAGAGTATTTATATACCTAAGTATTTTTAAACACTCTAAAGAAGAATGTCTACAAAATCCTGGTACCTGTATGTATACAGCATTGATATATTTTATATCTTTAGTTTATTTATAAGTTATATTATATAGTTATTATGTTTAGTTGTAGTTCTGTAAATGAAGATTTCGTATTTAAAATTATCTCTATTATAATATAAATATAATAATAATAAAAATATATCAAGCTTTTAGCTATAGGTGCAGTAAGTTTAAGTGTTTCGTTAGAGAGCCATGCTTCAGCACGTATGGGCCGACTCGACCGGAGTGATACCACGGCCTCATAGAAAACCGACAGTGAAGTAATAATTGCATTGCTTTTTGCCGAGTGAGTGAGGTTACCGGAGGCCCTAACCCTTCCCTCTCCCCTCCTCGCCCCCTATTCCCCCCTTCCCCTACTCCCACCTTAAAGGCTGGCAACGCACTTGTGACTCTTGAGGTGTAGGTGCCCATGGGCGGCGGTAGTCATTTATCACCAGGTGACCCGTCTGCTCGTTTGCCCCCGATACCATAAAAAAAAGTCGCTCGTCGAAAGTACAATATCATTATACTCGTACATACAGAAAACAGAGATTTCATACTAACCAGTCGAAATTGTGAGTTCGGACATTATTGATAAAATTTTAATCATCATGGCCAAGCCACTTCATAGGCAGAGCACGACTTACATTTACTGAGCAACATTCTTTTCTTACCAACCGTTGATCATTAGCCCGCAGTACAAAGTAATCATTTTTGTAACGTTACACAAAATTACATTATTAAAATTGTGTGTCAGTAATCGCATAGTAATTTAGATGCCAGCACAAATTCAAATAAGATTTTTTTTGTTTACAATCATTTACTTTTAACGGTTATATTGTAATATATAGTGTAAGATATATTAAACTCTTTAATGATATATTGACGTTTATGAACAGACAAGAAGTGCAAATTAAAAATATTAACAAAAGGAACACATCAACTTATTTGAAAATATGATCAAATACCTACTTAGTTTCCTCTTTTTACTACCGCTTTGTTGATATATAGTGGACAAAGAAAATGGTCTACCAGTTTTGACAAAAGTTTCTGTGTAATCACAATAGCTATAAGGTTGAACCTATCTCTAACAATGAACTGTCAGAATATTATTATACGGGAAAATCAACCTTGTTGTTTTATGGTGTCAAATGATCTTCAACCGTAGGGTGGTAGACCATATATTTGGCCGATGGTACATACATATCTGTGCGATGGTACGTACTTATCTGTGCTATAAGTACTATGATGTCAAAATATACGAAATTTTTTTTTAAAAATAAGTGTTACAAATTTAATAATTCTTTCAAAAAAAAAACCGACTTCAACAAAAAAAACTATTCCATAAAAGACTTATATATGGTTTTCTCATGGATGCCATTGTCAGAACTGGACCAGCGTGCAGCAGCAGCAAGCACCAGCTTTCAAATAAAAAAGTTTTAGTTAAAAGTTCAAGTTACACGCGTCCAGTCTAAGAGCAATAATTATAGCTCTTTGCGTCCAATATATATATCGACCTGTCATCTGTCATGGTACGTAAATCGTAAATGACACTTCAAGTTATAATGGCTAATGAAATAAACCGAAAACGAATTATGGTCGAAATTTGGAAACCAAGCGATCTCTAGTAGTAATAATGTTAGTTAATTAATAATCTGTTTAGCGTCTAAAACGATGATGATTGATTTATTTAAAATATGATTGAGTATGAGATTAGAATTGTTGAAAGCTAATTTCGATATATACAATGCTAGCAGCGCCCCGCGGTTTCACCCGCGTAAGTCCCGTCCCCGTGGGAATATCGGGATAAAAAGTAGCCTATGCGTTAATCCAGGTCTCCAGCTATCTACATACCAAGTTTCATCGCAATCGTTTCAGTGGTTTTTGCGTGAAAGAGTAACAAACATCCATCCATCTATCCATCCAAACTTTCACATTTATAAAATTAGTGGGATTAGTACAGTTTACGTAGTAACTACTAAGTAATCTGTAGAACAGTATGGTGGGATTACATAAGAAAAATATGATGATATCTATCCCACTAATATTATAAATGTGAAAGTTTGGATGGATAGATGGATGGATGGATGGATGTTTGTTACTCCTTCACGCCAAAACTACTGAAACGATTACAATGAAACTTGGTATGTAGATAGCTGGAAACCTGGATTAACATATAGGTTACTTTTTATCCCGATATTGCCACGGGATCGGGACTTACGCGGGTGAAACCGCGAGGCGCTGCTAGTGCTTAATAATGCACAAAATTGGGACTTACAATTGAATTAACCTTTCACTATGTTTCTTATATAGGTACAGTTTGTTTCGTTATGCCGCCATTTCGTAATAGTGTTATAAATCTTACTACTTTAAGCGAGTAATTCTTGTATGTATCTATTTATGTTTCGGGTAGGTATCTCGAAAACGGCTCTAAAGAATTTGATGAAATTTTGTAAAAGTACAGATACAGTTTTGCATTTTAAGTTCAGCTGCATAGTTGTATATCCTGTAAAAACGCAATTTTACCACCAAAAAAATAAAAACAAGAAAAAAAATACTTTTTATAAAAAGGTATCGGTCTCCCAGGTACTGCTTATTTAAAATGGGAGAATTAGAAGGCGTAAAAGATCGCAAGACACATCAACAACTAAGTATATTCTTTATTTTAATGATTACATCGGTTTTTAAAAACTACACTAGGTAGGTACACAGCAACTGAAATTGGTACCTACATTAAGACGCTTAGGGTTAAACTGATGTTTCTCGGGGACTTCCTTCCTATAGTCCCTTGCGATAGACTCACTTGTGACGGAACATCGTGTGGTTTTAGTCGTTTCGATTCCGATATACCACTTCACCAATAGCCATGCTGAGGTGATGACCCGTGAGGGGACCCCACACGAAAAAAATAAAAAGGGTTAAACTGATGTAGACTTTTTGAACAGCGTAAGTAATTACAATTACGCATTAAGAGTCCTTTTAAAGTTAACATCGAAGAAATATACATAAGTAGGTATTTAATCAATGATGGACAATCTTTTCCCGGTATTTACAAATACTGTGCGAATAATTAATTAAATTAAAAAGTCAAATATTATAATTTACTATAATTTTTTCATGTAGTTTTGACAAATTTAGAATTAGGTAGGTACTTGCCTTTTCTGCCAGGGTACACAGGGATTTCCTTCTAAGGGTACACCTGAGGCCCTGGTAATATGGACTGTGATGGAACACCGTGTGGTTTTAGTCCGTTTAGTCCGAGTCCGACATACCACCCTACCGCTTAGCCCAGGTGGGGTGACGACCCGTAAGGGTTTCCACACGTAAAAAAAAAAGAAAAAAAAAAAAGGTACTTGCCTTTGTAGCAAAGCTGAATGCTATGCGCATTTTTCTTTGCAAGTTTCTGTGTTTTTGAATTTCAAAATTTCTTAAGTCCAAAGTTTTTAATAACTCTATAGAGATTTTATAAATTCTCACTAAATTAATAAATAAAAAAATGTTATATAAAATTATGCATTCGTGATTAATTTGTAAGGAATTGCATTGCTTAACTAGGTATATTTTTATTTGCTTAAATGCGGTAAATATTTTTATGCTAAGAAACTGGATTTTAAGATCACTGACGCGTTGCAGCATCTATTATGATACCTACAAAACTGTTGATAAGCTTGCAAATTTTTATTTTTGTATTAGCTAAAATATTTTATATAAATTTTAACTTTTTGTAATAAACCTTGTAGGCACGACATAAAAATTTACAAAAATAAAATATAAAACAAGTAAACTTTTAAATTTAATAGGAAAGCTTTGTAACTCACCTCTCTGTGGGCAACACAGGGCACTAATAACACTGCGCTTGCGCGGGATCGCGGGTGTCGGACCGCGGCGCAACTATGCGTCGCACACGCGAGGAGCAATGACTCGGACGATCGCACTTGACCTTGTGGCGAGCGAGTATACGCGAAACATCAACCCGTACTCGTTTTATACTAGCTTTCTTGAAGGGACATAGTGTTATACCCTTCATCTGATATTAGAGCTTTTGTGTAAAAACCTTTATTTATTAACAGTTAAGCTTATTAGTCTAGAGAATCGGGACCTAAACGCGAACTTGGCTTGACACGCTGTCCGTGTCTAGATACCCTATAAATATTATCGCGGATAGACCCGTGACCACAATCGGTGCAATGCGGTCGAAACATCGGGTAAACAAAAAGTATCGTATCTAGGTACCTTACAAATATTATAGCGATTTGTCTCGATTTTCACTACTAATATGTTAACCAGTCGCGACAGTTGAAAAAACAAAATAGTTAAGTTTTTTAAACGGAGACAATCATGCTAGAATTGTCAAATTTATTTTAATTAGATTTTAAATCAATATTGGTGAAGATGTTAATCGAGTGACCTTTTTCGTATCTTTCAAACGCACCAGTACCTTGGTGGGTACTTAAACAGACTTAATCTATTGGATTGGAGTGTTTTCAATCTTCCTGGAGAACGTAGCTTAAATGTGTTTACTACGTCAATATCAGGTGAAGAACCTCAAGTAATCGATTTATAACTGCGCTACTTTATATTTTTTTCATATCAAGTAATGAGACAAGTTTGTGACAATTTGTTAAATTGTCAGTCCCAGTAACTTTACTTTACATTGTTTAAGAGTTTCTATAAAATTGTTTTGTTGTGAGAGGTTTTCTTACGAGAAGCCTAGTTTTACGCTCTCGTTTTACCATAAATTATCGTGAATTTCGTGTACAGCATACAGAGATGTGTTAAACTTTGGTGTATATTAGTGTAATGTCTTGACTCTAGACACCTAAAAGATTTACGTTTTTAATTTTATTTTAATTATCGGTAGTAAAATCGAAACTCTAGTTACGATAACTACTGAAAAGAAATGATACAATACTTTATTTGTGCAGGAACCGAGAAGTTTTTTTTATTTATGTGAAACAATACAGTGATTGATCATTTACCATACACCAGATATTGGGACACAGTGAGTAACTAATCGCAACGAGTAAACATTGTGGATCTCAGCATAAATGTGGCCTACGACATTGTAACAATCGCTTTAAGGAAATCACTTTTGATTTTAGAACTACTTAATGGAACAGCTGAGAGGTGCCACAATATGAGATATTAGTCAAATTCTGATCTACCAAAGAGACAGAAACTTCTCAACGAATAATACAATATGTCTAAAACAAATATTACTCAACAATATTAACCAACAATTTGTTCAGCACACCGAACAGTCCAACTGTGTGTAACAAGCATAGCGTGGGCTTTCCAGATATCCTAGACACTCCATACTCAGCATGGTCATCTTAAAACTGAAAGAAGGGACGTTCGGCCGGGGTCTAGAATGGCTGGTAACATTTTTATAGCATGGGGATGAGTTTACTGCAATAGGTACAGGACGTGGAGATATATAAGTACGTCTAATTAAGTATAAAGACAGGAAATTATCCATCCCTGTTTATTAGTTGAGCTACATTTATTTTTGTACGAATCTACTACAGTAGGAAGTGGAATTATAGCTAATACTTAAGGAAGGTGGCTGGGGTTTATTACGTATAAGATGTAACTTTAGCACGATTATGTCTTCTTATGATGGCTATCAGTTACATGCAGTATTTTATTTGAACTGGCTGAATTAAAAATAATTTATGTGCTGCAAAATCAAAATTATTTATTTCGATGGAACCAATTATAGGTATTTTTGGATAGTCAGGAGTAGTATAGTCAGTCAGACTAATTCAGTCGTGATCGAGATCCTATGAAGAAGGACAGGTAAGAAACTCAAAGGACAGTCTGTTTTTTACAAGTTTCTGATTACATGGTTTAAAAGGGCAAATGAAATGTAAGGACAATATAATCTGCTGTTCTAAAATATCAACATTCGCGCAAATTACTGCTATATTTAAGTAATAGTAGTCCGAAGGTGACCAGCCCCTACCAACGATACTCGTTCACGAGCATGACGCACGCGTCAGCTATCGTGAAGAAATAAACTAGACGTGAGGTCTTTATGTTACCTTATTGAGTAACTTTAAAAAAAACGTTGAAGGTAAAGGGTTAATGTATTTCTTATTATACTTACCTATATACATAATTTTCTTTATGATTCTATCTGGATTGACTTGCGGATTTTGCTTTAATCAAAGTGAAATGAGTTGTGTGTCGTATACACACAACACATTTCACTTTGATACACTACTACACACTTAAACGTAAAAATCTTATTAAATTTGGAAAATACGTTTTTGTAAAGGCCTTTACTATTGTATTTTATTGTACGAATTGAAATTTTGATTTTTATCGAAAATTTTAGGTAAGGCTATTTTGTGATTGACAAACCTATCTCCATTTTGTTTTTAGACCTTAGAGGCCAGTTTTTGAGTTATACATAATTTTCTTTATGATTCCATCTGGATTGACTTGCGGATTTTGCTTTAATCAAAGTGAAATGAGTTGTGTGTCGTAAACACACAACACATTTCACTTTGATACACTACTACACACTTAAACGTAAAAATCTCATTAAATTTTGAAAATACGTTTTTTGTAAAGGCCTTTACTTTTGTATTTTATTGTACGAATTGAAATTTTGATTATTATCGAAAATTGTAGGTAAGGGTATTTTGTGATTGACAAACCTATCTCCATTTTGTTTTTAGACCTTAGAGGCCAGTTTTTGAGTTTTTAATTCCACCTATTCTTAAAGAAACGTACAACAACCTTTATTATTACCTGAAACATGGCCGCCAGCAGATTTATTTCCAGGGAGGTGCAATTAAGTCTCTGGAACACATCTTTGTTGAGTGTGACGTGTTAGGACGTGGAATCGGTCAACGATAACATAATAATAATACTTCACACATCTCACACACGGCCATCTGATCCCAAACTAGGCAGAACCTGTACTATGGTAACCAGACTGCTGATAAATATACTTTTATATTTCTAAATATATACATATTAAAGATAAATTACACCCAGCCACAAAAATATTGATCATGCTCGTCACAGAGTTATTTGTCCTGGGTGGGAATCGAACCCACGACCTCTGGCTCAGCAGTCAGGGTCACTAACCACTAGACCAACAGGCTAGTCAATGAAAGACGTGAGGCTAAAGACCTGTGCATGTTCAGTGATCAAGGAAAAGTAGGACAATGATTCAATTGACAAAGTGGTGGACGAATCTGGACAACAACTAGACGCCTTACGTTTTTATTTAAACTAGAGATCGCGTGGTGGTCGAGTTTCGACCATGGTTTATTTCATTGGCCAATATTACTTGACCCATTTTTTTTTGTGTGGAAACCCCCTCGGGTCATCACCTCACCTGAGATGGTGAAGTGGTATGTCGAAATCGAACCGACTAAAACCACAAGGTGTTCCGTCACAAGTGGGCCTATTGCAGCGGACCCGGGAATACCCTAAGAAGGAAGCCTTGTCATTGTATAGACTTTTGTACCACGACAGGTCAAAATATATACTGGACACTCATAGGTGTATGTACCCGTTTTTGCATTTTTTTTTAAGCAAATATTGATCAAAAATTTTAGCATTCGTCACTTCTTCTCTGTATAAACTATAAGTGTGCGAAATTTCATACTCCTCCGTCCGCCCAATTTTCGTAAAAAGGGATCCAAAGTTTTCGCTTCACGTATAGATAGTAACTTTTATAATAAAACGTTTTTTGTGTATTTTCTATCATGGCAGGGGGGTGCAAGCAAATCCCAGCGCCCATGCCCTGAAAACAATGTTGCTTACACTGTCAAATTGACTTGTTCTCCAGATCGAAAATTTAGTGCTTCGTATAACACACTTCCCGAACACTTACTAGGCAAATGCAAATGTGTCTATATTGTCAATGCCCAATAGGTGGCTTATATAGTTTTTAAAATAAAAAGGCTATAGGTACTGCCTAAACCTCTCAACCACGTTGTTACGTGGGAGAGGCATGTGTCGGTACGTATGGCCCGGCTCGACTCCGCTCGATACCACGGCCTCACAGAAAACCGGCCGTGAAACAATGCTTGCATTGCTTTTCGCCGCATGAGTGAGGTTACCGGAGGCCCTAACCCTGCCCTCTCCCCTATTCCCGTCCTTCCCCTCTCCTCCCTCTCCTCCCCTCTAACCCTCCTCTCCCGTCTTCCCGCTCTTCCCCTATTCCCACCTTAAAGGGTGGCAACGCACTTGTGACTCTTGAGTTACAGGTGCCCAGGGGCGGCGGTAGTCATTTACCATCAGGTGACCCTTCTGCTCGTTTGCCCCCTATACCATAAATAAAAAAAAAACCAACAGTTTGTTGCCTTTTTTTTTCTTTTTCTTTTTTTCGTGTGGAAACCCCCACGGGTCATCACCTCACCATGGCTATTGGTGAAGTGGTATGTCGGAATCGAACCGACTAAAACCACACGGTGTTCCGTAGCAAGTGAGTCTATCGCAAGGGACTCGGGTATACCCTAGGAAGGAAGTCCCCGAGAACCCTTGCAGTTTTTGGCCGCCCTCAAATAGAAGGCAGCCACACCATTGGTAGCGGAGTTCCTTGCCCTCCTTCCAATTTAGAGAGGCGCACGCGGTACACGTCGCGCCACCGTCTCGGGCCTGCTTCTGCTAGGGTAACGGGCAGCCTCACCCGTTACCCCCAGGCTAGCGCTCATGGAGGCCGGAGATCATTATGCGCTCTCCGGCGCCTGGTGCCTCTTCTTCGGGACGGGAGAGTACTAGTCCTCTCCCGTTCCCTTTCCGCCGCCTCTTTAGCGGACATCACTTCCTCACAAAAAGAAGCGGTGGATTCCCACGCACTCTCACTTTGGACCATGGACAGAACCATGGCCTCTAGCGAGAGGCTTCCCACACCGATAGCCGCCGCGAGGTCATGGCGCTGTTGCATCCACGCTGAGCACTCCACAAGAGTGTGGAGTGCAGTTTCCTCGCGACAGCCTCCGCAGTGATGGCACGCAGACGTTGGCTTCCGGCCTATGCGACACAGGTACTCTCCGAAACAGCCGTGGCCGGTCAGTACCTGCGTCAGCCGGTAGGAGAGGCTGCCGTGCTGCCTCTCCAGCCAATCCTCCATGATGGATCTTACCGCCACAATTGTGGCGTGCCCTGCGCTCGGTCGCTCAAGTCGCTCTTTCCACTCTGCCATTAGGACCTGACGGAGCTGAGACCGTTGCACCTCAATTTCCTGAGGAGTGGGCCCCAGCTCTCGCTCCTTGCGCCATTGATACAACGACGCAAGTGTCTTCGCCTCGAGGTCCCATGGTGCAGTTCCGGCTAGGAGACTCGCCGCTTCGAAGGAAACCGTGCGGTATCCCCTTATGACTCTGACGGCCATCGTTCGCTGTGGTCGCCGCAATATGGCAGCATTGCGGGCTGTCAGGTTCTCCGCCCAAATAGGGGCCCCATATAGGGCCATGGACCGCACGATACCATAACAGTTTGTTGCCTATGTTAGGTAACAAATTATTGGTTGATAAGTAATCACTACTGTCTATCTGTTCGCGATAAACTCAAAAACTACTGAACGGATTTTCATGCCGTTTTATTATAATTTGTTAAGGTTTTGTGTTAATTGGTTGAAATATGATGATGATTGTTGAAGATGTTTCTGCTACCCGTGCGAAGTCATGATGATAATTGAGATAAATAAGAAACGTGGTAAACTGTGCTTACTATACGTACGTACCTACTTACCTACAAATATAAGTACCTACGTAGGTAATGTATAATAAGTAACCAAAATGTTGTTTATCTCTTTTCACTATTTGTAGAATATTCGCTGTTTTGTGAAAAAAAATCAGATAAACTAGGTTGTAATTGTTCGTTCACACAGACGGACGTTTCCGAGAGGAGAGCAGCTTTGGATCACATTTTAAATAGAGTTTCGAATAATTGAAATAAGTTTTCTTTTACAATTCACTTCTTTTTATATGAGAATGGTTGAGAGCACCTAACGCGCTTAGTTTAAAGCAATAAGAGGAGCCGACCGGCTGCTTCTGTTGACATGTGTTTTCACGCTCGCGCAGCCGATCAGATCCGTTCACGGACTCTTAGGCACTAGCGCGGCCGACGGTACCAGCCTCGACATAGTACATACAAACCGCACGATGAACACTATCTTCCGTTTTCTTTAGATCCCAGTCTTAAGACAACTTCATTCATTATCGTATGGGTCTTCCCTTGCTCTCTATGGGGCTTGTAATGTTAGTGACCATCCACGTCTTATTACTGAATTGTCTTACCTCATATGCGTCCCTTATCAAAGCTATACCTTTTATTTCTTAGGTTTTCTGACCTTAATTTTTTTTCGCGACCTCACGAATCTCATCAAACTTTCTCTGTAACTCTGAAACTCAGTTTGATAAAAAATAATAACATAAAATTAAACCGCCGAAAAAGAACTAAAAAGCAAGAAATGAATAAATCTTTTAATTCTTAAGTATTGAGCTTATTGACATAAACTATAAAATTTTATATAAAATAACTTTAAGTCGCACCTGACCTTGCACCCTCAAATTTTCACATATTTCTGTCTTTTCAGAATTCTTTGGGTAGTGTTGCTTTAACATCAAGAGAGGACGGCCAAAACTACTTGCCGCAGTTTTTGATCAAAAACCCCAAGATGTCTACAGCAACGGGATTAATTCACTTCCAAGATGGCAACAAGTTATCCAACAAAATGGCACATGTTATATATTATAATTAAAAGTAATTAAACTTATAAAATGTCTGGAATTTGTATCACTACATCACTACATATTATAAAACAAAGTCCCCCGCCGCGTCTGCCTGTCTGTTCGCGATAAACTCAAAAGCTACTGAACGGATTTTCATGCGGTTTTCACCAATAAATAGAGCAATTCATGAGGAAAGTTTAGGTATACAATTTGTCAAGGTTTTGTGGAAATTGGTTGAAATATGATGAAAATTGTTGAAGATGTCTCTGCTACCCGTGCGAAGCCGGGGCAGGTTGCTATAAAATACGAAGAAACTTTTTCCCTGGCCTTATATTAGGAACGGAAATAATACTAATACTATTATTATAATACATATTAGGTCAGTTATAGTAAACATTTCTATTCACGTTGCACACATATGCGTCGTATATTTGTTACAATAAATTCTAACTAATATTATAAACGCGAATATGTTTGTTTGTTTGTAACGTTTATACGACTTTACTACTCCTAGGATACCTGAAATGATAGACAAAATTTTTAGTAACGCGGCAAAGGCAAGCCGAGGGCAAAAGCTTTATAAGTAATTCCATGCTTGGATTAGATAGGAAAACCATGAGCGGTATAAAAGACGTCACTACATGTTCAAAGCAAATAAGCGGTCACAGAATCTGAGACTCTGAGTGTGCCGCGGATCGTTTTACTATTGTTTTCAAACAAACGTATAGATAGATGTGATGATATTTCGATTTACTAATGTATGAGCAAAAAACTTTTCCCAAAATATCACATCGCAAACTATTTTTCGCAAAATTTTCATTTGGCAAAAACATTTTTCAATTAATTAATTAGCAAATTCGTTTTTGATAAGTAATTGATAACAAATAATTACTTGATCATGTTTCATATAAAATCTCGTAGCAGTTCGTTTTTGGCGCTTCGCCGGTCGCTGCCGCGGCCACAGATAAGATAGTAGTTATTCGTGCGCGGCACGCTCGCTTCGGTCGCTCGGCTCGCGCTGTTGCCCTAGGGTCGCAGTTCTAACCTAACCTAACCTACTTTTCTGGCAGCAGTTGACAAAGTAAAATGATCGTCGAGGAGATAATGGTTTTCTACATCCGTTACCCAGCGTTCACATCCAGCATATTTTTTAGCCTTATACTGCTAGAGTATTTCCTTCTATTTTAAGTTAAGCAAACATTTGTTATTTTACAAAGTTTACTATAATTATTGGTGATCATGGTAAACTGCGATATCCTGTCCTTGTCTTGTGAAAAAGTAATGGTGCAAATTAGCACTTTATTGCTAGCCAGCGTTTGCAGCAATAACACTTATGAATAATTATTTGAAGCTATCCCCATTGGTAGAGCAATTTAGGGTCTTCGACCTCAAATGAATTATTCGAATGATGTTGAATTTCAATTTCCATGAATATTTATTCTACGTGTTAAAGCCTCTACATTTAAATTTCTCATTTATTTTCTGCTTATGGTTTTTATGTTTTCTTATAATTTTATTGTCCACTGACTAAATTGGCTTTTAATTTTGCCATTGTAAGAGAGTAATTAACGGCAAGACCATTGTCAGTCGATCGTTTAGAGAAAGTGCACTTAATTTTTGCCTTTAGCATAAAACTTAGCATAAAACTTTGTCGCTAGCTCAATTCTGAGCACGATATATACCAGTCGAAAATTATGCAGAGATAGTCTCTCTTAATCATTTTTGATTGCTTTTTTAAAATTATAAATATGTTACTTTTCTTCCGTGTTCTATTTTTGATGAAGTTAGTCTTTTCATTAGATTGAAAATCTTTGTCACATAGAACGGGATTCAATGTCTCTTTCGAATACGAGCTAACGATCAAGTGTAATTGCGTCATTAGCCATCATTGGCCATGGCTATTATAAGGGCCCCCTGTTATTGTAGACAATGGTTTATTTTCATAGTCCACGGCCCAGACGGTTTTCGACGAAATAATGTACGCTAAAGAGGTGGTGAAACTGAATGCTGTTAAATCACCTCTTACCAACTAATTAGTTGAGAACTAGTACCCATCCTTCACGCATAAGGTTTTCTTTTTTTTTATGGTATAGGGGGCAAACGACCAGACGGGTCACCTGATGGTAAAACCGCCGCTCATGGGCACCTGTAACTCGAGAGTCACAAGTGCGTTGCCGTCCTTTAAGGTGGGAGTAGGAGAAGAGGGGGAGCGGGGGAAGAGTGGGAAGAGGGGAGAGGGGATGGACGGGAATAAGGGAGAGGGCAGGGTTAGGGCCTCCAGTAACCTCACTCACGCGGCGAAATGCAATGCAAGCATTGCTTCACTGCCGGTTTTCTGTGAGGCCGTGGTATCGAGCGGAGTCGAGCCGGCCCATACGTGCCGAAGCGTAGCCACGCTGGGAGAGCCCTCCCACGTTAAAAAGGTGCATCAATTGCGACTTCTTTATCAAGCACTTTTTTAAAATGGAGGCACAAGTCATCGCTCTAGATTGTGGATTCGACAGTTATTTTGAACAGACGGTAAGGTATGGTATGTGTTAATACACGTAAAAAAGATATACATGGATATGGTGTCCCCGGCTATAAGGGCTAAAACTATTTTCGAATTGAGTTCACTGAGTTATTATTACTGTCCATAATATATCGATGATTGAGTTACGAATAATAATATATCCATTGGGTGTCACAATTGCTTGAAACTTTATTTACCTACAATTATTTGGTCGTCATGCGCCATTCAAACAATTTTTTTTACAAAAGAACTTTTTTTTTTTTCTCAAATATTGTATTGTGTTGATAATACTCTGTATCAAATTATAGCACACGTCCAATTAGTTTTTTTACAAATTATTTAAGGAAAGAAAAGCGTTAAGTACATATTTATATTTTATTGTACTACTATAGTAGATCACTACGGTTAAACGGTCCGAGTCCAAGTCAGTCGACGCTGTGTTACTGTGTTGACTAAATAAAAATATGACTGTTGAAGGGGGATCGTCCAGCAGTCCTCTGCGACTCCCCGCGATCACCCGTGAACATCGACACACTGTATATAACACAATGTATATAATATATTATGTGGTAGTGTGTTTAATAAACGAATTTTCTTTCTTTCTTTCTAAACGATTGTTTCTCAAGTAATTTTAAATCGCTGGGTATGTAGATAAATTAAGAAGTTCTTCCTCGAATTGTTTTTTTTATTGTTGTGCTCGTGGACCTCGCGGTTCATTATCGCAACCAGGGTTTTGAAAGTAAACCGATAAAATTACTTGGTGTGCCATACTTTACGTCTAGAAAAGTAGGGCTGATAACACTTGCCCTCTAAAGTGCTCTTTTTCTTTAGGTTAGGTACTTTATAACTAAGCGACGATGTAGTATATACCTGCGTCAGTTTAGAGACAAGAGCGGAACCCTTTCCGGCAGGCATTCGGCGCAAATATATTCCCCTGTGTGGTAAGATAATTTACCCTTAGAAATATAGAACGACATATTATGTAGCCTTAGGAGTCAACGCACCATCTAAATCTATTTTTCTTTTTTGCAGATATAATGATATGCAAAAAGTTCAAGTTTAGTAGTAGTTTAGTTAAAGATGTTACTTTTAGAACGTTGATATGATTGTACCTACTCTGAGTACGGCTATTGTTTTCGATGAGAAAGAAAAGTGTGTCATGTGAACTCCAAAAAGGGTTATTGGCGATTGCGCAATTTTATATTTCACGACCGATAATATTATCGAATCTGTCACCCTCTGTGGTCTGAATATGGGCCAACAAATGGAACGGATGAAAGACGCCTGCATCCAAGGTACAGCTTTACTATTTCTTATGACCTGGAGAAAACCAAGTAATGACTAAATAATATATTATATTAAATTATTATCCACTATAATTTTACGATTCACTGACAATATAGTAGAACACCAATTTTAAAATATGTTTGCTTGGTTACCATTCCGTACAAAATTTAAATATTATTCGAAGATTTCGAAGTACCTACAGTCATCTAGTACCTACACCAAAATTGTCCGGTATAATATAGTATTAAAAAAGCTGGCCTGTATTCTATTTATCGGAACTGTTAAGAATTCAGAAATGAGATAAAGACGTTTTGAATAGCAGTTAAAATACTTTCTACCAGCAAATATTGAAAAGTAATTGAGGTTTTACGCTTTTCTACACAACACAGGGTCAAATAGAGGTCACATCAATCAGTTTTTGTTCAGACGGCCTGCAAAAAGTTCCTCGTAAAAGTAGATAAATATTGAATCTATAGTTTAAACCATCTGAAGCTAACGTGACTCCATCGTGATATTGAAGACGGAATATTTAGAGCTTATATTAGAAGTGATAACTTCTGTAATTTAATAGGAACGTCTCCATCGCCGGCGCCGCCGGAAGCCGCCCACCGTTGTTTTTTACTTTTTAACTCTAGGTGTGTGATTACGTCAACGGTTGGTAAGTAAGTGTATGAATGCTGTATATATGTAGTTATATAAAGCATAATTTTATTTTATGATTTGAAAAATAATTACTCACTGCATGCACACAATAAAAATAAGAAGAACAAAGGTCGTAGGTCGTGGCTACAAGTTCCATTTTAGTGGCGTTAGAGGCCTAGTCTGATAACCTACTGAAGATTACGGGCATTCCTGTTACAGCTACTCTCAGACAAGCAGTAGACAGGGTGGAATGGTAGGTAGAAGCAGCAAGTCAGCTCCTCCATCAAGGTTTACCCCGATGGGTAAAACCTTCAGCAATGAAGAAAACGACAAGAAAGAATTAGAATGGCATTAGGTAGTTGTTTGTGGCAATTCTCCATCTTGAGCTATAGCTGTAACGTAGATGGATAGAAACCACAGGCGTAGCTACCGCCGTATCAGCCGTATCAATGATACGGGCCCCCCCGGCTATAGAGGCCCCTAACGTGTGTAAGCAAAAATTAGTAAAATGTTATCCACAATGTCACTTGATCTCGTGCTTCCCGGGAAAAAACATTAAAAAAACTATCATACGTGTCTATAGAGTTTTCACTTCAGAAATGACAAAAGTCAAAAAAAGCAATCTCTTTTTTCCCGGGTTAAGCGTGCGCCTAAAAGTTAGCAACATCCTACATCAGTTATTGCAGGATTCCCCCGTTTAAAGCATTTTTGTTTCTTTTGTGAGAAATATTTACCCTTCATTTGGGTCCCCCACAAAAATTTGGATACAGGGCCCCTCCATGGCACGCTACACCACTGATAGAAACCTAGAAAGAAATAAAAAAACTGTCAGTCATAGGACTGCACGTCAGAAGTGAAAATATAACTGACACATCTATCATCTGAGCGTGACGGTCATGCGAGTTCAGTGCTTTTTCCCGGCTGTCTTAAGTTGGGGAGAAGTCGTTTTTTTACATTTTTTTTGCTCTTTGAACTGTTCTTAACTGTTCGATCAAAATTTTTGTATTTGTTCGATCTTAGTTTTTTTTTAAATAAAATAAAAAATTACCTTCAAGTTGGCGGGAAGAACTCGTTTTTGTACATTTTCCAGTGCTCACACTACAAAAATGGCAACGGTTATGACGTCATATGTGACTTCATATATTTCCCTAAGAAACTGCAGCAGTATTCTGTCAGTCTATAACGGAACGAATTTCTCAGTACGAGCCCTGAACAATGCTCGCAGTAATATCGGAACTTACCCACTGTCAATAGTGTCAAATGTGTCAATGTCGCATGCCGTCATTTGATTGTGATTATTTGTGTTAATGTAGGAGGTTATCTATCTAAATCCAAACAAAATAAATAAATGCTAAACCGCGGTACTACATAAGTGTATTGTTTTTTTTTAATTTTCGATAATGTCTAGTAAACCTAATTCAAAACGTACTATATACGTAGGTGGATTAGCAGAAGAGGTAGATGAGAAAGTGTTAAATGCAGCTTTCGTTCCGTTTGGCGATTTAGTTGATGTTCAAATTCCATTAGATTATGAAACTGAAAAGCATAGGGGATTTGCATTTATTGAATTTGAGAACGCTGAAGATGCTGCTGCGGCCATTGACAACATGGTGAGTGGGATTTACCACAGGTTTTATTAGCTCGACTTAGCTCGAAATGGTTATAGATATTCACGCTTTAATTAACCAGATTATTATTTAAAACATTTCGATTAGTCTTGGTTTTTAGTGTAAACTTGATGTAAATACAACTCATTATTATTGCTTTAGTACTTAATTGTAAGAAAACAAATAAAAAAAGTGTGTGTGTACTTATGTACGCACGTAAGATGTTACATTTTTATCTTGTTAAATAAATTTTATTTAAATATCATATTAAATAAAACATACAATCAACTAACCTCAAATTCTACAAACGTACTCAAAGTAATATGTAATAACCATATTTATCACTTATAATCACAGTAAATTATCATAAGTAATACACACCGTCAACTAACCTCAAATTCTACAAACATACTCAAAGTAATATGTGAAAACCATTTTTATCACTATCGTTAAGTTAGTAACTTTTTGAAAAACTAAAATGTTGACTAGCTAACTTCAGGGTGTCGGTTTTTCGTGGCGGTGTGCACGCGCATCGTAAAAAATTACTCTCATCATTTTTCCATAATGCGCCAAAAGAAGTTTATACTTCTTTTGGCGAATGCGCCAAAAGAAGTTTATACTTCTTTTGGCGCTTGAAGGAAATAATTTTTGAAGTTATCTTCAAAAATTATTTCTTAAGTACCTATGTTTTTATTCCACTAAATAGCTTATTTTGCTGAAAGGAGTTTATGCATGTTATTTAATAGGCATGGGAACAGACAACAGATCAAACATTACACAAAATTGAGTTAAACATTGTATAGTTTAAAACCTGAACTCCAATTATAACCATACACATCATTCAATACTTATAAAGCTTCAGCAAGTGAAAATAAGCAATATTGAACAGAAATATTAAAAAGAAAAAATATTAAGTTGACACGTTGAGTGCCAGATGAAATTCCAGTAGGATTCCCTTAGTGCCGGCCGCACATGGACCGATAGAAATTGAACCGGTATATGGTCCGCAGATATGCACAAATGCGGAGTTGGCAGTTAACGTGTTAATGCAATGTCTAACGAGATTAAACTATGGGCTATATCTAGTGTTTCCTTATTTAAGGTTTAGGAATACCTGCAACTACTTTGTACTCCTAAAGTTAAGGTGTGATCCAAATTAAGAATAGATTCAAATGTGTAATTGGCCTCAAGCACCTCAAAATATAATGTCTATGTGAATTGTAATGGGTTAACTTACACTTTATTTTTTTATTTTTTTATCGTTTGGAAACCCCCACGGGTCATCACCTCACCAAGGGTGAAGTGGTATGTCGGACTCGAACCGACTAAAACCACACAGTGTTCCGTCACAAGTGAGTCTATGGCAAGGGATCCGGGATACCCTTCTCGGAAGGAAGCTTCCGAGAATCCCTGCAGACTTTGGCCTCCTGATCACCAGGCGACCACACCGTGCAATAGGGGGGCCCTATCCCCCCTCCAGATAAGAGAGGCGCGCGCGGAACCCGTCGCGCCACCGTCTCAGGCCTGCTTCTGCAGGGGTAACGGTTACCCAACCCGCTACCCCCAGGCCAGCGCTCATGGAGGACGGAGATCATTCAGCGCTCTCCGGCGCCTGGTGCGTCTTCTTCGGAATGGGAGAGGGCTTGTGCTCTCCCGTTCCCGTTCCACCGCCTCTTTGGCCAACATCACCTCCTCGCAAAACGAGGCGGCGGAATCCCACGCACTCTCGCTTTGGACCATGGACAGAACCATGGTCTCTAGCGAGAGGCGGGTTAACTTACACTTAACATGAACACACTAAACATGGTATAGGGGATGGTACATAACATTCTGTTATCTAAATAATGCCCTGTTAACTTGTTGACTAGAATTTTCCTTATAGGGTCCTGTTACCATTATGTTATGTTACCCATTAAAAGTTTAATGAGCTATACAATAAATGTATTTGAAGCCTGTCTGCTATATATTCTAAAATATTTGTTAATAATAACATTATGTACAAGACGGTGTAAACCGGTGTGGTGCCGGAGCTGATTATTTGATTACAAGTTAAATCTAATAGAATATTTTACAATAAACAATTTACAAAATTTTCAGAATGATTCAGAACTCTTTGGTCGTACTGTCAGAGTGAATATTGCAGCCCCACAGCGTATTAAGGAAGGCTCCACTCGGCCAGTCTGGTCAGAAGACACATGGTTACAAAAGCATGCAGGGGAGACATTGTCAGTTGCAAAAGACAATGATAAAGAAGTTGAAAGTACAAATGAGAATCAAGAAACTGCTAAAGTGAGTATTTGTGTAATGTAAAATGCATGAGAATCTATCTATCTATAGATTTGTCTAAAAAAACACTACCACCTAAATATACATTGTGTAATGCCATAAAGTATTGAGTATTTAAATAAATAAATTCAGAATTATCTAGGTATTAGCCGTCCCTGCAGTTTCACCTGCGTTTATGGACACTGCTCCGCTCCTATTGGTCCTATAGCCTTCCTCGATAAATGAGTTATCTAACACTGAAAGAATTTTTCAAATCGGACCAGTAGTTCCTTAGATTAGCGTGTTCAAGCAAACAAACAAACTCTTCAGCTTTATAATATAAATATATTATATTAGTTATCTAGGTAATGTAGTGGTAGTTGTTAATATAAAAATCTTCTGTTTTTGTATAAACTAACATTTTTGCTGTATATTTTATTCACTTAGTTTAAGCTGTTTATTGAATATCAAAGTAGCCATATGGTTATTACTTGTAATCATACCTACTATTCACACATATCATTATATGGATGTAATCAGTACATGTTATTTCAAATTCATATCTATCAACATACAAATATTACAAATGGCTCATTGCTCAAGGAGAATATATCTTTACTAGCTGTTGCGAGTGAATGTGTTTATGTAGAAATTCAAATCTATGTCACGGAAACCATACATATTTCTAGGATAAAAAGTAGTATAGTAAACATAAAAAGTAATAGTATAAGCTATGCCAGACTATAATCTATCTCTGTGCTAAATTTCATCCAGATACATTCAGCGATTCTGGTGTGATTGAGTAACAAATATCCATCCATTAAAACATTTGCACTTATAATAGTAGTAAGATTATTAAAAAAAACAAAATAACTTAAAAAAGTTACAAAATTACATTATCAATTTTTAAAATTGGTAAAGACAAGGAATGTCAAATTTTGTTAATTTACTTTAAATTTGATTAAGATAAAAATTCAAACCTTTTTAGGATAGCAAGTCTTTTCATCTGCATATTTATTTCATATCGTATTTTACCTTAGTATAATTGAAGCACATGTAAGCAAAGCTACTATGGAAACAAAAAACAGATTTAAAAACCTTTTATCTTACATTACAGATACCTGATAAACCTGCCGAAAAACGAAACCCACAGGTGTATTTTGATATCAGTGCTGGCAAGCAGTCTCTGGGTAGAATCATAATCATGTTGAGGGCAGACATAGTACCCAAGACGGCAGAGAATTTCAGAGCACTGTGCACACATGAAAAAGGCTTTGGTTACCAGGGCAGTTGTTTTCATAGGATAATACCAGATTTTGTATCCTTTTTTAACTAACAAAAAGAGTTTGACATGGTTTCTTTGATTCATTTAGAATCAAGGAAACCATGTCAAAACTTTATGGGAATTAATTCAATATTCAATCAAATTTGTAATTAATTTCATCATCATAACCTTCAGAGCATAATTTGAATTGGTTGAATACTAATTTATTACTTATGGTGGCTAATTATACTTTATATTTGTGGTAAATATAATTGTATACAGAGTATATAACAGAGTGTATAACAGAGGTACTTTTCTCTTCCTAGATGCTCTTTTTACTCTGCAGGAGGGGAAGCTGGTGAAGTAGTATTTTAAAATTTAAAACTTTGAATTTGGATCTATTTTGACTTTTTCATCTTTCTTTTATTTGTCAATTCTTTGTATTCTGTATTGTTTAGGTGTAAATTTGTCAAAAAAAATCTAACATGCATTTGCACTAATTACCGTCCAACTAATAAGAAGTTGTAGTTATTGTCACCACTAAAAACTCTTTTATTTATTTTATTAAAAATAGGGACAAACTATAATAGATGATAACACAGTTCGCTATTTATTAACAATAAGTTAAGACATTATTTTGACTGGTTATACCGGTAACGCAATGGTATTGGTCGATTGATGAATATGAATGAATAGTGGGGTTATAAAAGGGTAGGAATAAGTTCAGAACGTGGTCTTGAGTGCGAATAGTGGTACGAACAACTTGGCAGTTATTGTTAGTTGGTGATTTTCATATTTTATATCAGTGGTTGTGAGACTGTTTCTTACATAGTAAAGAAAAATTTTGAAGTTGAAAATTATTTTTCGTCATTTTAATGCTACATCAATTAAACTGCTAGACCTAGTCGTAAATGTAGTCTGAGATCTTGATATATGTAATTTTGATCCATACACATGATATTTAAATTCAAACTATCTTTCAACAAACCAATTGAAGTCTAAATCCTTAACTGAATCACATTAGTAGATGTGCCAAGGAGGTGACTTCACGAATCATAACGGCACGGGCGGCAAGTCGATATACGGGCGTAAGTTCGACGACGAGAACTTCACGCTGCGGCACACCGGGCCGGGCATACTCAGTATGGCCAACTCCGGCCCTAACAGTAATGGCTCTCAGTTCTTTTTATGTACCGCCAAGTAAGTATTTACTCTTTAGGTACTAGTTTGTAATAGGGATGTCGCGGATGCAGAATTTTTGATATCCGCGAATGCGGATGCAGAATTTTTGATATCCGCGAATGCGGATGCAGAATTTTTGATATCCGCGAATGCGGATGCAGAAGCAAATTTTCGAAGGTCCGCTCCGATCCGATGACCTCATTACGGATTTTAACCTTCAAAGAAACTCCAAGCATAGTTAGGTCCGTAGCCCGTTGCGCGACTTTTAGTTTGTGGACTAGCCCCACTGTTATTGTATGTTGTATTTTAGAGAAGGCTTTAGACCTCTCGGCTGTGGAAACCTATAGGAAACCATAAAATACAGGAGCAACAACGCTCATTCAAGTTGAAGCTGAATTTGCTACTTTCGGCTGACACTCTTTGGAGGCAAGAGTAGCCGATATTTTGGGACGTTCTGGTTCTTCAGTTGTCCCACTGGCGGATGGTATCCCTAGACTCATTTGGAGGCAGTGGAATCAGCATCTCGCCTGACCAAGCCCTGATGGGCACCGTACATGATGTGCATTTGATCATGTCAGGAAGGCAGTATAATACAGGAAAGATGGTTTCACTCTGCACTTTTATACAAAACTTCGCATTATACCGAAGAAGCTCGCCTTTACACAAAGTCCTGTAAAACGTAAAAATTACGATTGTGTAGATGTAGATTTAGTAGCGGGTTGGACAACACTATATTAGTTAGCGTGGTGGTAACAATAAGAATAAGGCCTAAAATTGTAATTAAATATGAAAATTATAGCTCACTTACCGTCTTCATTAAATTGTGCTGTATTTCGTTCGTATCTCACTATTCATCAAACTATATGTAAGTAATTTTAACTTGGTATTATTATGTTTCAGAACAGAGTGGTTGGACAACAAACACGTAGTGTTCGGCCACGTGATATCAGGAGTAGACGTGCTAAAGAAAATTGAGAAGTTCGGCAGTAAAGGCGGTTCCGTCTCCACCAAAGTCACCATCAGCAATTGTGGAGAATTACAATGATATTAGATATTTTGTGTTTTATTATCCTTTTACTGGAAAAATGAAACCTTTCCTCTTGGTCCCAGTGATAAACAAAAAAAACAAAATGTTGCTAATAGCAGGCATACCATTCGATTACATATAGGGAGAACCAGGAGCTAAAATGGAGAAGATCACGTATTCTGCTGAACTGAAATAACACATATCTTTTGGACATGGATGTTATAGAACGTTTTTCGTACTTATTTCTGGGACGGCGTCAACGAGTTTTATTAACTGTTTCATTGTTTTTTTTATGATTTTGATTTCTTTGAAACCTTATCATTTCTTTAAAAATCATCCTGGGCGCCAGTGTCCAAGATGATCAGAGATTAAGGCCGTACCAAAAGCGTCATTCAGAAAATTTAAAAACGTCAATTCTGTAGAGAAAAGAGAAAAAATGATAGAGAGATTATAACAATTTGTCCAGTGTGACTGGTCTTTGATCAGGCGCTCTTTGATGAGAACACGCAGTTTGGCAATTTCTTCACATTTGTTTTTTTTTTAAAAGAACCAGATTATTTTCAAGTATCTTCTATCAGGCAAATCTTCGTCCTCATACTTCCAAATCCAGTACACTACCGTTAACTATGTATGCATTTGGTTTAGGATTACTTTTATTGTTGTTATTAAATCTCGATCTAAAGTCTTTATAAATATGTCCGCTTTGACCACACTGATAACACTTCAGTTTTATCAAACTTTTTCTTAGGATATTCTGGTGCATATCTGCACCTGTGCTGGGACATCTGCAGCGTTGGTAACCAAGCATAATAGTCAACATAGTGGTATTATATAGTCAACATAGTGGTACTATGTTGACTATTATGGGAGGGATAGTCATCGTAACCATGCTATAAAAATTTGGAAAGATTTTGGAAACCAGACATATTACGATAGATGCAAATGGAGGTCACACAAGGTTTAAATTTTATTTAACTAGTTGTCCTATAAATGCTAAAATCATTTAGCTAAGTGTCGCAATTAAAGTGATTATTACAATAATAAATTATTATGATAGTTATAGTTGCGCTTTCTTTTGAAAAACCCCGGAATTAATTTAATGTTGTTCAGTGACAATTCTAACGCAGGGTGTTAAGATGTTTAGAGACAATGTTGTTTAGCTTCTTTTGACAATTCGGTAAGGATTTAGGTAAAATACTTACTACGCAACCGAAACAGAAAACTGATTACGTTCAGCGACAATTGAGTATGTATGAATGTATGGAGTTATGACGTTTTGTTTTGTTCAGTAACTTTTGGGTAATCTGGTGTTCAGTTAATTTGTACAATGTAGTGTTTAGTTAATTTCGAACTTTCAAGATATTCAATTCTGGTGTTAGTCTTGTTAAGCGACCGAAGCATGCGTCGCTATACCTACTACATGAGTTTTGGAAATATAGATGTGGTCATCTGCTTTTGGAGTTGACCATATCTTCCTTAAAAAAAACGCAATAGATCTGATTCTTGTCAATGACTTCTGTTATTAATTTGTTTTGTATATTCATAGTTGAAACTGTATTGGTAGGTCTCATGATATTTATTATTAAACTATTATACCTACCTACATAGTTTGAAAGTCGTGCCGAGAAAGCTGGTAAATTTGAATAATGTGATACATTTCAATATATAAATTTTCACTACCCACTGATGTAAACCAAACATGAACATTCGATTAGTGTCATCGTTTGCGGTTTCAAATTGTAGAATCTCTGCTCCATCTGATTTTGATACACAGTAGTCTTGTTCTTAGACGAATTCATAGATGATTTCTTCCAAAGCCTCATTTTTAACATGCTTTTATAAGCTTAACTTTGAAGTATATAAGCATTTATAGGGAACCTACTTAAATAAAATCCTTGTGTGACCTCCATTTGCATCTATCACATTTTGGAAGACGCTCGCGCATGTAGTTAATCGCATATATTAGCGTATGTATCTAGTTTCCTAAAATCTTTCCAAATATTCCTAGCATAGTTACGATGACTATCGCTTTTAACATTTTTTATTTTATTTTATTTATTTCCCTTTTTACGAACTATGTACACAAATACTTGAAGTCAATTTTAACGTACTTCTAACTGTCGTATCGAAATGAAACTTTATATGTAAATGTCTAGTTAGGATGACAATACTATAATTTGGCATCTTGGAGCTGATTTGATGATAAGGGACTCATATATTATGATTCCTTTTGACGAGTCCAACAGGTTGGAAATAGTAACTATGGTGACGATAGGGCCAGGAGGTTAGTGGTAAGTACTTTTGTTTACTTTTTAATCCGTTTCACTATTAACGCGTTTTTCTAGTTTTTCTGTGTGATCTTCTAGCGGCTACAATCAACGTCATCTCATTTCAGCGTCTACTGACATGTTACGACTATTTCATTTTAATCAAAAATATTTAAAAAAGAACAGCTGATTTTATAAAACTCGGGCTTCTGACATTATTTTAGAAACGCGTTTTTTACATTCACACTCTACACTTATCCTATGGAATGCGGCCTGTAGTGTAGGCATATCGATTTGATTCAGATATCTGGCATCAAGATATTCATTTACAGAAATGCACTTTAACAATAAGTTTCGACTTAATTGACCTAATGTCCTATGACCCCTGCATGGGACAGAGGGCGTCCATAGTAAACCTCCATCGAGATCGGTCTTGAGGTTCGCGCTTGAATTCGCCCCACGCCTTGCCGATGTTCTTCGCCTCGTCTCGACTATCTTATAGCTCAACTGAAAAGCATAGAGAAATAGAAGCGCTATTACGACTCAAGCAGGTTACCGAAAACTATCATGGAATAAAAAAATGAAGTAAATTATAACATTTTAACTTTTCTTTTTTTTATACGTACACCTAACCAAATAAAAGCGGTTTCCATCCTTCGGGCACTGTGCTTTTTCCTTTGATGAACGCTACCGTCTTTTTCTGTATGCCTGACAATGTGTACGCAAACTTTCGCATTTATAATATTTATTAGTGTACTTAGATCAGTTAAGATTAATATCTTGGAGCAAGATATTAATCCATTAATATTTTAGTAATGCAATATGAGCTTCAATCATTCTATCTAATTGCCCTCAGACCGCGCTATAAATGTCGTCCAGAAAGGAAATCTCCCATTGAAATATTTACAAACGTGAAAATTTGTGAGGATGTATGGATGTTTGTTACTCTTTTACGCAAAAACTACTGAACTGGTTGCGATGAAACTTGATATGTAGATAGCTGGAGACCTTTAACACATACGCTACTTTTTATCCCGATATTCTCACGGCACCGGGACTTACGCGGTTACGCGCGGGGCGCAGTTGGTATCTCTATAATCTATGATTTGACTGGCCCGTTGGGTTCGATTCCCACCCGGAACAAATAATTGTGTGATGAGCATGATAATTTTTTTTTTTTTTTTTTTTTTAAAGGTTACTAGTAACGTGGGTCACACATTACTAGTAATCTCGTTAACCCCTCCAGCTAACCTTAACGCTTGTGTTAGGAGTGGGTTCACGACGGTAGTGCACTGGGTGGGGTTCGAACCCGCAACCACTTGATCGCAAGTCTGACGCCTTAGCCATTACGCTACCGCCGCTAATTTGTTCTGTGTCTGGGTGTAACTTATCTATAATACTCGTATGTATATATTTAGAAATATATAAGTATGTTTATCATCAGTCTGGTAACCATAGTACAGGCTCTACGCAGTTTCGGATCAGACGGCCGTGTGTGAGATGTGTGGAGTTATTATTAGGTATAGTTATTACTAATACATACGTGAAGAGAATTCTTTGTACTGTCATTCTGTCTGTCTGTATTCGTCGAGTGTCATACTTGGAATACTTAGGTACAGTTTATTTATTGAAGTAGTGCTCAAAGTAACATTTTTAAACGATGTGTTATAAATTAAATAATTATGTGAAAACGACAGCAAAAATCTACACTTGTCCAGTATATACGTTGATCTGTCATGATAAAGAAAGTCTGGAATGACAGTTCAACTTATACTGGTCATTGAAATAAAACAAAACATTCATAATAATCATCTTTTAAAAAAGTATCACCGACTTCAATGCGCCTTAAAATACCCAAATCGCTTCAAGTGTGCCTATAAAATTTGAAGAGTTCTTTCGATTTCTCCATGATCCCATCAGATCCTGACCTGATGACCATGGGACCACCTGGGAACTATACCCTTTCAAACAAAAGAAGAATTTTCCAAATCGGTCCAGGCGTCTTTGAGTAATCGGTGAACATACAAAAAAAATATACAGTGGGTACATAGAACCTCCCCCTTTTTGAAGTCGGTTAAAAATTCAAGAAAAACCATAAAAACGAACTGTGAAAACTTTTTAAGTTAGTTTTAATGGATTTTCTTAATAACCGAGTGAATAGTTCTAATGAATTAAATTTTTAGGGATCCGTACCCAAAGGGTAACCAATGGAACCCTATTACTAGCCTCTGCTGTACGTCTGTCCGCCCGTCTGTCTGTCAGCGGGCTGTATCTCATCATCCGTAAAAGGTAGTACAGTTGAAATTTTCACAGAATGTGTATTTCTGTTGCCGCTATAACAAAAAATAATAAAAATAAATATACATTTAAAGGGGGAGCCCCCCTACTAGAAACATTTTTTTGGTTTAAAAAAAATAATAAGTAAGAAATGATAGATTTCCGTATTACTGTCAAATAATGTTAATAAATACCTGTATTGACGGATATAATTAAATTAGAAATTACAAATCTACATATTGTTATAGCGCCTCACTTGTTTCTTTTACAAAAGTATTTAAAAAGTAGCTACATAATATTAAGAAGCGTCGGTAGCGTAATGGCTAAGGCGTCGGACTTGCGATCAAGTAGTTGCGGGTTCGAACCCCACCCAGTGCACTACCGTCGTGAACTCACTCCTAACACAAGCGTTAAGCTTAGCTGGAGGGGTTAACGAGATTACTAGTAATATGTGACCCACGTTACTAATAATCTTTTTTATAAAATCTTGTGCGATGGTGCGGAACCCTTCATGCGCGAGTGCGACTCGTCGTTCGCCGGTTTTGTAACTGCATGCTAGAGTCATACCCTTTCAGTGATTTAAGTAAGTGTTCCATTTTCATATCCACTCTGTATAATTATGTAGCTATATTAAGCCAGGCAGAACGATAATTGAAATGATAAATCATAATTGTTTACGTGTGTACATTACCGGTTGAATAGATTTTTACATAAAATCTAGACCGTGATTTTATTTTAATTTTTTAATAGTATTAGGGGGCAAACGAGCAGACAGGTCACCTGGTGGTAAATGACTACCGCCGCCCATGGGCACCTGCTACTCAAGAGTCACAAGTTCGTTGCCAGCCTTTAAGGTGGGAGTCGGGGAGGGGGGGAAGAGGGGTAGAGGAGGGGAGAGGGAAGGGTTAGGGGTCCGGTAACCTCACTCACTGCGCGAAAAGCTTCACAGTCGGTTTTCTCGTGGTATCACTCCGGTCGAGCCGGCCCATACGTGCCTAAGCATGGTTCTCCCACTATGATATAATAACCTATATATATTATATGATTTAATAACTTAAGATAACATAGTCCTTTAATCAGGGAACCTATTATATAGTAGCTTATATAATCTAGCGGTATACGGGTAGGTACAAAATCAATTCCCAATAGAGATCTCAGGACAATTGGTGTTGATCTTCAATTACCATCTAATCTCAGAACTATTATGATGTTCAGTGAATATCACTTAGAAATTCCAATCAGTCCTTAATTGTCTGAGGAAGTAATGCAGATTGATAACTGTGTTCAGTGGATAATGGTTTAGTAGATTGGTTGCTTTGAGTATTACACTGTATTATAGTTGTTGATTGTGAATGTATTGTTTTAATACACGGAATATACCCACTTTTAATCAAGTAAGGGAACGTACCCATACTACGTGACCCATTTTTACAATCTTTTATACCCCTCGGTGAATCAATGCGACAAACAGTCCTCTATGTAGAGGCTGTCTTAATGCGGAGGAAACGGCCGCCCACGTCGTCCTGGAGTGCGAGGGAGTGGCCACACAACGGGCAAATATCCTCGCAGGAGCGAGGTCGCTCCTAGAAGCCTGTGAACGCCCCAGGAGGCTTCTGTGCTTCTGGAAGGAGCTAGGCTGGCTCAACTAGCCAGCCTATCTGAACGCATAATGGACCGCCTATGAGTCTAAATGCGGAAACAGAGCCCTTTACCAATACCCCTCGGTGAACACCCATAGTATATGCCAACACCCCCCCCTCTGCCTCTAGTTTTCAGTAAATATGGTTAGTAATTTATAAATATGGTTTTAAATAATTTTTTGCCGACAGAAAGTAAAAAAGCGCTAAATGCTTGCTTGTTGCCACCTGTGAGTTTAAAAACCGCTAAACGCTGTGCGCCATATTTGAATATAGCTTGAAAAAGCACGAGATTTCCCTAGAGGATATTGACTACGTGACGTAAACCTAAGCCCCCCTCCGCCCCTGTGACCAAGTGTGGTATCTTGAAGACCCCCTCACCCCCTAGAACGGGTCACGTAGTATGGGTACGTTCCCTAAGTTCATTATTAAGATGCATTATTTTGCCAAGGTATGCTACTTTCTTTAAAATTCGTGTTGTGCAAGTTTACAAAATCTTTCCTTTTACGTTCCTTTTTCATAAATTCACGTTGTTATTGTACAAAAATTACAAAATTACGAAGGATAACTTTTTAATCAATAATTGATCTTCTTAAGCCCTGGTTCACCATGCTTGATGCAGTACCAAAAATATACCAACGCCGGACGGTCGCCACCCAGTGGATCACTCAACAACAACAACAGGAAACACGCGTGTATTCAATGTAGCGTGAATAATGTAACGCTTCATTGAACCCTCGCATAAGAGTCATAAGTATCCCGACAAGTTGCTCAACTTGTCTATAGCGACAATACATTTTTACAAATATCTACATTTAGCGAACTTTTTTTATTTTTGTGTGTATGGAAACCCCTTCGGGTCATCACCCCAAAGGGATTTTTGGTGGTCGGTGTGCCAGAATCGAACTGACTAAAACCATACGGTGTACCATATTGAGCTTAAAATAGGAGGAATCCAGGAACAGCTTTCAGCAAGATATCCGGACCTCTCTTAACGTACATTTAGCGACCTAATTTACCCTCAGCAGCAGGAGTAGCAGTACTAGTATAGAATATGAGGGCTTTATTGTTTTTGTGACCATAGACAGTTATCAACTCCGGATATCAAAATTGGAGTTAGTCAGCTTCCTAAATGAGAAAAGCAAAAAGTTTGATATTTGTGTATATCAAAGTTATAAAAATATAAAAAAAACGTTCATACAATTTGACACAAGTTTGTGCTCATCATTGTTTTCTTTAGCTTTTTTCATTCTGTTACATTTTATCCACTTGCCGACAAGAGGTCGTTTGTCTGATGCTATATTTTCAGCAACGTCAAGTTTCGAAGTCACTTAGAAGGCAAAGCCAAGCTGGTCAGCCAAAAATCGGGGTGTGGTTTATAGATCAAAGCGCTTCGCCCCGGGGCAAAGACTTTGGTTAAACAAGTCACAAGTCCGTCCTCATTTGGAGTAGGTACTACTGCCATGTCTGGGCGAGAGCACCTGGATAACAGCTAGGGCATTTTGACTGAGTTCTTAGACGTGCTGTCCAAATTCGAAGATTCGATCCTAAACGTACAACGATATTGAACCCTTAAGTATAAGGAGAGACTTTGTCTCCTTGTTCCTCCCCCTTGCTCCGAGGAACTGTTTGACATGATGTCCACGGCAGCATTCTACCACCGCACATCAGCCCGCCGGCAAGGCGTTCATCTTCACACCTTGTTTCCTAAATAATCGCGTATAGTGCGGTTCCAGAGGCATTTCTTCTAGTGAACGAACTGGCTGTAGAATGAGCTCCCGGCCGAGGTTTTCCCGATGAAGTATAGTGTGCAGTTTTTTAAGAATGGAGTGTACAGGTTTTTAAAAGGTCGGCAACGCGCTGGCTGTCCTGGAGTTGCAACTTGCAAGTCTAAAGGCTTACCATCAGGCGGGCTGTACGTTTTATTTTGCCACCGACGTGGTATAAAAAGAATTTAAAATCTAGTATTCATAAAAGTATATGGATAGATAGATAGAATATTCTTTATTCTATTTATTAATACCATACAGTTGAAACAAATCTTATCTTAAAAATTAGAGTACAATGGGCGGTCTTATCGCTAATAGCGGTCTCTACAAGACAACCTTTAGAATTAGATGAAGATAATAACAGAAGTATTAAATAAAAACATACTAGTTGATGATTCATCTATTACTAATGAATCTTTATGTATTTTCTAATTTATATTTTACATTTTATATTCAAATACACGACTTGAAATTATTTTGTATTTCGAATTTTAAAAACATGCGAAAAAGTATTTTGTAGATTGTATTTTAATTATAGCAAAGCTTGTATTTTGCCCAGCTCTGAATGATGAAGAACATTGTAAATCACGCTGTCGCACGTTGTGATTAGATGTTGTTATATAAGATTGCGCTTGTGAACTCTTGTCATATTTATCTATCAGTGATCCTTTCTTATCTAGTGTGTTGACTTGCCTTAATCGGCATCTTGGGGGATTTTCGAGGCCAAGCCTTTTCTGGTTACTAAGTTACTGTTCACATCATGCCCGAAGACTAAAAAATCTTTTTAATAAAAACAGTTCAACAGTTTTTCAATTCGTAACCCTATATTCATAAAAATTCTCAATATTCATAGAAACTTCAGTATTCGACAGTTACATTCAGTTTCCTTATAGAAAGAAAATCACGAAACTAAACCATGACAGTCGGTTTATTGTACAAAAGATAAATTGTCACTCGCGTCTCTCTCTGTGATGTTTTTTTCTTTGCAAGAAAAATACTTGCGTCGTACCTCCTGACAATCAAGTGACGGCTGTTTACATATCTTTGAATGTTAGGTAAGCAATGAACATACGCTTTGCCGAGCACTGCTGTGCCCATTTCTATTGTGGGGTGTGAGAGAGACAGAGAGTTACTGTGTACCTACCTATTTCGTTTTGGCTGTTATGTCCTAAATTAAATGAGGTGGTAGTTAAGTAGTACAGCTTAAACTGATCGTAGAGTGAAATTATCGAAAATGTTAACAGGAGAGCTAATAACTTCAAAAAGATGAAATTTAAAAAAGGTAATTTCTATTTTTGTTTATTTTATGTCAATGCTAAATGACTGCCAGACCTTTCGTACTATATGAGCAGATAGTGATAAATAGAATAGAATAAACTTTATTGTACACCAAAATATTTTTTTACATGGAATAGGTACATCTTGTGAGTATGTACAAAGGGCGGCCTTATCACTAAAAGCAATCTCTTACAGGCAACCTTTGGATGGACAATAGATAGATGGACAGTAAATAGATGAGAACATGGGTAGTTTTGGTGTAAAGTGCTGATATAGGAAATAATTTGATTAGTTCTAAGAATCGTAACATACTTTTAAAGCATACAGCATTTAATATCGTCAAACTCTGAAATAATTATGTTAAATCATGAGTATGTCGTACTATTGCCGTATCTGTGGCGATGGCGACATCCCAAGAGATATCCTCACCCCCAATACTAAGACAGGCTAAACTATTTGGTAGGTAAATATTGTTTATGCATTAAATATCAACCGACTGGCCACGGCTATGACCATGGCCTGCTAGCCTAGTCTAGTCAGAGCACGATTCTTATTTTGAAGAGACATGCGAAAGTAAGTTTATTTTTTATTTTGCTGCATGCACACGTAGCTTAATGGCTCACAAGGAACACAGGTAACTGGTTACCCCAGAGTTATGCATTAAACTTGCCATACATTTGCTAGTGGTGGAAGATTAGGTAGCAAGGAGACAGCAACAGAGGAGCGTTTACTGAGTAAGTGGTAAGAGTAGCCCAGAAGCAGCGGTTGTCCACCAATAGGAAATTAACTTTCTTAATATTAATCTAAAAATAGTGTAATTGTTTTTGCCTAGTGCTGATTACATATTAAAAAATCTTGTTTTAGATGTCCCTAAAAATGTAAAAAGCCAGTACAAACGGAAAAGCCTTGCGCTGGATAGGCTGAGTGTGAATGAAGAGAAAGGTGGTCTGTACTCTTCTATAAGAATGACTCTGTTCTGCAGTCGCGTGCTGGGGTTGCTGCCTTTGTCTGGATTGACCTGTCAGACTAGCGACAAATTGAGGTGAGATAAAAAACTATAGTCAAACTCTAAAATAGGGAATAAGGGAATAGAGAAGTGCACATTGTAATGTAAACTATAATGAAATATAATAATTCATTATTTACAGATATCAATATATTATTTATCTCACTCTTTCAATAGCACCCCTTTCTCTCAAATACCTCTCTCAGCTATAAGAGGGTTCCACAGTATGCTCCTGTATTTACTCTAGTTACTTGGTCCGTGTAATATGGTTAGGATATGTTATCTATCTTATCAAAAACATAAAATGCAAGTCTCGCAACTCAGTTTTTCTACCACAAAAAGTGGTGAGTAATTGTTACTTAATTAGTTAACTAACAAACTTTTTATAGTGACTGTATTCATATTAGTCATCTTTATTTTTAAAACAAATAGGATGATTTAGCCATCGTATGGCAACAAATATGCAGTTTGTATATCTATAATATGAAACTAAAATGACAGTAAGTACAGTATTTTTTCTTGCTTTATAGGCTTAATAAATACTAACTGCGTTCATAAATTGAAGCTGGCATGTCGGCTCCCTATCTTAAAATTTTGATATAAGTGAGGATGTCAGTGACAAAATGAAGGAACTTTGACTTGCAATAGTTTTTAAACTATAAATTGAATAAAATTGGGACATTTATCGTGTAATATTATGCCCTATTGGTCACTGAAAATTCAGGCTTCTAGCTTAATCCATATTTAGAGATAGAGAAAATTATCATACCTTTGGTTTTTTTGTCTTACTTGGCCGGAACACTCCCGAGATATATTAATACGTGAAGATAATTTTCCATTCGCATTCGCGCACGATGCCATGTGAAATTTGTAATATTTAGGTTAAGTTTATATGTAGAATAAGTGTAGATAATAAAACTTTTTGAACAATATGTGTTATAAATTTCAAAATGATGTGTTACAAAAACACAACTACTACAAAAAGTTCATGTCTAATAGAAATATTGACCACGGTACGAAAAGGCTATACAAATACAGCTCAACTTATCAATGTGCGCCATAGTACCCGGTCCTCTGCCTTCCGCATCCAGTCCCTCCCAGCTACCTTCCTCAGGTCGTCGGTCCATCTGGCTGGGGGGCGTCCTACCTTCTGTCTAAGATCCGCTTGCTCCAACGGCCAAGAACCAAGTTTGCTCAACTTATACCTGCTGAAAATATAAAATTGAATGAGATAAGGTCGAAATACAACCATCAATTCATCATCTCTAGTATTTATTATTACTTCTACTCTAAATACTCTATACTATCTCTGTATGTGTCTCTCTGTGTAACTCTATGCATAATAGAAACATTTCTGATTATTCCACTATAGTCTAATATCATGATACTGTCTGTGTGTTGTCTGTTAGTGTATTTAATTTAAATGGATCAATATTTCGCGAGTTAGTAAGCCATAATACAGACTGCCAGTTAAATATTAGCTACGTCAGAAGTGTTAGGAAATTCAGCATTCAGTTGACATTTTGATGCGACGACGTTAGCGAACCACAAATAGAAATAATGTCACGTCCGTTCGTTTTGATTGTCGTTCTCCGTAGAGCTCGCAAACGAACAAAAACTGTAGCGTTTCGTAGAAACATATACAGGTAAATAAACATGATTTCCTTCGATCAAAATCTGACGGTAGTTTTCAATTTCCGATTCAACATTTTTTTGGGAGATTTTGCAGTTATTTTTTGTTTCACGATGTTCGTGATTTTTAACGCCGACGCAAAAGAAGGGGTGTTTAGATAAGTTTAACGTGTGTATCTGGAAGTCTGTCTGTGACATCATAGCTTGTAAGTGGATAAACCGATTTAGATTAAGTTTTTTCTTTAAAACTACTTAACCTATGAACATGAAATTCGGCAGGCAGGTAGTTTATGAGTAGGAGACGTCAGTTAAGAACGGATTTTGGGCCGGATTAAAGAGTCTAAGGGTTCTCAAAAGTTCATATAAAAATCCTTGGTCTTTTTGTACAAGATACCTGAAATTGAGCAGGAAGGTAGTTTATAGATAGGATATGTGGACTTAGAATAGATTATGCGACAGAGCTAGAGTAAGAAGTCTAAGGGTATATGAAAACCATTGGTTTTTTGTACTAGAGACCTTGAATTTGGCAGGGAGGTAGTGTATAGGTAGGACACGTTACCTAAGAATGGATTTTAGAACAGGGCCGAATAAAGGAGGTTAAAGGGCTCTCGTAAATTTATATGAAAGACCTTGGTTTTTTGAAGACGAACCTAGAAATACCTGAAATTTGGCAGGGAGGAAGTTTATGGATATGACACATCAGCTATGAACGGATTTTACGACAAGGCCGGATTAACGAGGTATAAGGCTCTCGCAAGTTTATATTTTTTATACTAGAGATTTGAATTTTTTCAAATAGGTTATTTATAGAATTTACGGCAGCGCTGGATTAAGGAGGTCAAGGGGTTAAGAGTTGAGTTATTTTGGTTTACAATGCAAAAATAATACCCTATTTATTATTTTAGTAAGATTTATCTTCACAAGGCTTAAGGTGGTCAGAAGATATTTGTGTCTTGCGGTTCTTTTAATTTGTAGACATATATTTTATAGGTAAGAAAAACCAGCTAAGAACGGATTCTAAGCTAAGAACAGCCTTGGACCTACTGCAGAAACCTTCTTTGTTTTTTGTCGTTAGTCGTAGTTAGATGTTTCCATATTTTATAGGGGACCAATTCGCAAAACGACCTACTTTTAAAACTCTGCAATTTGCGTTTCAATGTTCGAATGGGATTAATTTTCCAAAATACAATGTTTTAAAACATATTTCAAAATGAAGGATTTTATGTTAGTTAGTGTTTTAAGCACACGAAGTTGCGGGGAACAGGCGGAGTATGTATATATTTACTAATAAAGTAAAAGCTATGCTTCGTTTGGGCCAATATAGGTCTGTGTAATAGATCCCAGACTATTATTATTATTAATTGCAACGCCACTATTATTAATTAAGTGCGTTGTGCACTTTTTGGGATGGGTAAAAAATGTTGAACTCGCGTCAGGACACGTGACCTGATCGACAATTCGTAAGACGGGGCCGAGTGTCTTATATTTAAAAAAATATAACATTCGAAATTCAAACGTTTATGAGCGGCCAGGAGCGCAGAACTTCCAGTGTATCCTATGTATAATATTTAGATATATTATTACCTACTTTTTATTTTTAATCTAATTATAAATATACAGATGTATGTGTGTATGTATATGCATGCAAATACATTGTGTAGTTATGTTTTCACTTCTGACGTGCAGTTCTACGACTGACTGTTTTTTTTTACAGGTTTACTCTGCGTTCAACATACACGTTGTACTTTGGAGTCAGTCTGTTCGGTCAGGTCTTTATGGCGCTTACCTCATGTATCTATCTTGTTCAAAATGGCTTCTCTCTAACCAACATCAGTAAGTGTTACAGAATTGAATCACGAATTTTCAGGGATAAAACTTCGTTCCATTGGGATAAACTGAAGGTCTGCATATGTACGTAATATTGATGCATTTGACTACAAAACACGTTGTAATTGCTTTTAAAAATGTGAATAAGTAGTGTTTATGTTTACTAGCAGTAACGAACAAAATAATACTCTGCATATGCGACAATAACATTGCATACTCACAATTAAGTTTAACATATATAGGTATGTTTCATAGATTTGTCACAAAACGTACAAGAATATGAAAAACCTTTTCGGAAATGACATTTTTAAATATCTTATCGGCAGCTTTTATCACAACAAAGTCAATTGTTTTCAGTTTTCTAATCGATAACATTTGTGAAAGTGGTTTTAAGTTTAATAATAATATGTAGCAATACAAAAGTTATATATTATACAGGCTATATCCTTTTCGGTGGTCTGTTGGATGAAGATGTTCCCCTAACCAAACTATTCCCAATTTGAGCGAGAAGTCCAATGTGACCTGCAAGTAAATTTATTAATTTATCATTTTATAACATATATTATATCATGCTTGAATAAAAACTATTATGAATGGTATTCATATTAGTTAAGATATACGGTTTTACAGTCTGGCACCCGCAACCGGCGCGGCAGGACGCCTCACCCCTTGATAAAGGGCCCCCGTCGGGTCCGAAACTAGTCGGGCATCCCCAAATATACACGCGAGTAAAACCGTATCTTAACTAATATATTATATCACTTTCTTAGACGTTATACTTCTCGCGTAGCTTTGGCCCTTCCGTCAAATCAACCTAACAATTAACAGTTATGAATGTTTCCAGCCAATACCATCTTTAGCGCTTCGAGTTTAATATCATCATTGGTTCTGGTGAACATGGGTCGATGTTGGCCTTTGTTTACGAGGAGGATAGAGGAAATAGAGAAAAAGCTACCCCCTTTTAGTAGAAATTTACGCAACATGTCAGCTATGACTACGGTATTCATACTGATAGTGGCTGCAGGTACAAATTCAAATTCAATATCTTTATTTCATAAAATTGACCATCAATTATTCGAAGTCGTCGATTTAATAAATAATTATTATAATTAAAATTGATAGATCAATACACACAGAGTCACCGCAACAATAGTTTGCTTCGTCAAATGTAAAATTGTTAAAGAAAAAAAAATGGATAACATAATATCACATCTGCCTGTTTCGATCTATAACCGCCCGTTTCCAAATGGTTGAGCCTTGTGAGAAGAAATCGGGCAAACAAACTCACGGTCACTCTTTATAAAAAAACAGACAGTTTTAGCAATATTTAGTACATATCACATCATTTTGTGGTGTGCTATTATGGTTTTAAAATTGAAAGTAAATAAACTAAAAAAAAAGAATAAGACAATAGGGAAACTGAAAATTAAGGAAAAAATTAAAAAGAAGAAAAGAAAAACATAAGAGATGTGTACATATGTCGACTTCTATTTAGATTTCTTAAGTCTCGCACTCACAAGAGTCAGTTTTGCAGAACATCCATTACTGTGTGTTAAGTTTTAAATCGTTCGCATAATCTCCACTTTTGTTCTTCATTTATTGTGTTCATTATATCTTTATTTATATATTTCTTCTGTACGTGTGTATGTTACTGAACTCCTCCTAAACGGATGGAAAGATTTTAATGAAATTTTTTTGTGTGTCTTCAGGTGGATTCGAGAATGGTTTAGATCAGGGTTGCCAACCTTAGAACTTTTTTTCTCGTACATAAGCAACAAAAATCTCGTACTTTGGCTTTAAAACCTCGTACATTCATCAAGCATTTAAAATTTTATAAAACCAAAAATTTTAATTCAAATTTATTTAAATTTTTAAATTAAACTTACGAAATAATAAATTAAAAAAAAATGCAGATTTTAAACATTACAAAAAGTTGTATGTGTATTCTGTGTTATTTTTTTCTATTTTTGTACTTTAATTATATAATATATATTTATAATAAAAGTTTTTGTTGTGAGTTCTAATTTTTTTAATTTTAACATGTTTGCTAAATTCATGCTTATCATATTTAACAATTGATTGAGGTTAAATGAGAATGTACGGTGGCCGGCACATCAGACTACTACAATCAGGAAAAATATTTGTTCCTCAGGAACCCATGGAGGCACCTCTTGACAGACAGACTGACAACAAAGTGATCTTATAAGGGTTCCTTTTTTGACTACTTAGGAACGGAACCCTAAAAACACGTACCTACTTATTTGACGGTTCATTTCATGTTGGTTACATTTGCTATTGAAAAATAATATAATAACATATATCATAGCTGTTCAACGCAGATAATAACACTGATGTAGCTAGAATTTTAAAATTTCAGTGGAACATATTTTGTCAGTGATTTACGGGTGTACAGTCGCTTACGAGTGTGATTCAAACAACATTGCCGAAACTTATTTTAAGTACAGCCTGCCCTGGATCTTTGAGTACACAACATTTTCTATGTGGAAGGGAGTAATAAGTGAGGTAAGCGTATTTTTTATCAATCCGTAATAATAAATATACTATTATAATTAACGCGATCACGTATTTATAGGTACTAGAGATCGCGTGGTGGTCGAGTTTCGACCATGGTTTATTTCATTGGCCAATATTACTTGACTTGTCATTGTATAGACTTTTGTACCATGACAGGTCAAAATATATACTGGACACTCATAGCTGTATGTACCCGTTTTTGCATTTTTTTTTAACTTTGTAGCAAATATTGTTCAAAAATTTTAGCATTCGTCACTTCTTCTCTGTATAAACTATAAGTGTGCGAAATTTCATACTCCTCCGTCCGCCCACTTTTCGTAAAAAGGGATCCAAAGTTTTCGCTTCGTATTAATATATAGATAACATACATTGAGACAAACTTATTAATTTTTCCCTTTCGTTTTCGCTATAATCTCCATTTAATGATGATACCTATTTAATTCGTGATCGCGTTAATACCGTCAATATAATTATATCCTAATATATTTTAACACTTTTTTATACTTTTACTGTTAAATACTGTTTTATATTGTTAAAGCAGTATAATGCTCTCAGGAGACAAGTGTAAACAGTTAGTTGTAACGAATGGAAGTTGGCCACACACACTGCCATTTCAGCGTTATAATGTTTCATTACTTTGAGTTTTGTCGTACCTATTATCTATACCAATATTATAAAGTTGAAGAGTTTGTTTGTTTGAACGCGCTAATCTCAGGAACTACTGGTTCGAATTGTTAAATTATTTTAGTGGTGGATACTCCATTTATCGAGGAAAGCTATAGGCTATATAACATCACGCTACAACCAATAGGAGTGGAGCATCAATGAAAAGTGTTGAGAAAAAACGGGGAAAATTTACAAACTCGGACGAAGTTGCGCGCGTCGGCTAGTTGAATAATAGATTTTTAAACGAGCCTGTAAAATTTTATGTTTTGAATCGAAATCACAATCGAAATCACACGTCTTCCTTAGAGAGATTGCCTGTAGAGGTAGCCGTGATACTCAAAGCAATTTTTTAGAGTACGAAGTAGTAGGTACATGAAATATACCTAGCTGTTCTATAATAATTGATTTTGATGTGCTGGAGCCAGTCATAAAGAATATTATACCTGTTTAGCGGTTCGATGAAAATTATAATACTAGTAGCCATCGAATAATGCCCCTTTTATATAATTCCAGATTATTAACATACAGGCTACATTTATATGGAGCTATAACGACTTACTTATGATGTTAATAAGTATATATTTGGCCGAACATCTTATTACACATAATGAACTTCTAAAAAACGCTGTAAAAAAGGTAAGTCTGTTCAATGTCAAAATAAAATTTAGAATTGAAATTCGAATTGAGACAAACTTATTTTTTTTACCCTTTCGCTTTAACCATTTTCTGTAATTAAATTAAGCGTATAATTAAACACAGCCTGCTCCCGAAGTCCCGACGTAACTTGAAGGACACAACTAAATGAGCGACCGACACTATAGATTCCTTTAACTAATTAATTCTTTTTTATGGTATAGGGGGCAAACGAGCAGACGTGTCACCTGATGGTAAATGACTACCGCCGCCCATGCACCTGCAACTCAAGAGCTACAAGTGCGTTGCCGGCCTTTAAGGTAGGAGTAGGGGAAAGGTGGAAGAGGGGGAGAGGGGGTAGAAGAGGGGAGAGGGAAGGGTTAGAGCCCCCGGTAACCTCGCTTACTCGGCGAAAAGCAATGCAATATAATTATTTTAACTAGAGATATTTTAATGTACACATACTACTGAGTATAAGACATTGATAGTCAAGGTGTTGAACCAGCCATCAGTTTAGATTCAAAAGAAACCTTTGTTGATTGGGTCTGTCACAAAAATCTTTAAGATAATGTGACCCTGGGCGTGGGTTGCAAGCTTTTTGTTCAATAGAAACAATAAGGGCCCTAGTAGACTTAGTAGAGGTAGCTGTTCTCTAAATGTATCTGCTGCATAATACGAATATGGGGACACTTATCAGCAACTCTTGGTTCAAGTATTGTACTTGTATTTGAAATCGAGAATATTCTAACAGTGTCTGAACAAACTTAGTCCATATCAAAAACCCACAATTACTGTAGCAAAATACCGCTCTATCTTAAATTAAAGTTCTTAGTGCAGAGACCTTATACGAGATACGGTACTGTAGTCACTTGAAAGATGGGCTAAGCTGCTGTTACAAGAGCTTGTTGTGGGTCAGTAAAACAACTACAGTCACGACGAATGATTATCGATGATCGTAATCCCAGTTATAGATTAGAGATTTAGAAATTAGAAGGCATTTTGATTCTTATGTCTTCTACCGGTAGTACAATGGGTTATGTGCTTAAAAAGTAACTTTTAACACAGCACCTGTAGCTACGGGCATGGGTTTCACCGTCACACTATTAAACTGAAATAGTGGACTAGAATGCCTTTTGAAAGAAGTTCGTTGGCTTTGTTGGTTTTTCGTAAAGACGCCAATGTGGGTTTTTACAAAAAGGTTTTCAATGCTTTGTGAACAATTCACAAACATCGTCGGTAATTCAAGCCTTCAAAGGTGACAGCTTCTCATTAGGAGGTCAGTACGCTTGTTTTGAAGCTTATTGGTGGAAAAGAACATTAATTTAGATAGTCCTCAATCATAACTTATCAGTGCTCCTTCAATAACCATGTTTCCAAATAACCGTTATAAGTATTGTGTGCCTAGGTTTTCAATTGCCTCAATGGATGTAATGAAAAAAAAAACCGAATTAGGTTTTAATACGTCGCCTTGTTTAAGATTCAAATGAAACATGTACAGAAAAAAATTAAGATGTGCATTATATGCGTACGGAAGAATTAATTTATGAAGTTTATATGAAAATCCTACTTTACAATACATTGTTTTCGAAAGTATACGTGGGAGAGCCATGCTTCGGCACGTATGGGCCGGCTCGATTCCGCTTGATACCACGGCCTCACAGAAAACCGGCCGTGAAACAAAGCTTGCATTGCTTTTCGCCGCGTGAGTGAGGTTACCGGAAGCCCTAACCCTGCCCTCTCCCCTATTCCCGTCCTTCCCCTCTCCCCCTTTCCTCCCCTCTAATCCCCCTCTCCCGTCTTCCCGCTCTTCCCCTATTCCCACCTTAAAGGGCGGCAACGCACTTGTGACTCTTGAGTTACAGGTGCCCATGGGCGGCGGTAGTCATTTACCAGCAGGTGACCCGTCTGCTCGTTTGCCCCCTATACCATAAAAAAAGTAATACATTTTTTATTCAATAATCAAGAAATTTGTAGCAGAAAGCCAAAGAAAGTTCATTGTCGCCTCTATCAGCGTTAAGGATGTAATTACTGAGCTCAATGTTTGCAAATGTTCTAAATTAGATTGTTAGCCCCTGGGCTGCTATTTATAAACAAAGTAGAGGGTTTAATCAGATAAAAAAATATGTATTTTAATTTAAAAAGGAAAAATCTCCTTGCCTTCAGTAGTACTTTAAGTCTAAATAAGTATGACTGAAAAATAGATAGATAGAATGTTCTTTATTGTACCCCACAGTTGAACAGAAATTAAACTTAGTTAGTAACAGTTAATACTAAGGGGCAAGTACAATGGGCGGTTTTATCGCTAATAGCGATGTCTTCCAGACAACCTTTGTATGGCAACAACAGAGGAAAATAATCGGTAGCTGGTGGCGTACCAAAAATATTTAGAATGGGAACAATGAAATAATAAATTAAATATAGTACCTATCTAGGTAAAGCGAATGATATTACGACTTATCTGAGAGGTTAAAATGGAGTGAATAGGAATACGTGAAGTATCCACACATACATACACATAATATATACACACATATATGTATATATACACATACATACACATATATAGTGAAATAAGTATAATAATTAGTAAGACATTTTAGTGGAGTTACTTATTATGGAGTCTGTTGCACAACTTGAGAGAGTTGTACAACATTTATAGTGTTAGATGGTGTTCTTTTACAAGTGATTTAAAAGAGGTTAATGTTTGAACTCGTCTAATTTTTACAGGTGATGCATAGTATATAAACTAATAGTTATATATACGTTAACTGCTAATTGGTAGAGGCCATTAATATTTTTAATTTTAAACTTAATAAGAAACGCCCTGTGGCTTCCCAAGCAAGGTACACTTCTCGTCCCGTTTCAAACCAAAATAAGGCCTGATCCTTAAAACAACGTACCACTTTAACTTCCTTTTGATTTCCTTCCTTTGCCGGTACACCGGTGTGGGAAGCTTTATCCTTCCAGCATAGAGCGTGCCTCTAGCACCCTCACAGGATAACGGCGGTCAAAGTCATACGCGGACGTCGACGGAGGCGGTGTTATCGATGGCAGGAAATCAACTGTGGTATTTGGTGGTGAAAATTGGATTGCAAAGTTTCGGGTGGTTAAATCAGCAGTTGGAGTAAAATTTCACTTTTCCAGGATCACTTTGTTTGTTACGAATTCCGTGCTCAATATCTAAAGATTGGGCATATAGTGAAACTCGTCAATGATCACTTTGGAATCTATTTAGTGACGTCAATTACCGGCAACTTGTACTGGATTTGCACTCAGCTGTTTTATGTTTTAAAGTAAGTTATATTTTCAAGACATAACACCTTGTTTCGAATATCAACATTTTAGAAATTGCATTTAATACTAGTCACGATCTCTTTACTAATCTCTTTAGGATCACAAAAAAACCTAAATCAAGTCACATAATTTATTAGTGATATCCAATCTTAACTTTTGCAACAATATATTTACACTTTCAATATTTATTTATTAAATGGTATCATTTCAAATATTGAATAGTATTTTGGCCCCCGATCACTTCATAACCCCAGCTGCATTAAAACTATAATGTTCCAAATGCTATATAAAAATTGTAGACCACTGTTTCTATTAAGTAAGCAATCAATATATTATTCGATTCTTAGGTAGGTACCTATTGTAATGTATTCCATTATTAGTATTATTATTATTACTCAGTGTACTGTTACTGTACTCCGTGTTTTGTTCCAATTGGAGTTTCAAATGTTAATTAATTATCACTTTGGAAGAAAAGGCCTTCAAGGCTATGTTTGCAATTACTGACAATTTTTAAAAGGTATCTGACTCCTTGGGGAAGACAATACTTAATTATTTGTTCATTTAAATGTTTTTTTTTTCAGCAAAGGTCAGACAGGCCATTTTATTAGTTGCAAATTAAAGGATTTTGTAAATTCTGAGTGAGTAAAAAGTTTTATTTTTTATTTTAGAAATATAATCTTCAAATAATTAATAAAAGTAAAATAAAGCCCACTTAAAGACAGTCTTTGAGAGGTTTGATTTCAAATCTGTGTTTTGACAAGTCATGTAGAACTGAATTAAATGCTCCTCTGAAGGCTTGATTAGAACTTTCAAAAACTCTTTTGCAAGTGTTTATTCCTGTATATACTACGTAGGTTTACTACATATTCATTACTCCAACTGTCGTGATTATCATTTAAGGCTGAGTCAGACAGCGGGCGGGGCGTGCCGGCAACAGGATGTGAGCAGGTTTAGTTGTAATGCACTGGTTAATATATAAGATGTCACTCAGCACCGTCGCGCGTCGGGGTTGGAGCTCGGCGCTATAGTGCAGTCGGTAGAGCAAATGTGATGGTTGTGATTCTATAATTACGTTTTTGGTAGGAATCGATCGGGAACAACCTATAGAACAATATGTAGTAGGTTGCGCAGTGATTCTTATGGTAGGAATTTTCGTTACAATTCAAAAACAGCAGAACTTTAATCGTCAATTACTCTGGTTCTGTTGAAGATTATCTGCTTATCAAATTTGGTTTATTTTCATTATAAAACCATCAAGTTATGCCACTTATACACACACACGATAAGGCATTAAAAAAAGTGTTCAAATTTTTTTTATTTGAGTTGTCATAAAAAATAATGGGTCTTGGAGCATGTGTAAAAAATCAGGATTGTCGGTAGGTCGATTTTGTAATACTGGCATAATGTTTAATTTCTCGAATTTCTTTCATTGAAAATTTAATTGTGCAACAATTACTTTTTCGATCCTGACCAAATTTCAAAGGTTGGTCGAGTATATATGGAAGCACTCAAATATAAATTTTAATTGCAAAAAAAAGTATTCCTTCATTCATTTTTACTGCTTTGAATTATAGGTACGTTTTTTCACACTTTTTCACTATTTTTAAATAAACAAATATTTTTTCAAATTTAATTAGTACTATCTTGTTGCACGAAGAAAGAGGAACAAAAAAGTTCATTTGAACTTTCCTCTTGGAGGCATACACCCCTCCCTGGAATTATTTACAAAAATGTGTCGAAAATAAGGCATTTTTCGGTAAAATTTGCACTGCTTGAATTTTCACGAAAATTCCTACCACAATAATCACTTCGCGACCCCTGCATATTGTTCTAAAGATTGTTCCCCATAGATTCCTACCTAAAACGTAATTTATAATCTATACTAATATATAAAGCTTAAGAGTTTGTTTGTTTGTTTGTTTGCTTTATTTGTATTAGATAGCTCATTTATCGAGGAAGGCTATAGGCTATATATCATCACGATAAGATCAATAGGAGCGGAGCAGTGACCATAAACGCAGGTGAGACTGCGGGGACGGCTAGTATAATAATAAGTCATATCTCACACACGGCCGTCTGATCCCAAAGTAGTCAGAGCCTGTACTATGGAAACCAGAAAGCTGATTAACATCCGTATATCTATATTTCTGAATACATACATATTTTAGATAAATTACACCACCAACAAATTTTGAACAAAATTGTGCAGAGTCACACCCAAAATTGATAGGATTTGAATCTAAACCGACTGAAATATTAGTATATTTCAACCGCTCACGCCGCAACGCCGTCTCGCCCCACCCGTTGTTTGACCCGACCTTTAAATCCTTAGTGAAAGGATAAATATTTTCTTTCAACAGATCCTTACACGGCATGCATCACTCTGTATACTTCGTGTATTCATTTTCTTATCTTGTAACTCGAGCGTTGCTGGTACTCCTGCTAGCAGCGAGAGTACATTCTAATGCCTCAGTACCCGTGAATATATTAAACGACTTACCCAGCTCTAAGTATAATGTTGAGGTATGTTAATTTATAAAAAAAAATCAAGCAAGTATCAAGGGGTACACAAACTATAAAGACTTAAACTAAACAATGAAAATTAGATTTCAGTTATAAAATATAATCACCACATTGAGCCTAGACACGCGGTGGCTTGTCAAGCCAAGTTCAAGAAAAAAGAACTGGCGACGCAGCAGTCGTGTGTTATATTGCACGAACCATTTAGTGCCACTTTTGACGCCTTAATAACTCAAAATCTGTTTAACATAAACACATGAAACTTGGTTTATTTATTAAAACATTTATTAAGTTAATCTAAGGGCGATTAACTGGAATCCCAAATTTCATAAATATATATATATATATATTCAAACGGTCATTGAGATATTAACATCTAAAAATCGACATTTTTATCACTGTCTGACTGACGTATAGATCGAAAACCTAACCCACTTCCAGACGACCTAGAAAGTTGAAATTTGGCGTCCAGCTAGATAATTGTGTGTATCCAAAGGAAAAACAATTTGATTTAGCGGTTTAGGCGTGAAAACTTACAGGCAGATAGACAGTGTTACTTTCGCATTATACTAGGGCGCTGACGATATTTCATCCGCCTCTGATTATCAGTCATAATCTGAGAGAATAATATTTAATCTTTCCACTTCTGCTGCAGACCAGTTGGGATTTAAATATAGTTGAACCAATAATATTATTGATTAATCTGAAAATATTTACCTAACGATACTTATTAATTTCGTCAGTAAGAATTTAGGTATGTACATATTTCCCTTTTTCTCCAACATTTTTGGGATGGTCTTAAAATTTGCCAGTACTCTAAGAAATGAAGCAATGTTATTTAAATATTGTAAAGTCTGATGTATTATCCTATAGAACCTAAAGCGAATTAAAGGTTAAAGTTAAAGGGTTCACCTGGGGATGAAGCTGGAGCCTGTGCACTAAGGAGATGATTTCATTATCTTTAATACTTCATGACTATTTTTTATATGTTAACTGTTTAATTTTTAGGTTCAAAGATACCTTTCACAAATCAAGAATATGAAAATTGCTATGAGCGGTTTAGACTTCTTCTACGTCACACGTACCATGATTTTGACGGTAAATTGTTTTTAAAATGCTATTTATAGGTACAGGGTGTTACAGAAAGCTGTGATCAAATTTTGGAAGCGTTATGTGTAGCCGACAATTTTTTTTTCAGTTCAGTAAAATCTGGACATTTCATCAACATTCTTGTTATTACTTTTTACGACTAAACTTTAGTAGTGTGATATATTTTAATATTGATTAAGATTGTACCTGTTTTTTTTTTCAGTTGATCGGCACTATTGTCACTTACGAACTTGTGTTGCTTCAATTTAATAAATAAAATAAATTGGAATGAGTTTGTTTTTTTTTAATTTTATATTCGCCGAAGGTACTCAAGTGAAAGTGTTAGGCATTGGAGATCATGGTATGGCATTACTGAATGCTGAGATGAGGATTTAATCAAGGCACCTTTTAATTAACATTCATAGGATGCTCTTAGAAATAGATTTTTAAATCAAACAATGGTTTATTATGTTTGTAGTGTAATGTTCACTACCTAATATTATACTTTCGAATGTGAGTTTGTTTGTTACGCTATCACACCTTAAATACTCGACCGATCATCATACAATTTTCCATAACCATTATCAGGGGTACAGAAAAGGGCTTAGGGTACCATAATAACAAATAAAGTACTGTTTAAGGGGGATAAAAAAATAATTTCGCAAGCAAAACTTAAAATTTAAAACACCTCCGACTCGAAAATCTTTGAAACAATTAGAAAAGAGCTGATAATCTTCGAATGGCTCCACAAATTTTCTTGAATTATATCTAAGAACACTGTCGATGAAGTCACCCCTTTCAAACAAAAAAAAACGCATTTAAATAAGTCCATTCGTTTGGGAGCTACGATACGCACATAGATACACAGACACACACTTATAACACCCCTCTTTTTGCGTCGGGGGTTAAAAAGCTAGTTGACAATAAATCGTACGACATAGCGGAATTTTGTAAATCTATAAAGGATAAAGTAGTCACGCGTTAAAGTATGTATTCTAAATGGATACGAATAGCACAAAAGTCAATCCGCTGCGGCAAGGTTTCAAAACTCTAATGATATTTTTGGCTAGCCGGCGATCATCAGCGCAACAAGCGCGGTAGGGCGGAAAGAATATTTGTTTCTCACATTCACTGCAAATAGAATTAACTTACTAGTGGATACTTTACATTCGTTCTTGTGTTTATCACCTCGTCATTCATACATAGCATATTTTCTTTTATACATATATTAAAACGTGAGGAGTAAGCATTTTTTAAGCAAACGTGTGGCTTGATCTCCGTGCCCAGCTCCTGTTTGATGCGATATAATGCGAAGCGGTCGTCGTATGTGATTAGATTAATAGCGATACCCGGGTGATCGAAACGACCTGAGCGACCGATGCAGGTACATTTCCGCCATACGCGGGCATTTGAAATTGATTACGACATTGACGGCTCGCACATCGATACGAAATCCAAAAATGTGAAGGAGAAAGTGCAGTAAACTAAAATTTTTAAACAATATGTGTTATAAAAATAAAAACGAATACACAAAGCTATAGGTGTCAAGTTAACTAGTCAATGAAATAAAAAAAGTTATCCAAAACGGTTGACATTCGACAGCCAGGCCATATCTAGTACCTATTATTCCATAATTCTAACAGTGTCTGAATAAACTTAGTCCTTATCAAAAACCCACAATTACTGTAGCGAAATAATTTCAGAATACCGATTTATCGCAGAAGTATTAAAGTTCTTGGTTGGAGACATTGTACGAGATACGGTACTGTAGTCACTTGAAAGATGGGCTAAGCTGCTGTTACAAGCTTGGTGTGTGTCAGTAAAACAACTACAGTCACGACGAATGATTATCGATGATCGTAATCCCAGTTATAGATAAGAGCCTTAGAAGGCATTTTGATTCTTATGTCTTCTACCGGTAGTATAGTGGGTTATGTGCTTAAAAAGTAAATTGTACCACAGCACCTCTAGCTACGGGCATGGGTTTCACCGTCACACTTCTAAACTGAAATAGTGGACTAGAATGCCTGTTGAAAGAAGTTCGTTGGCTTTGTTGGTTTTTCGTAGAGACTCCAATGTGGGCTAGTTGGTACCTATTATTACATTATTGTCAGACTTGAAATGGCTCACTTTTAGCTTTATGTAATAATATACCTACCTACAAATATTTTTCACTAATAATAGACAAATGCTGCTTTGGATAAAGATAAGATTTTAGATAAAATATAGCAACAAGTAGCTATATCTAGCGTCGCAAATATGCCTGTTTCCATTACTGTTGTGATTCCAAGTGAAATCACAACGAAATAACTGCTTAACGCTTATTTAATAAAAATCTAATATAATTCTAGTTCAAAAATACTTATTATGTAATCCACGCAGAGGCGTCTCATGAAAGAGATCATTAAAAGTCAACAATAATGTGGTTATTGTGAAAATAAGTAGGTATACAGAGAAAGTTATCTTTGAAAGGTAAGCTTGCAAAAATTTGTAACGTAAACAATTTTTCATATCTGCAAAGGCGACGGGCGACGAGCCTTTGTTTTAGCGCATAGCTATTGAAAACTCAACCCGCATACCTTTTACAAAGCACAGAGATAATAAATCGTGCAGCTTGTTTTTTTTTTGTTCAAATTCTAGATACTATAATGTTATTTTTCCCTTTAAATTCTAGGAACTATAAAGCCTGTTTTTTGTTTAAATACAATTGTACTATGTAGCCTGTTATTTGTTAAAATAATATAGCACTATAAAGCTTATTATTTGTTTAAATACAATTGTACTATGAAGTCTGTTATTTGTTTAAATACTATGATACTATGAAGCCTGTTATTTGTTAAAATAATATAGCACTATAAAGCTTGTTATTTGTTTAAATACAATTGTACCATGAAGTCTGTTATTTGTTTAAATACCACGATACTATGAAGCCTGTTATTTGTTAAAATAATATAGCACTATAAAGCTTGTTATTTGTTTAAATACAATTGTACTATGAAGTCTGTTATTTGTTTAAATACCATGATACTATGAAGCCTGCTATTTGTTAAAATAATATAGCACTATAAAGCTTGTTATTTGTTTAAATACTATGATACTATGAAGCCTGTTATTTGTTTAAATACCATGATACTATGAAGCCTGTTATTTTTTTAAATAATATAGCACTATAAAGCTTGTTATTTGTTTAAATACAATTGTACTATGAAGTCTGTTATTTGTTTAAATACCATAATACTATGAAGCCTGTTATTTGTTTAAATACCATGATACTATGAAGCCTGTTATTTGTTAAAATAATATAGCACTATAAAGCTTGTTATTTGTTTAAATACCATGATACTATGAAGCCTGTTATTTGTTAAAATAATATAGCACTATAAAGCTTGTTATTTGTTTAAATACAATTGTACTATGAAGCCTGTTATTTGTTTAAATACCATGATACTATGAAGCCTGTTATTTGTTAAAATAATATAGCACTATAAAGCTTGTTATTTGTTTAAATACTAAAGTATGAAGTCTGTTATTTGTTTAAATACTATGGTACTGTGAATCCTGTTATTTGTTGAAATACTGGGTTCACAAAACGCCAACGTTTTTCGAAGATTAAGATAAACACGTATTTTTTACTTTTTGAAATATACGTCTAAATGTATTGTAATTTTCTAATGAATCTTTACATCTCGTAATGGTTTCTTTGTTCAGTTCAGTTTTCATTTCGTTCTTTTAGTTATATTACGCACTAGCTTTGGCCTGCAGCTTCGCTCGCGTTAATTTAGATTTTTTCGATCAATTCGTATATTACTCTGGAACAGTACTTTTTTTCTGGATGAAAAATATCCTATGTTCTTTCCTGTCATCTGATCTGAATCTGAACATCTGATAACCAGTATACAAAATTACATGATGATCGGTTGAGTAGTTAACGCGTGAAATCGTACCAAATAAACAAACATACATACATATACATTTATAGGATTATGCGTAAAAGAGATTTATCGTCGATATAGGTAAAAATATGCCTAAAAAATGCCTACTATCACATAACATACACAAGTACAGAACCATATACTTACTTAAGTACTATATAATAGCACAAAGCTTTACTCTTTTTGAACCCCGTAGAGAATGCAGGGGCTACCGCGGATCCCTCCTACTTAAGGCCCAGTACGGCAAACAGTGTGGTTTTAGTCGGATCGATTCCGACACATCGCCCCACCGAAAACCCCGGTGGGGTGAAGGCCCGAAGGGGTTTCCACATACGGGTACGAAAAAAATGGCATTACCTTATCTTAAAAACATAGAACAAACATGCATTTTCTAGAACATTTATAAGAATCAAAAGTAAGCCGGTAAGTGGTTATACAACACTATTTGATAAAGAACTCTAAGTAGAAATATCATCCTAACTCCGCTACAAATATTTAAATAGCCAGATTTCTCGAAGTTAAGTTCTCAAGGCTGGAAATGAGTAAACACCTCATATAATTTTAATATAAAGTTAGGGGCTGTCATAATTACAGCTTCGTATCTCCGTCGCCTCTGAGGTACAAACGAACCGTAATAGTAAAATCGTGTTATACGTAAATAAATTGTGCTTTGTTTACGACGAAACGCTATATGTGAGGTTACGTCCTGCTGCTTATAAGGATGAAAGGAAGAAAAGACGTACTTTCAGAGGAAACGTAATAGGAGACATTTTTTTAAAAAAGGTACTTCGTATTATAGCCTATCTTGGGGTGATGTTGCTTTATCCACATATAATAGTTTACTGAAAAAATACAGGTCAAAATGAACTAATTTTCAAGGGTGTTTTAAAGTTTATTAAGTGTTAACATCTTTAACTATCGAGTACTGATTCTGAGGTAGGTGTACTTGGTGTTTGTTAATTAAACGTTTGGAGCGGTCTTTGCGACGTGGGGCATATTTGCTAGAGTATGAGTAGTTAAAGAGCTGATGAGTTTGTAGCTTCGCGGGCGGCATAACTGCTGACGGAGGACATAACATCCGTTTCATTCACCCGATGTCACCCGATAACCCGGATTCCCTGCGACGATTTGGAGGTTATCCTATTAAATCCACTCTGCTGCCTTTTGCTAGATAATGTCCTCACTGAAGAACGCTACTGCGGTAAAATAGCGTGAAAATAACTGTCACTACCAGCCACGGAAGGTAGGATGACTGGCTTCGAGATATCGACTTCAAACCCTTCAACGGTTCTTGTCTTAGTCGCCGTGGTGATTGGTGGAATTCAAATCTCTCCTATCGACTGAGTCCAGTTATTTTCCGAAGCAGCTCTGCCCGAAGAGCACCTGCGTCAGAAAGAAGGTAAGAGTCTCAAGCTCCTTCCTCACCCTCTCGATGTTTTATACAACAGAAATGATGTCAGTTATCTGGTTTATTATATTATTTATAAATAAAGTATCAAAAATGTCGTGGGAGAGCCATGCTTCGGCACGTATGGGCCGGCTCGACCGGAGTGATACCACGGCCTCACAGAAAACCGGCAGTGAAAATGCTTGCTTTGCTTTTCGCCGAGTAAGTGAGGTTACGGAGGCCCTAGCCCTTCCCTCTTTCTCTCTCCCCTCCTGGTCTCCTACTCCCCCAATCCTCTATTCCCACCTTTAAGGCCGGCAACGCACTTGTGTCTCTTGAGTTGCAGGTGCTCATTGGCGGCGGTAGTCATGTACCATCAGGTGACCCGTCTGCTTGTTTGCCCCCTATATCATAAAAAAAATTGAAATTTTAGCAACTTAAAGCTGAATACATTTAACCCTCTGAGTAAAGCAGTCCAATAGATAAGAACCATGGTCGTAAAGTTACAGAGAGTCATTGTGTAACGAACTTTACCCTTAAGTTAGCTCGCTGTCGAAGCACTGAGCCAACGTAAATCCGTTGTTATTATTCAATTACTAAGAGAGAGTTCTCTGTCAGAGAAAGGAATACGACGAGTTGTAGGTATGGTACAAGATTAAAAAATTAAAATCTATACTAATACTAGCTGACCCGACAGACGTTGTCTTGTCTTAACTATAAATATTGAATTCGAATTGGTATAATTAAAAAAAAATGTATTCCAAAAACATTATTCCGACCGATGCATCTGTTTTAAACGATATTTGCAGCGCGCATTCTGAACATCGCGCCAACTGTCAAACGACTGACAGTTATGTATGTCAAAAGCACTATGGTAAACGTTGTCCTGCTGGAACGTAAAAAATATTTTTCCTGTAACCCTATCGCAGCGCCATCTACCGGGACCAATTGTAAATCTAAACCATTCTCGAATCCACCTGAAGACACAAAAAATTTCATTAAAATTTTTCCATCCGTTTAAGAGGAGTTCTGTAACATACACACGCACAGAAGAAATATATATATAGGTAAAGATTATAAAGCTAAGAGTTTGTTTGTTTGGTCGAACGAGCTAATCTCAGGAACTCGTTCGAATTGATAAAATCTTTTAGTTTTGGATAGCCCATTTATCAAAGAAGGTTATAGGCTATATAACATCACGCTACGACCAATAGGAGCGGAGCAGTGACCATAAACAGCAGCGGGGACAGCTAGTTACGAATATTTTTATTTTTGTTTTATAACCGGCAATTATTTTAATGATTAGTACAAATATGTCCTTTTCTGTGTACCTATGCATGATAATCAGTTAAACTAGTTAAGGTTTGAAGGCGTATCACACAAACAAATTCACTTTTGCATTTATAATATGTATTATTTTAAGAAGTTTAGGACAACAAAAACTAAAAACTTAGTATATACTATTGTGGCAATGAAATTACATACAAGCGAATTAAGTTACGAGCAAAATTGTATTGTCAACCGACTAAATAGTTTTCCTTGTACTAAATGATCTCAACGTCGTCGTTCCAACGATTCCACCTTTGGTAATTCTCTGAACATCACCCGTTCAGCACCGCGGTCACAATTTCCCTGACCACCTGTATGAGTTCCCTTGAGGTGCGACTTCATCCTGAGAAATAAGAAAATGTTGCAGCCGACCCATAAAGTGGTTGAGGTAACGTTAAAATGTCTTCACACGACTCGACCAATCTCGCCAATGTCGCCGTTCTCAACGATGGCGAAAAATCCAAACGAGTTATCTCTTCAGACGTCTTCATTTCAAATGAAGAACTAAAAGAAAACCCCTCTTTTTAGAAGTTGGTTTATGAACGATGCAGTGTTATTAGCTCCCGCCATTGAAGTTCCGGGAATTTAGTTATAACTAAATTCCCGTAACTTCAATGGCTCACCATAATATATCAGCGCAGCTTGTTTGAAATTATATAAATGACTAGCAACGCGCCCCGGCTTCGCACGGGTAGCAGAGACATCTTCAATAATCATCATCATATTTCAACCAATTTACACAAAACGTTAACAAATTATACACCTAAACCTTCCTCGTGAATCACTCTTTCTATTGGTGAAAACCGTATGAAAATCCGTTCAGTACTTTTTCAGTTTATCGCGAACAGACAGACAGACAGACGCAGCGGCGGACTTTGTTTTATAATATGTAATGATTACGCCTTATTATATAAATGATTACGCCTTAGGCGTATAAATCTAAATTACGAACCTAAAAGAAATTTTGATTATATATTTTAAATATGAGAGCATCATTCTAGAAAATCCAAAATATGTTTGACTATGACCATTTGTACTTGACCTAGTTTCTTCTTTCTTTGAAGTTGTATGATCGCTTGTTACTTGTGTCACATTAACAATTACATCAATCTTTGTGAAAGCAGAATCGCGTACTACCTTTACAAGTTAATATTAAATTCTGTATTAAGTACACCGTTAGTGATGAATACAGACAATTATTATTACCTTGCATAAAAACCATAAAACAGTATGAGAACTAATAAATCTGGTGAAAATATCTCATCCTATCTACAAAATGTTTATATCTGTATATTATATACACATATGTTAGAATTTACGAATAGCAAAATCTTGCACAAAAAACTTTTTACTTACTACCACTTTTTTTTTTTCAATTGGGGCGCGTTCTTTATCCCACTTCTGATGTTAGAAACAGTCTCACAACCACTGATATAAAATATGATAATCACTAACTAACAGTAACTGCCAAGTTGTTCGTACCACTCTTCGCACTCAAGACCATGTTCTGAACGTATTCCTACCCTTTTTATAACCCCACTATACATTAATATTTATCAATCGACCAATAGCATTGCGTTACCGGTATAACCAGTCAAAGGAATGTCATTTAACTTATTCTTATTAAATAGTGAACTGTGTTATCATCTATTATAGTTTGTCCCTATTTTTAATAAAATAAATAAGAGTTTTTGATGTGGCGACGACACATATATAAAAGGAAACCGTGACTGATTGTCTGATCTATCATAGCATAGCTCAATGAGGTAAACAGTTTTTTTTTCAATTCAACCTTCAGGGGAGTGAGACAGGAGTTTATAGGAGTTTTTAAATGTGTATGGAGAAATCATATAAGAGAGATGTATCGAATCAAAAGTTGGCAGGATTACTCCTGTCTACAAATAAATAAACACGTGTTTCGTGCTTTTTCAGAAACAAGAGGGGAAAAGACAAGGATGCCATTGTGAAGGTTTCTCGAGACGATAATAAAGCTAAAATTAAAAAAACTAAAACTTGTCAATCAAAATCAAAGTTGGCACGACCGGAAACATGGGACAAAGCTAGTTATATATATAAATAAAACAATACTTAATTAGATAAATGACAATAATATGTTATATAGTCAATCAATAACTGTGAAACTGATAGAACAGCATGAGCAATGTTTCTAGGTAAGTAGGGAATCTGTGCATTACTGTACTATGTCATACCTTATACATACGTCTTCTACGTATAGGGTACTGAAGAAAAAAGAAGAATTCTGAAGATTCTGTTGCATAGATAGATAGAGGTCAAGCTCAAACAAAGCCTTTATAAAATACCCCATTGCAGCACATTGTACTTCAGGCAGCTATAAATCAATCTTAAATTAAATTAGGTACTGTAACTGTTAGACGTCCCCTCTGTTCTATATCAGGTAAGTATAAATTATCCGCGGAATGGGATAATAAAATCAAATTACCGACAGGCACCTTTAAAGTTTTGCCACTTGCTAGAAATTGGTAATCTATAAATTTGTAATTATTTGATAACTTTGCTTTACAGATGTGGCAAAGTTTGATCATTGTAAGTACATATTCAGACTCTAATTGCTATATAATAAGGTTATATTTGATTGTATCTTTTTTATAGGCTTTTAAGCCATGTATTCATTAGGTTTAAGTAGAAGAGCCATCCTTCGGCACGTATGGGCCGGCGCGACCGGAGTGATACCACGGCCTCACAGAAAACCGACCGTTTTTTGGCGAGTGAGTGAGGTTACCGGAAGCCCAAATCCTCCTCCCCCCTTCCCCCACTCCCACATTGAATGCCGGCGACGTACTTGTGACTCTTGAGTTGCAAGTATCCATGGGTGGCGGTAGTCAATTACCATCACCTAGGCCAGCCATCACTTAAATTGCCGACTCCGGACAAAAACTTAAAAAAATCCGGACACATGAAATCGAGATTCTTTCCCAGACATCTTAAAAAAATGTTGATTCCATTTAAACTCTTAGCTTTTTAACGATTCATCTAACAATTATAATTGTCCCCTGGCATAGAGTATCCGGGTTTTACCCAGACAGTTTATGAACACCCCGTCCGGACGCCCTCTAAACTAGGACAAATCCAGGGAAACCCGGACGGATGGCAACCCTAAGGTGACCCGTCTGTTCGTTTGCCCATCCCATCCAGGTCACGCAGAGCATAACTATGAGACGGTTGCGGTACATGCTGGATTAGTTAACTTATTATTATACTAACTGTTGCAGGCGACTTTGTTCGCGTTAAATACAGCTTTTTAATTTTAGTAAAATCTTAAATAAAAAGTTAGCCTATGTACTATTCCAGACTATAATCTATCTCTGTGCCAAGCTTCATACATATCTGTTCAGCCGTTCAGCGTGAAAGAGTATCCATGTATCCTCACGAACTTTCGCGTTTATAATATTAGTAAGATTATTCTAGAACTGTCTAGAAGCTATTATGTTCTAATCTTCTTTTACTATTTCATTGTGACACAAAATGTATGGACTAAATTTATTACTTTCTGTTTTTTTTTTGTACCTTTATTACGTTGAGTCAATGTAAAACTAATCCAATGTATGTGTCGATATGTGATTAGGTTATTTTTTACGGCACTCAAGAGCAGCAGCCCTTATTTTCCACACTAACAGATTCCACCTCCTCGAGGGAATCGTTTAAGCAGGTACAATAATAACCGTCTCCCAGCGTACATTCCATAAAGTTGTCGTTATCTAAATAGTCGTACACACATGTAGTAGACAGAGGGAGGCAACTCTCATCACAGCGCTCGCGGGTAATTTTCACTCTATACACAATATAACTCAGGGAGTGTTAATTTGTTTCTTATTAATGCTCTTGAGATTTACGTGAAACATACAGTTCACCAGTAAACTATAACGTCTTTGTGACTTGCAGGATTTATTTTGACACTGAGTTATTACAAAATAAGATAATTTTCTTTGACTTCTACAATAATGTTTGGCAAGAAGCTATGTATCTCGGAAAAAAAGACAGCAAAAAGATCTTTAATTTGCCGTTATATTACATTAAAAAAACCTTTACAAAGTGTTTATAGTTGGGGAAGTGACAATGATGTGGTGGAAAACATTTTAAATCTTTTTCTATTTAAGTTTCACATACACGCTCTTTGTATCGATTCTTTTTATAAATATTTTTGGAAGATAAATTTATGTCGCACACATAAACACAACTTTTGCGTTTATTCCATACTGGCGCGCGCGCTCTGCGGTTTCACCCGCGTAAGTCCCGATGACGTAGGAATATCGGGATAAAAAGTAGCCTATGTGTCAATCCAGGTGTCCAGCTATCTATAAACCAAGCAACAAACATCCATACATCCTCACAAACTTTCACGTTTATAATATTAGTAGGATATACTCTTTACATAAAAATTTAATTAAGTAATAGATACATTTTCTTCTAAAATATTTTTGTACACGTATAAGTAGATATTTTTTAACAATATGTATGTAGTAGTTAGCTGGTGTTTATAATCTTAAGAGCAATTTGTGTAACAAGCAATAAAAGTATTAAAAAACACTTTTCATAATTATGTTCTACATTTGTAGTGACTAACCAACTTTTCACCAGCAAAACCACATAATAATATGATCAACTGTATTTTAGTTTCACGTTCGTCCTCGTTTGGGTTATCTATTGTTTACCCGAAGATTATATACCATAATCATCATATTCCCGAATTTCATTTACCCGAATTTCATTTGCCCGAATGTTTTGTTTGCCCTAAAAGACATATGACATACTTTTAATTGCCCGAAACTTAGATACCATAAGATACGAGTGCTATACGTATTGTTTTTCATATTTTTAATTGCCATAATAATTATTAGACATAATATTTAAACGCCATAATGATTATTAGACATAATATTTAAATGCCATAATAATTATTAGACAAATATTTAAACGCCATAATAATCATTACACATGATATTTAAGATTTTAAGTTTAATGATTTTAAGTTTTTCAATGTTCTAACCTAACTCAAATTGCACCTTACCAAACTACTTCTGGGTGGTTTATAAAAAAATAACCACGAAGGGGATGGCGGGGTCTATTCGCTCGCTTCGCTCACTCAAACGACCGCACCATCCCCTTCTAACCTAACCTATCCGAGTCGGGGTGCCCTAAAGTGCCGATTGCATCCAGTTTCCCCTGATATAACAACCGTTACACACCCAATGTCGATGGCAAATGATGTTATGGCATATGATAATTATGGCATGTGATAATTTATGGCATGTGATAATTAGGGCATGTGATAATTAGGGCTTACAATGATTATGACAAATGATGTTATGGTAAATGACTTTATGGAAAACAAAGCTTCTAGCAAGTGACTAATATAGCAAATAAGAGTAGGGCAAATGAATATTACGTCATATAATATTATGGCTGTTGACTATTATGGCAAATGATATTAGGGCAAATAAAATTCGGGCAAACGGCGGTATACCCCACCTTTGCAAATCTAATATTTTATAACAATTGGCCGAACCTCTGAAATCACACCTAGGAGGGTTTTCAGCTCAATTTCCAAAAGCGATTGTGAGAGCCATGCTTCGGCACGTATGGGCCGGTTCGACTCCGCTCGATACCACAGCCTCACAGAAAGCCGGCAGTGAAGCAATGCTTGCATTGCATTTCGCCGCGTGAGTGAGGTTACCGCAGGCCCTAACCCTTCTCTCTCCCCTATTCCCGTCCTTTCCCTCTCCCCCTTTCCCCTCTTCCCACTCTTCCCCCCTCCCCCTCTTCTCTTACTCCCACCTTAAAGAGCGGCAACGCACTTGTGACTCTGTGAGTTACAGGTGCCCTTGGGCGGCGGTAGTCATTTACCATCAGGTGACCCGTCTGCTCGTTTGCCACTATACCATAAAAAAGAAAGAAAAGAAAAGCGAGGTGCGATTGCATGCAAATATAACGTTAGCAAATTTTACCGAAGCAGCCGTAGCTTCAGTGATGTTTAAAAGCAATTCGATTTATTCCATCACTATATTAGATCACCATAATTCAATATTTATTAGTGGGTAGTATATAAGTATATAAGTGGGTAATGTAATGTAATGTGTATAAGTATATAAGTGGAAGTATATAAGTGGGTATAGTATGTAATGTAATGTGTATAAGTATATAAGTGGGTATAGTATGTAAGTAAGCTGATGTAATTTAATTAATGAAACTCATATCCGTACTCTAACAACCATAGAGTGTAGAGACGAATATTGTGTTTTCCACAGACCGTGTGTACGTTTTTAAACAAAACATTGTTATGTTATGGCTGACATAATTTAACTAAAACACTAATATACGAGGGCTACACTGAAAATTTCGGGACTCAAGGAAGTGACACAACATTACCGTTTAAAAATTTATTTATTGCTTTTCGAAGTATTCTCCGCGAAATTTGACACATTTTCCATACGATGGAACCAATCATTGAAGCAACCATTCCATTCGGAAGTTGGGGTCTCCAAAATGGCCGTTTTGTAGGCGTCCACAGCTTCTTCAGGTGATGAAAATCTCTGACCACGCAATTTATTCTTTATTTTAGGGAAAGTATAGAAATCATTAGGGCTTAGGTCGGGACTGTACGGCGGATGGTCTAATAATTCTATGTTTTCTTGCTCTAAAAACTCTTTTGTTCTGTGCGCGGTGTGAGAACTCGCATTGTCGTGATGGAGGATTATGCGGCGGTTGCAGTTCTCTTTACGGAGTTCGGAAACGACCTGTGGCAAACAAATGCTAGCATACCATTCTGCATTAACCGTTCTTTGTCCCTCAAGAGGAATAGTAGCAACATGGCCGGTTTTGAAGACAAACGTGGCCACCATTTTTTTTTCAACACTCCGTGAACGAACAATTTTAGTTGGCTTTAACTCATTTTCGAACACCCAAATTCGTGACTGGTTTTTTGTTTCGGGTTCGTACGCGTATATCCAGTATTCGTCACCTGATACAATTTTGTATACAGCATTTGACGATCCTGCGTGGAATCTTTCGAGAGTTCTGACGCACCAAGTAACGCGAGCCGCTTTTTGCTCTTCACAGAGCAAATGCGGTATCCATCGGGAAAACAACTTTTTTACACCTAATTGTTCATGCAAGATTATTTGTATTTGACTCATGGCAATGTCTAAATTTGCCTGAATTTCGCGGTATGTCACATGTCGATCTTCCTCAATCAGCTTACGCACAGCATCAACGTTTTCTTGGGTGACTGCAGTTTTTGGACGACCTTGACGGGGATCATCACTGAGCTTGACACGTCCACGTTGAAATTCAGCAAACCATTTCATCACCAAATGCAGAAAGCATCCGGTCAACACACTGATTTTGTGTTAAACCGCTTCGAAAGTCATAATAAATCATCGACCTTGAATTTTCTCGAGTCAATTCCATTTTCTCAACGACTAAACAAGTTTGAGAAGACCTTGTGAGAAGACCGAGAATCTTTTTTTAAATAAATAAATTATATTCGATTTTTAAAACCAAGGAGTTTTCAATTAAAAAGATTTTAATATGATAGGAATAGTGGAAATATTCCATTCCCGATACTTTTAGTGCAGCTTATGTACACTAATCATGCAAACTTTTAAACTTTCGCGTTTCATGATATAATTATGTATTTAAACGGGAATTAACGCGATCACGAAAAGGTATTATATACCTCTGAATAGCCTGACGTTTCGACTTTCGAGCTTCACGTGATTAATGAACGATCCTTTAGATGTCGATATCATTTTTATTTTTAGAGTGAATCTATGTACACTGGGCAAAAAAGCAATACTTGTCTTAGCTTATCAGTTAAAACACTCAAAAGTATAAAAATATTAATAGCATTCTGTAGATGAGCGACATAATATTCTTTTTTAATCAGAATAATCTATTAATTTTATATCAGATTACTACTACAGAGTAATGAATTTGGCAGAATATAGTTCTAAAATAATAAAAAGCAATAAATATAAAATTGAATTTAAAAATAAATTGAAGTTGTATTTTTATAGTTTAGCATGGTTTTAACGATTGGCTTATTTTTGTATTTTATTATAGGTTTTCTAGGTGAGTTTGTCAATTCTCATTGACTTTTCTGTAGTATATATTTAAATCTAATTTATTTCTATTTTTAATTTCAAAATGAATCTTGAAGTGTATTATGATGATGATGAAATATGATATCCCTTATTGATGCAATATCTTTTTCTTTCTGATTGATCTGATTGTTGATTTCGATCTGGTAGAGAATTTTTCAAATAAATTACAATTAAATACGAATGAAGTCGGTATGTTTCATCATATTTATATTATCAGCTTCTAATTCAAAAGCCTTTTTTAGTATTTTTAGGATATATAAGGTAAATGCACATAATTCAGAGGTATTTTCACCATAATTTAAAAGAATTTGACTACTTACTCGTCCAGACTGTGGGTATCGAAATTCTTAATAAGCGCATTATTTTACTATTTATCCAAAAATAAAAATACGTGGTAATCCAAAATTTAGCTATTTTAGTTCCTTGACTGGGCTATTATGTAAAGCACATGATACAAGGTGCCATGCACGCTTCGAAATTCGTGAAGGTCATTGACAATTCTGCTTATGTGTAAATAAATCATGGAAGTCGACATTGTTAAAATTAAAATACCTCTAATTTGTGATTTTGGAACTTGAAATTTACATTTAATGTTTTTTCTGGCATGGATGAAATTTATTTTCAAAAATTATTATTTTAGTTTTGTTAAAGTTGGTTTTTATATGGTTTTCTGCCATCGAACACTTGATGTGGCCTTAAGTTTAGAATTATATTTTTTATACTTTGGTATGGTTTTCACAACAGCTACGTGGCGTATGATGAGACAGCGATTTTATTATTCACTTCTCTGATTATCTTAAAGGTAACAAAAAAAAATTAAACTCCATTTTATTAGCTCCAGTAATAACAGCAGTGCCAAGGGGTTCGACATGGGATTCGCTCCCTTTAATGGCCTCCCGACCTCCTGCTGAAGATGCCTGTGCTTCCGTATGTGATGATCTGCCTAAGGATGACACGGAACCCATCTGCATGATGTACAGTCGATTCAAGAAGGGGTACCAATTTTTCGTAAACCTTTGTCATGCCAGGAAGGCCATTTGTAAGGAAAATTTGCGTAAGTTACATATTATTTTCAAGGTAGTATAAAGGATTTTTTCGCACATGGATTGAAAAAATAATCTTGTTAAAAGCGCATCAGACAGGATTTTATCCTACATGTATCTACGTACATTAAGGTTTCGATAATAAAGATGATCAAAACGTTTACATTACACATGTTTTTAATATTATTTGTTTTATTGATTGATGTTGTCACAGTTTTGGCCGCCAAACCTACTTGAACCAATTATCGAGTGATAATTATTAGCCGACGGCAAAGTTTGACGTCACAAGTTATTTTTTCTAACAAGTTTCCAAGAAACTTATCGTTTTGACGTTTAATAACGAGAAAATGATTTAACTTGAAAAGCAAGTACTGTATTTTAGTAATAGTAATATTTCGCAGCCCTAGATTAATCTATTTTAACTCAAGACTACACTTTTTCAAAACGAGGGGCAAACGAGCAGACGGGTCATGGTAAATGACTACCGCCGCCCATGGGCACCTGCAACTCAAAAGTCACAAGTGCATTGCCGGCCAGGTAGGAGTAGGGGAAAGGGATGAAGAGGGGGTGAGGTGAGGAGGGGGAGAGAAGGGGAAACGTGAGGAGGGGGATAGGGAAGGATTAGGGCCTCCGGTAACCTCACTCACTCAGCGAAAAGCAATGCAACGTTGCTTCACTGCCGGTGTTCTGTGAGGCCGTGGTATCATTTCGGTCAAGCCGGCCCATACGTGCCGAAGCATGCCGAAGCATGGCTCTCCCAGTGCAAAAATTCCCACTGCACAATTCAAGGAAAAGGCCATTTTCAGATCAACTTCTAGCAACGTCTACATGACGTCAGTAAAATATATTTAGTACAGTTTAATTTCCGTTTAGGTGTGCGAATCAGGATTACGAAAATTAAATTATCTTAAAAAGCACGATTTTCAAGTTGAAACACGTTTAATCTAGGTTTACAAAAGCACAATATGTTTACAGTTCTAAACATGGTCCACTCAAACAGATGCATGGTTAGCAACCAGTTTTTCTTGCCAATTGTTTGAAGAAAATATATTTAACATATAAAAAGTTATACCTGAAGAATCACGATTAATTTAATAAAGATTTACAATGTTTACGTTTTTTCCTTAAAACCTCTTTTGTTCGTCGTTTTGCGTTGGTTGTTTTAAGTGACTCATTAATGTGATTTAGACCGTGACGGCGTAGCTCTGAATTTTATTCTAGTATCAAACAAAGCATAATCTCTAGTTCAAGTACGATTTTTGACTTTGAATCTTTTCATTAGTGTATAAATTTACTTTGGGCCAAGAAGGATTTGCGAGGAAAAAATGATTATTTGGATTTTCATCATGAAGTTAATTCATGATGAAAATCCAAATAATCATTTTTTATTGTGTCGGTTTGATAATGCACCAGAATCATTATAGCAATATATCGTTAGAGCAATTAGCACCATACCATACTAACAGCCTATAATACTAGAAATTTCACGCAGTTTCCCTTGCGTTTATGGTCTTTGCTTCGATACTAAGAGTCGTAGCGTGATGTTACATAGTGTTTAATCTTCCTCACTAAATACTCTATGCAATACAAAAAGAATTATTCAAATCTGACTGATAGTTCCAGATATATGAGCGGTTTAAACAAACAAATAACCATACGAAAAAACACGCGTCTTTGAGATTTCACCCGGTTAGAACAAAGATCCTTCCACTATAAATTTAATGGATTGAATAAATTATATCAAAATATTGTAAAACCTCAAAATTAAAATTGCGCCATCTGTGAAAGTTGCCCGAGCTAAGTACTACATATTATAAAACAAAGTTCCCCGCCGCGTCTGCCTGTCTGTTCGCGATAAACTGAAAAACTACTGAACGGATTTTCATGCGGTTTTCGATAATAGAGTGATTCATGAGGAAGGTTTTGGTGTATAATTTGTACCCGTGCGAAGCAGGGGCGAGTTGCTAGTATATGGATAATTAATATACAGCCAACATCAAAGTTATAGTAGTATCGCGCAGAATCCACAGATAGCGTTAATAAAATAAATCAACTCGCGGTTAGCATTTTTCGTTGCGCTAACACTTTTTTCTGGCTAGACCTCATCCGCCGACCGTCTGAAATGTAACGTGCGCAAAGGAACTTCGTTCATAAAATTCTTCAGTTTTATTAAATACACTATATGTATATTTAAAAATGTATTCATCAAATAATAAGTGACCATAAACACAGGTGTAACAGGGTGTGCGGGGAACAGCCAGTTTGAAATATGGAAACATACTATTACATACTATCTTTCTACCTTTTATGATAAACCATTAGGGATGTAACGGAGGTGAGTTTATCGGAACCGGAGTGGGAATCGGAGTTTTTAACTTTCACTTATCGGAATCGGAGTCGGAATCGGAAGCGAAGTCAGAGCCGTCGCCTTCGTTAAGGGTAAAAGTAATAAAATAATAAAAACATAACCATAATACAGTAATCAGTGTCTTTAATCAGAATGCAATAATTCAAAAATTACTTAGGTATTACACATAACATACATAAATACGCTACGATAGCTAATTTCTTAGTTTTAAATTATATTGAGTTCTTCAGAGACATTTGTCTTTTGGAGTGCTCATCACGTGGAGTTGAAGTTGTGGACTGTTTTTTATTTTCATTGAAGACTGAACTTAATTAATTCGTCGTATTCGGTAATACGTAAATCCTTTAAATGAGCCTTTAATGCAGTACTTATTCCATCCTAGCGCAGCCGGGTGCCTCAGCCGCAGCCTTGATCGGGACTCCAAATGTCCCGATTTTTCACTATCCTCTTTAGTGTGTACTTTGATCGATAATTTTGACAGGAAAAACGGACTCATTTGTATGCTGTTACTACATAAAATATATAATTTTTTTGGTATAACATGTAAAACGTATTAAAAGTCCTTCACGACTCAGTATAGGTATATATCGTTTCGATTTTCGACATTCGTTATAACTCCGATTGAAATTTATTGGGACGGAAGTCGGAATCGGAGGTATAAAATCAATCGGAACTTCCGGCCTTTCGGTACCGAATCCGAACCCTCGTAACATCCCTAAATCACAATATATACTCTTATTTATTTAACGTCATTATTTTTAGTTGTACACCTGCAAAAATTCCTAATATATGCTTATATCCAGCCTGGGACACGTGCCGATCTGATGATATCATAACAAGTGAACATGTAAGTAAAAGGGAAAATAATTAAAGGAACAAACCAGCAAAAATAACAGACCTGACATAATTACTTTACAAAAAACGTACAGAATTGTTAATGAGGATGCTAAGGGTCTTTTGTAAGGTTGCATTATTTTACAGATTTAATACTTACTAGAGATCGCGTGGTGATCGAATTTCGACCATGGTTTATTTCATTGGCCAATATTACTTGACCTGTCATTGTATAGACATTTGTACCATGGCAGGTCAAAATATGTACTGGAAACTCATAGCTGTATGTAGCCGTTTTTGCCTTATTTTTTTAACTTTGTAGCAAATATTGTTCAAAAATTTTAGCATTCGTCACTTCTTTGTATAAACTATAAGTGTGCCAAATTTCATACTCCTCCGTCCGCCCAATTTTCGTAAAAAGGGATCCAAAGTTTTCGCTTCACGTATTAATACATAGATAACCTACTTTTACAACAAAGTTACTTTCACCAATTTTTTAAAAGGCTATTTGGCAAAGTGGACAGCAATGTGATTAATAGGTATAATAATCAACATATCGTATTATTTGGCAGCCAATTTATCATTGCGTTCTCACGCGTCTTCGTTTGCTTTAATATAGATTTAGTTTATCAATTCAGGCATGCCTCGGGAACAATTCTTTTTGGAACGAATTTACATATGGCACGTTACACTTCAGCGCTAGCGCAACGAAAAATACTGACCGCGAGTTGATTTATTTTATTTTTACACCATCTGTTGATTCTGCGCGATAGGACTATAATATACTAACTGAATACTAATTATGCGTATATTAGTTAGGTTAGTTTTAGTATCTGAATATTAGTAGTTAGGTTATTCAATTCATCAAATTTATATATTTGTTCCAACCGGGTGTCCCAAAGACAACTTAGCCGGGGCCCCCTAGGGCCATGAGCCCTTGACATTTTGCCCGCTGTGCCACCTTGTTGTTACGCCACTGCGTATTAATTGGGATAGTTGATTAAAGTGTCGTTCAAATTTTGTTTAGAATAAAATAAGAATATGAAGGCAATATTGTAAAGGTTTACGCTCTTGCATGACAACAAATTGAATCAATAGTAGAGTGTGACCAACTTTTTCATTACCTTTCGCATTGCGTTTTGTTGATCCTTTTCTGCATTAAGAGTCTGATACATAAACTGCCTCACCTTTATGACACAATTGACACTGTCAGCTAGCCCCGCCATTAGTAAGGCTTCTTTGGTCGTTTTTTTCAAGATGGATGAATAGACGTCCATTTTTTTACGTTTTTGTTATTTAACTTGTATAATTATAAAACACTTGACATTGGCGGAATTCCTGCGCTGATTCTTGCGCGGGATAGAGTCCATAATAAAATAATATATATATAAGGCTTCTTTATTTATTGAATTTGTGAATAGGGTTCTTTCGTTTGTTTAGCCCCTTCGATGATGATTACGAATCTTACTATCTGCTATCTTACGGTTAGAAAAAGAGCTAAAACAAATCTGTCAATAACAAGTCGTGGAACTACTGCAAAAACATATAAGACATACCTACATTACACATTCTGCTTTAATGCTTGGGTTTTTAAATGTGTTTGATTTCATCCATCGATCGGATTTCAATACAGGTGTTGGAGGAAATAATTTTGTTAGTAGTGGGTATACTATTATTGCAACGTAAAACAAAACGTTCATTGTAAAATTGTAGACATGCATATTTAATTTTGCTGTCGCAATGTAAACTAGGGTTTATTTTTGTGTACGACTGTGTACAAAATTATCTTTTTCGGCACGTTTTCTGGATATGTTAGTAATATAATCTAATGACTGGGGCGAGCCCTTTGGTTGTTTCTTTAATGGGGAGCAAACTGGGATTAGATTATCTTTTGTATTGGTTTTCTTATCAACGTAATCCTAAGATATAGGACAGATGTGATAATATTTTATTAATTAAGAACTTTTTTAATAATTGATAAACAGTGTTAGCGAAACGCTCCCGAAAACGAAGACAGACGATAGTACTAATGGTACCTTTGATGATGGGTCAGAAAAAAAAATAAAGCTCAAACAAACACGGTACCCGAGTTTACAGTAGCACATTTAATAACCAACGACAGAAGGCTTTGTTTCATACTAAATAATTTTGAAAACCACGCACAGGTATCCGTGAGGGGTTTTCATAATTATTTGGTTTTTATTTCTTGAAACAACATGTGATAATATAAGTTCATACTCATTTTATTATTACACATTTTCATGCTCCCATATATAATGTATCCAGGTACAATTCAGGTATGTTGATAGCAGCTTAGTGAAGATGAATTAATAGGCAAATATACACACCTGGGAACTTGAAACTAATCGTAAAAGTGCTTGTTTATTTTATGAACTTAGTGAAGCATCACAGCTTTTAAAATAATAACTAAATGCTTGTACAGTATAAAATATTACCTATATCACGCTTCGCGCTTCGACGCGCATTAAAGGTGCAGTTTTTCATATGCAAATAACATTTTTATTTAATTAGTAACTTTTAATGTTTCGCGTTCCCCGATATATAAATAAGTTACTTTAAACATTGCAATCACGTAATTGTTATTACATACCTTAAAATTGCCTGACGTTTCGAGCAGGTTGCACTGTGGCTGTGGTCACAGGCTTACTCCTGTCTGTCTAAGACTGGCTTGCAGTTCAATCGTAGGTAATACTTATTACATGATCGCTTTATTTATCGTGACTAGACACATCTCACACACGGCCGTCTGATCCCAAACTAGGCAGAGCCTGTACTATGGTAACCAGACTGCTGATAATCACACTTATATACATATTTCAATTACACCCGAACGCAGAACGAATTGATCATACTCATCACACAATTATTTGTTCTGGGTGGGAATCGAACCCACGACAGGTCAGTCAAATGCTAATGTCAAGTTATATATTAACTTAATTATTTGAAATATATTATTATAAAGTGAAAAAAAAATAAAGATCCAGATAAAGTCGTTACCATTACTTCATCTATACTACACTACCACACAAAATACCTGAACTGTACCTTGGTTGCTATATTTTGTGGCTTCATAAATTTTCTATAAAATTTCTGATCAGGTTACAAAAACATCAATATAACGAGAAAAAAGAATCAGATAGTCTCTACAATGAATGCATGCTTTCCAAGAATATACTATGAAAGATGTACTTTTACCGTGAATCCTTAGGAAGGTTAGCTAGTATCATGATTTATAAATTTGGATGTGGTATTGTATAGATGTAGATGTTGTAACAGAACAGAGACATTGGGGTGAGTTTCAAAATAATACTGGTTTCCAATTATTATTGGAAAGCATATTACACATATATTATTATTAAATTAGCATTATTTTATTTATTATTATATTTGAAAAGCAGCATACTTGTTGCTCTCCTTGCTTATTAGTTTAATACTAGCATATAAACCACGTGCAGACCAGAAAAGTGATGACAGGTCTTAAACGTAGGTAAAGAAAAAAAAAAAAACAAACAAACAATGGATGTCTGTACATCATGCAAATTTCTGTTCATCAGAATCGTGAAATCAGAGTTATTAACGTGTACTTTAGAAAAATATAATTACACTAGCGACCCGCCCCGGCTTCGCACGGGTGCAATGATGGTACTAAATATACTACAGAATGTCTTTATATATAACGTTCACAGCTTTTTTGTCATTAGACAATACAAACATGTTTTCTTCAGAGGTTACTCTTGAAAGAGCGACATATAATTGGCCATGTGAAAAATACTCAACGCTCAAATCTAAGCCTGCAACATTGAAAGTTTGAACCTGCGATTTATTTGACTGCCTGTTGGTCTAGTGGTTAGTGACCCTGACTGCTAAGCCAGAGGTCGTGGGTTCGATTCCCACCCAAGACAAATAATTGTGTAATGAGCACGATAATTTGTTCTGTGTCTGGGTGTAATTTATCTATAATATGTATGTATTTAGTAATATATAAGTATGTTTATCAGCAGTCTGGTTACCTTAGTACAGGCTCTGCCTAGTTTGGGATCAGACGGCCGTGTGTGAGATGTGTGGAGTTATTATTATTCTCTTTATTAACATTTAAATACATATAAATTACATTTTTAAATACATTATTATAAAAAAAAATATATTTAAAAATATAAAAAATAGTGTCCCACCGGTATCGGGTACAGGGACCAAGCTACCGGTGGTTAGGGTTCCAGAGACAGAAACCTCCTCACTATGCGTGCCGTGTCGAGAAGGACTGCCTTCTGCATTAGGCTCTTGATCCAGCTGCCTAACGTGAGCCTCTGAAGGTGTTGGTCGAGGCTCTTAGCAATTAACCCATGGGCCGAAATGACTATCGGCACAATGATTGCTGAATCCACATCCCACATGTCGACAATCTCGTGAGATAAGTCCAAATATTTTATTTCTTTCTGTTTTTCAGCCTTCAAGAGATTGTCGTCATGGGGAATTGTGATGTCAACAATCATTGCTCGGCGCTCTAATCGGTCTATCACCACTATATCAGGCTTATTGGCAACAATAGTCCTATCAGTGATGATAGATCGATCCCAGTACAATGTTGCACGACCATTTTCAAGAACTGGGTCGGGCACATACGTGTAGTACGGTAACTCGACAGTCACAAGGTTATATTTAAAAGCAAGTTGCTGATGGACTATCCTGGCCACTTGGTTATGTCTATGCAAGTACTCACCGTTGGCAAGACGAGAACAACCGGAAATTATATGCCTGAGGGTTTCTCCGGGACGATGACATGCCCAACAAATGTCAATCGTGCCGTCCTTCAGGATATATTTTCGATAGTTATTCGTCATAACAACTTCATCTGTAATTGCACAGACAAACCCTTCAGTTTCTCCGAAGAGATCACCAAACCGTAGCCAGGACACAGATGCTAATAAATCGACATCGGGCCCATTTAAGGCCCGATAAAAACGTGCATGCAGCTCTTTGCCCTTCCATATCTCCTTACGATCAGTAATATTAAGTACTGCAGGTTTGCGCCAGTTCTCTTTTCCTAGAGCAAGTGGGGTGAGTCCGTTGTCAACTGCCACCACATCCCGATGTACATCCACGTTAACGGAGAGGAAGTAATCTCTAAGATTGCATACCTCGCGATTATGGAGGGTCTTGGCATTTAAAAAACCACGACCCCCACATTTCCGCGGGATATACAATCTCATTACCGACGATTGTGGATGGTGCATTCGGTACGCGGTAAGCAATGTACGAACTCTTCTATCCAGGGCATCTAGTTCAGTCTGAGTCCATCTAAGTATTCTAAAGGAGTAGATTAGGACTGGCATGACCCAATCATTATAGGCCCGCACCTTATTACCGCCTGACAAAAGACTTTTCAATACTTTTTTCAGGCGGCTAAAGAAGCGTTCCTGTAACGATTGCTTCATAATCAATTCATTTACACCTAACGCCTGTGACATACCTAGATACTTGTAAGTTTCGTTGGCGGAAAAACATCTAAGGTGTGTGGAATCTGTGAGTTCCATCCCATCAGATTTCACAATCCTGCCTCTTTTAACATGCATGACTGCACATTTATCCACACCAAATTTCATCCTGATACCTTTACTAAAGGTTTCAGTTACCTCTAGTAATCTTATCAATTGAAAATTGCTGCAGGCAAACAGTTTCAAATCATCCATGAAAAGGAATTGGGATATAACCTGACCTCCTCTCCGCAAACGATAGCCTAGCCCTGAACTCTCCAGCAAAGTACTGAGAGGATTCAAAGCTAAACAGAACCACAAGGGGCTCAAACTGTCACCCTGAAATATACCCCGCCTGATCTTTATATGCTCGCCGTCACCGACAGGCTGCCGACATCCTGGATAGCAGAGGACCGTTCTCCATTGCCGCATACATGCCTTCAAGAAAGTGCATAGAGTCGTATCAATCTTGTACAACTCCATCACTCTCAAGAGCCACGTATGCGGCACAGAGTCATAGGCTTTTATTATTATTATTCTCTTTATTTATCGTAAAACTTATTAATTACATTTTTAAATACCTATAAAACAAAATATATATTTAAAAATATAAAAAATAGTATACCACCGACATCGGGTACAGGGACCAAGACACCGGTGGTTAGGGCTCTAAAGAAAGGAACCTCCTCACTATACGGGCCGTGTCGAGGAGAACTGCCTTCTGCATCAGTCCCTTGATCCAGCCGTCTAACGCGAGCCTCTTAAGGTGTTGATCGAGGCTTTTGGCTATCAATCCATGAGCAGATATGACGATCGGAACAATGATCGCCGAATCGACATTTCACATATCGACAATCTCGTGAGACAAATCCAAATATTTGATTTGTTTTTCTTTTTCAACTTTCACGAGGTTGTCGTCATGAGGAACAGCGATATCGATAATCATTGCGCGGTGCTCTGATCGATCTATCACCACTATGTCAGGTTTATTGGCAACAATACTTATTATTATTATTCTCTTTATTAACTTTTACAAAACATATAAATTACATTTTTAAATACATTATTATAAAAAATATATATTTAAAAATATAAAAAATAGTGTCCCACCGGTATTGAGTACAGGGACCAAGCTACCGGTGGTTAGGGTTCCAGAGACAGAAACCTCCTCACTATGCGTGCCGTGTCGAGAAGGACTGCCTTCTGCATTAGGCTCTTGATCCAGCTGCCTAACGTGAGCCTCTGAAGGTGTTGGCCGAGGCTCTTAGCAATTAACCCATGGGCCGAAATGACTATCGGCACAATGATTGCTGAATCCACATTATTATTATTATTAATGGTCATTGCAAAAGATATCTTTACCGGAAATTGTACGGCCCTCTGGCCGGTACCGCCGCAACCGCTATGCCCCTGCATTTTAAATCTTTAATATCTTCGAAAATATTCATTGAAATTACATGCTGTAAAGGGCCATTTTGATCTTTATTAAATGCAAAATGTATTTAAGGTACTTAATTGGATAAGGATTAATGCTGTATTGCTTAAAACCGCTTCGTAAATAAGAAATTATTTCTCGTAAAAAGTAAAGGATTGATTGAAGAATGGTTATAGTGGGTTATCCCTAAGAGATAGACATATATTATCGCGGACTTTTTTGTAGACCTTTTTTAGGTGTACAATACTGTGGTACATTATTTTGATCTATCTCGTAGGGTTCAGCCAGCGTTTGCAATGTAAACGCAAAACAAAAATGTGTTTATTTACGACATCACATTAGAAACCTCTAAAGTTATCAGTGTTTCTCTACTATATTATGCATGTATTATACATATAAACCTTCCTCTTGAATCACTCTATCTATTAAAAAAAACCGCATCAAATTCCGTTGCGTAGTTTTAAAAATTATCCAATGGAAAACCACCTCCACTAGCTTATAACATCTACGTAGATTTCTAGTGAGAGCGGATTTAAAGGGAACGAGGAAATGAAATTGGAAGATTATCAAAGCTCGAACAGGAAGAGAGAGTGTGCGAACTGGATTTACCTGCTACGTGTGTCCTGTACTTTATGAGATTTTACGCGAAGAAATTCAAGATAAGTCCGGCAACTAAGCCCGGGCTACTAAGGCGGTCTGCATACATGTAAATCGCATCAGGATATTCTAAGGTTGCAATAAGTATGTGAACTAATTATAAATATAATATCCTTGTAGGAATATAGTATTTTTCGTAGGAGCTATGTAGCCTAAGGTGTCGGATTTGGTGTCCAGTGGGTGTGAGCTAATAACATAAGCATTTAGTTTAGCTGGAAGAGTTAACAAAAATACTGGTATTTTTCCAAACTGAAGTAAGCTTTCTAATTATAAAAGGTATGTCCCAGAGTTTTAAATTAATGTAAAAGTATTAGGCGTTGGTTTTAAGGAGACGTGAGAACGTTAAAACGACATCTAAAAGTAAATATCAGGTAATATAGAAGCACTACTAAATTAATACAAGTCTCATTATTTCATTGTGATTCTTCTAATAGAAGACGTTCTGCAATAAACTAAACTAGGTAAGAGAGAAAGAGAGAGAGAAAGGTTTTAGATGCCGCTGTGTTTAAAAGTCCTAGTGATTATCAAGAGTAAAACTTTGTTCAGCTATTGCTAAGACTCAGATTGTGAGCCGTACCAGGAAAGAAGGATCTAATTTCTAGGTAAGAGGAATAAAATATTACACTGGTGAAATATAGGTTTTTAATGAAACCTTTAACGTATTACATTCACACTAATATTTAATCACGCTAAAGAATATATCTTGCGGTTCCGTGCATCAACACGGGACGTCAGTATTCCAAGGCTCTTCAGACGAGAGTCTCCTGTTTCATGGTTCCATTCTCTGAACTATTTCAAATACGAATTACTTCGAATCTTGAGCACGAAGTTGCCAGTGAGACTTCGCGCGCCAAAGAGGTTTAATCATCAATCCACGAAGGTTGTAAGAGGGCGCGCGCAGTCCAGTACAACACTATTGACAAGGAATTGACAGGGAATCAATCTATGATGCCGTTGTTTGTATTGTCTATTCATGATGGAATAGCTATTGAAAGCTACCTTTTTGTTTATTTTGGGTTCATAGATTTCTGTTTATATTTATTTAACGACTCTTTGGCAATAAAATTTGCAAATTGTAAATGCTAATTAACAATTTGCAAATTTTATTGCCAAAGATATATTTAATGTATAATTTTTATGACGAAATTTAGAGAAAATTTAAAAATAATAAATAATTTGTCTTACGTGGATAAAGTCTTAGACTATTGTAAGTACATTAGACTATAAAGCTTAGTATCGTTGATAAAATAGCCGTTCATCAAGTCGATACCATCTAGAAAGTACCTTATCTAAGTCTGTTTTAGAAACGTAATCTGTGTAGGACGGGCCTTTGTTTTTTGTTTGAACCACGGCCGTGGATCGCTCGATCGGCACAGTAGGTCGCATCAGAATTGGCTACATGTCGGCAATGCTTCTGGGCTTGAACTGCTTGTCATCAAGTATTTCATATATTGGCTTATAATAGATGTATAAAATATAACGTAAGTTTGGGTTCTATTTTGTTTCAACCGTTTACAACATTAAAGAAACGGAACAACCAGAACCGAATACCTTTAAAAAAAGGTAAAATAATGCTAAAAATTTTGCTCAATGAAACTTTCTCCGAGATCAGAGAAATGAAACGGAGTTCTTTAACATGTTAAATATTTCTCCGAGCCAGGCGCTTTGAGTTACAGCAACTTACATTTAATCGACATAGAGTCGCAATCAAACAACGTTTTTTTAAAGTTAACAGTATCGACAGTTTTGGAAACATTATTTTGTAATCATAAAGACCATAGTTGAATTTAAAATAAATAATACTAGCAACCCGCCACGGCTTCGCAAGGGTAGCAGAGACATCTTTAACAATCATCAACATATCACAATCAATTTACTCAAAATCTTAACAAATTATACACCTAAACCTTCCTTATAAATCACTCTGTCTATTAGTGAAAACCGCATGATAATCTGTTCAGTACTTTTTCAGTTTATCGCGAACTGACAGACAGATAGACGCGGCGGGGGACTTTGTTTTATAATAATGTAGTGATTGATGTTTTACTAGTTAAATACGTAATGAATTGAACTTTCTTCTGCTTTTGTGGCTAGTACTCAAATTCTTCTGGCTGATGCATTATTCACAGATCATTAGACACAGTTGCATAAGGAAATATATAATAGTATTTGTATCATGCAATAGCTAACTTCTACCAGCACAGCAGAAGGGGATGTACGATCAAGTAATCTTCTATTTCATAAGAAAACTTCCATTGGCTTAATGGTCAGCCATTCTAACTAGAGCAGAATTGAAATGGCAGTTCAAATTGTTCTGTGTGCTAATCTAACCTGGAAAGAACCAGTCCTACATCGTGAAGATACCCTCTATTATAACAAAAATTCACCGTTAGACCCTTTGAGGCGCAGGTACTACCTATTATATCCATACAAACGAAAAAAATTTAGTTGTTGACCATTTCGGGTTACAAAAGGTTCTTAATCTTCTTTTCTTTAAGTCGCTTAGGATGTATTTAAATTCGTATAAATATTAGGTAATAGCATTGCCAACTGTGTGTTTACAACGCAGTGTTGCAAGATTTAAAGTTGATTTACTTGCTAGATAAAAACAAGAAGAAAATATTCAAGGTATTTACGGGGGAGAGCCATGCTTCGGCACGTATGGGCCGGCTCGACTCCGCTCGATACCACGGCCTCACAGAAAACCGGCCGTGAAACAATGCTTGCATTGCTTTTCGCCGCCTGAGTGAGGTTACCGGAGGCCCTAACCTTGCCCTTTCCCCTATTCCCGTCCTTCCCCTCTCCCCCTCTCTTCCCCTCTAATCCCCCTCTCCCGTCTTCCCGCTCTTCCCCTATTCCCACCTTAAAGGGCGGCAACGCACTTGTGACTCTCGAGTTGCAGGTGCCAATGGGCGGCGGTAGTCATTTACCATCATGTGACCCGTCTGCTCGTTTCCCATAAAAAAAAAATTGAAAACAAAAAATGTAGATTTTGTTAGGAGTTCAGCAATATAAATTGTTATTAAGTGTCAACTTTGGCCTGCGATTCCACCCGCGTGTAATCGTTTAAAATGGCGATCAGCTTGAATCTACTTGTCTGAATTCAATGAAACTTGAACAGTATTTAAGCTGAAAAGAGTTTTCAAACAAAGAGACTTACAAAATCTATGAATATTTTCTAGTTTACTGATTTCTTATCTTTCTACTGAAATAAATGTATATAGAAGCTTGCACATTATGCCAATTTAAACTCTCACAGTGAAATGAAACAGCATTTAAGTAAACATTTAAATGTAAAGTCCCAGTGGAACGTGTCTGCAGGGTGTCAAATTTCAATATTTCACTCAAACTCGGAGCTTTATTAAAATTTGCATCAGTCTGTCTGCTTTAATTTGAGAATCTAAAAATAGCTAGTGCTTTTAAGCCTCGCGCAAAGTGCCTTATAAATCGTTCGGTACCGAGGGTAAAATTACCATTCCAGTAAAAATACCCATTTGTGATGATAGAAGCAAACTTTTAATTAAACTGTCGACTCGATAAAACAAATTGGTGAAACGCTTATATATTTATAAAAAATACATGGATAATAGCCCCATAATAAATATTCCAAAATATTATTAGTTTTATATCCTTTATAATAAACCGATTTATATTTCTCAAATGCAATTATTGCTAGTACACTACTGTAATTTCGCCTATGTACTCGACGATCTCAAGAGATGGCGTTAGCAGTCTTCGAATGATGTAATTAGCTGCATCTAATTGGTCGAGTGGAGGAAAAAACCGCATACACGCTCACATCGCGACTCTGTGGAAAGACGCTTAAAAATTATTCCGCTACAGACTTCAGTTATATTCCTCATTAGTCTAACAGCCGTGTAATGCTGGACTCACTATAATATACTTCTACAAGATGTGTGTGGAGTGCTTCAGTTGTTTGAACGTGACTGCCAGTCAATATCTGGACTTTTCATCACGAGATCGTATATAAAAATTCGCCGCTTGCCGGCTTCTGCAGGATTCGGACTTGGTCGGTGTTGCGGGTCAGTGCTGGCATGTTTTATATTTTAACAATAGAAGTCTGACTGTCTTTGATGCCCTAAGAAGGAAGCCTCAAAGATAGACAAATAGTCCGGCAGTGAAGTTAAATCTGAAACCTGATCAGCAGGTCACCACACGGAAGATTACGTGAGCCTTACCGCCGCCCTCCAGATGAGAAAGACGCGCGCGGAACACATTACGCCACCGTCTCGGGCTTTCTCCTGCAAGGGTAATGGTCAGCTCGATGATTATAATAACCTAGATTATGTATATTTTAGAGAGAAAATGGTAGAAAATCACAAAGTTTCAAAACAATGTTCAATCAAGCACTTTTCTTTAAAATCATTTAAAACTTCTAAGGCTATATTAAAGCAATATTAAATTAATTTTGAATTAAGGTTAATACGAGCGTTATTAACTTAACCCATTTTCCAAGAAGCTTCAAGGCATTAATTACAAGTTAACTATATTGCCTGAAGGCCCCATCTCACCTCACCTGGTGTGACTTGTACGGTCAGTAGATTTATAATATATGTACGTAATTGAAGCTTTAGACATTGTTACCGCTTCTTGTATAACGTGTTTTACCTTTCATTTAACTTTGTTGATCCTTTCCTTTTTCCACTTTGAACTTTTCCATTTTTATTTCCGTTAAAAACTCATTTGGACTAAAGCGTTTTTTTTCCTTGACGCTCTTACCAAAAACAATCGTTTCAATGTATTGTTTAAAAAAGTAGTGATATTAGAGATCAATTTCTTTAGGTTGGAAGTACTTTAGCAGTCAGGCGGTTTCTATGCACGCATAAATCTTTGTGCAATTCCACAAATATTATTAGGCTTTGTAATTAGTGTAAAGATTCTATCGACAGATAAGGCCATAACATCAATTTTATGTGACGTATGTATTGAGCTTTCAAATGTGTTTCAAACTGAAATAAACACTTAAGTAAAGACATAAACACACATTTTTCTACACATCGAAACAAAAGTTATTCAAATCTATAGTTTTACGAGCTTTAACTTTAAATTGTAAACAATTATTTTATCTGACAGTATTCGAGAATTGGGTCAAGGTAACTGTCACAACATGTAAGTATTTTATTGTAACGTTAGGTTAACTCAATGTTATATACTTATGTACTTTTTTAAATGTTAGATTATCCCAATAGTATATTATGTAATTTAGAAGTGGCGCAGTGGTAACAGCCAAAAGTGAATCTTTTTACAAACATGAAGAAATTTGATTTTATGATTGTGTGTTAGCGCTTTACGTTGTTCACGGGGTCTACTATACGACCCTAAAATATGACCACACCATTCTGTAACATCCGGTAAACATAAGAATATTGTTAGAAGGAAGAATGTGAATTTCCGGGGATGTATAAAATGAGAGCGCGCGTTATTTGACCGTGGTCGTTCGAGGTAGCAACATCACTCAAGAACAAGGGTTCGTATTTATTTTTGATTACTTCCCTTGTTATAGTTGTGCAATTATTGTTGGTGAGTCGTAAGCAAGTAAGTAAGTCTATTGGTATTGTTCTTTGTACTTATTAAATTATCGTTACAAGTGTTTTGTTAAAATAAATAAGCCTAAGAGTCACCTCGCGTAACGTGTTATATATTTTTATCATTTCTGCTTCTGATTCCTAACAATATAATATAATAAGGCCTATCTTGCAGGAGTTAAAAACCAATCTGAAATCTAAAAAAAATATGGTTTAATGCTCAGTTATATATAAGTTAAGTAGTTAGATCAAAAGCATGTATGTTTAAATACCAAAACTGGAAGCATCAAGAAGCACATTTTAAAATAACAATTTTCAGCGTGTACCGATGGCTCTGACTATCCCTCGGCTTGTTTTTATCAAGACAAATAAAGTGAGTAAGTAGCAAGCAAGCGTGTTTCTCCCATACATACGCGGAGTAACCGATAAGATTGGGTGAACATTAAGCCGAAACTACGGTATCAAAACAATCTTCCGCCCACCTAGACAACTTAGAGAACTGCTGCGCTCCCCAAAGGATGTTGATCCACTGGGGGCCCCCGGTGTATACTCGATCCCTTGTGACTGTAGTTTGAGCTATGTAGGAGAGACTCGTCGCGGCATCACAACCAGACTACAGGAACACATACGATGTATGAAGAACATGGACTGCAACAGGTCGGCCGTCGCTGAACACGCATGCGAGACGGATACGCCTCACTATATACGATTCGACTAAAACTTCCGTACCTGCGAGGGAAAAATATTTCGTACCGCGAAAAATACGCGAAGCAATCGAGATAAGTCGTCGTCCAAATTTCAACAGAGACAGTGGCTGGTAACTGCCCCCTGCCTGGCGGCCGGCATTAAAACTCACGTCCCACGAGACAGATCTGATAGCCCTTACAAAAACTGATACAGTTAGTATGGTGTGCACCGCGGTGAATGTTGGTAACATCAGCGCATCACACAACGCAACGGAAACGCAACCGTCTACATCCGCACGTTCCGAACGACAAAGGAACCGTTGTGGCAGCGTAGTAACCCCAGTGTGACACCTGACACCGTCGCTTCAGGACGAACAGGACGACTTCACTCCTTGAAAAAGGGCCCCCGTCGGGTATGAAACTAGTCGGGCATCCCCGAAATACAAATGTGAGTGAAACCGTATAGTCTTTAATAAACACGAATACCACTCATGAAAGTTTTTATTGTAACAAAGACAAATAAAATATAACAAGTACATATAGTTAATATACTCTTCCATTCCGTCCACCGGTGAAAGCAGATCCTAATTATCTACTCTTTTCTAAGCATAGACAGCTTAATATTTATTTTAACACAGAAATAGAGACTTTAATAAATAACTAAGAAATATTTAAATGTAAGAAACCTGTCCATTAATACCCTCTCATTACACAATTATGTGAACTATCATCATAAATTTATTTCAAGAGTTTCCACTTTCAAGGTAAGAGCAATTAAACTCGTGAAGTTTTCTACGTACAAGAACTCGTATATCTTGTGAATTTTCGCCTTTTATTCTCTAGAAGTTTTTTTGGAAGAAACCTAATTACTGTCTTATAAGAATACTAGTAACAACTACTTAAAAAGAACCAAATGGAACTAGAACAAGAAGCTATTTAGTTCTGTCTACAATCTATACAGAGTATGGACAGGGTCATATTTTAGAGACGTATAGTAGACTCCGTAAATAATGTGAATCGCTAACAATTTTAGAAAAAAATCGTGATTTTTCATACAGAGATCTAATTTTGAAATTGACAAATTGAACTTGAGATTTGACTGATAAAGTATTTAATACCGTCTGAGATTCATATAATTTCAATAATTTACTTCGCTTCGTGCACCTGTTAACTGGCCCTATAAACAAATCCATTTCATCTGTCCATCTAAAGGTTGTCTGTAAGAAATCGCAACTAGCGATAACACCGCCGTTTGTAGCATAACTTGTTATTTTTTGTAATATTGTAAATTGTTTTATGGTGTACAATAAAGAATATTGTATTGTACCAAGGATGTTGATGGAATCCTCAGATTTTTTGAAAATGTTTGCATTAAAATATAGAAAAACAAAAATTTATAAAATGTTGTTGAGACACCTATACCAGGACAAGCTATTTCCGAAGAAAAAGCTAAATCAACTATTTGTCAGCTACACATAACTCTTCCAAAATTTGACAACACCTTATTGTAAATCAATTGACAACGGTTATACTTCTTTTATTTATTTATTTACAACAATTTCTGCACATCTGGTACACGGGCGGACTAAATGCCAACCCATTCTCCTCCTACGTGCGTTTAAAATAAGTTAATTTTAATAAATATAATACTAAATATAATATGTTATATTAGCAACCCGCCGGCCGGCGGCCTGCAACCCTGCAGAGACATCTTCAACAATCATCATCATATGTCAATCAATTTACACAAAATCTTAACAAATTATACATCTAAACCATCCTCATGAATCACTCTGTCTGTTAGTGAAAACCGCATAAAAATCCGTTCAGTAATTTTTCAGTTTATCACGAACAGACAGACAGACAGACGCGGTGGAGGACTTTGTTTTATAATATGTAGTGATGTGTACACACACCTATATAAACCCATCATAGACTTACCTACCTTACCTTATTATTCCAACCTTTTCAGAATAAATGACAGTCTGGCATGTCATAGGATAGAGCTGGTCGATTCTAGCCTTATTTGAATTATACAAAAATATAAGATTGGAATAAAAAAGAAAAGACAATCGAAGACTTGAAATTCTGACATCAATCGAGCAGCTTGGATTGTCAGTTCATCGGAAGTTATAAAATAAATAAAGTGAATGTAGTAGATAGAAGTGAATTAAATATACCTAATAATTATTTACAGACATCACAGTTATAATGTATCTTCTCCTGTCAAATACACCACTTTCTCGAGGCAAATCCTCTCAGCACACAAGAGAGTGCTACATATATGAATACAATACAGTTACAGATCTTTTTTTCTCTTACGGATATCTGACTACAGTGAGGCCGGATATCCGCGGATATGGATCATCACTACTTGTTACAGACTTGTCGACGCTGCGGTAACTTTACCGTTTAGTGCGCGTAATACCATTGAAACCATATATAACCATACCATTGACATGAGGATGTTACAATGCTGCGGCGCGACATCCTGCCGCAGCGGTTATATTCCCATGCGGTGAAAAACTCGTAATGCGCGCAAGCCTGACATTGCACATTAAAGTTTGACCTACCTGTTTTTCATGACTTAGCAAGTTTCTTTGTGAAAGCAGACAAGAACTGAGGTAGTTCCGTTAACAATCCGTGACTGTTTTTATTGTTAGTTCTGAGTAATCAATGAGTATAATATTACTTTAGTATTTTGTCGGTATAGAACATGTGTTGAGACTTGAGAGATGTCCACTTATTAAAAAAATGCGTACTTTTAAAAGTGGACATCACCTTTAATAAAAACGTGAGGGTGAAAATCACATGCTCTTTACCAGAAAGTAAGTAAAAGTATATAAAAGTAGCAAATTTTTTTAATAGTAATAAAATACATTTTTAAAAATGTCTTTATTTAGAAGAGTTGAGGAAAACAAGACAATGGTAAAATAATAAACTAAAATTTAGGCTTATTTTAAAAGCAGCAAACTTTATCTTATACCCTATAAGATGCGTTTTAATTGCGTAACGGGAATTTATTAATTGTTACTTTAACAAATAAAATATACTTATAATTAATTAAAACAATAATTAATTTTTATTTTACTTTCATTTCGCGTATTTAGTGTTTCTCCTAACTTCAGCTGTTCAGTTATATTCCACATTTTAAAGGCTGCCTCCTTTAACTATTAGGTACATAAAATAAATATTTTTGGGAATAAATTCTAAAAGAAGTTTTTGTTTGTTATTATGAGTATAGTCATGTGTTTAAATATTGATAATCAGTTACCACTCCCCGATATATTTTGTAGGTCTTTTTTATGTTAAAATATTCTTATTTTCTTCTTAAAATCTATAATAGTATTTAAAAGTTATTGAGGATCGTAGTACACCACGTTTGGCTGACGCTCTGTAAAGACAACAAAAAATGCGACTGCGTTATGTATAATATATAAAAGTTGTATATGTTTTGAAGTTGGTAGGAAGAAAGTAGTTGATTAGAGATTGAGTTAATAAGTACTGGGTAAAGTAACGGACATAGATTGCCACCCTGTGGTACACTAGTAATAGTATTGGACTAGGAGGAATACGTGTCATTCAATCGGATACGCTGCTGGTGGCAAAATAAGTAACTACAATACCACTTGGTAGCCGAAGGAAATTTATTAAGAGAGTTTAATATAGCAAGTTAACGTGGGAGGGCCATGCTTCGGCACGTATGGGCCGGTTCGACTCCGCTCAATACCACAGCCACACAAAAAACCGGCAGTGAAACAATGCTTGCATTGCTTTTCGCCGCGTGAGTGAGGTTCCTCGAAGCCCTAACCCTTCCCTCTCCCCTATTCCCGTTCTTCCCCTCTCCCCCCTCTAATCCCCCTCTCCCGTCTTCCCACTCTTCCCCCCTCTCCCCCTTTTCCCCTATTCCCACCTTAAAGGGCGGCAACGCACTTGTGACTCATGAGTTACAGGTGCCCATGGGCGGCGGTAGTCCTTTACCATCAGGTGACCCATCTGCTTGTTTGCCCCCTATACCATAAAAAAAAGCAAGAAGAATGTCTAAATCAACATTGTTAAATGCGTTGCTAAAATCTAGTGATAATTACTGTGATGACTAGAACTGTGAGTATTTTCTTCGCCATGTTATACCGTCCGTGACATTTACAACGTTTAGAAATTTTAGGTAATTTTTTTCTGTAAAGGAACGTTAAGCTGACTATGAATAAGGCGTTCAAGATCCGTTGACGAAAAGGTTAGGATAGAAGTAGGCCGATAATCATCAAAGGTAATAGGTTTAAGTCTTTTCGGTAAAGGAACAATTGCAGCGTCCTTCCATGCCGATGGAAATACACCATTAATACTGGAACAATTTAAAATATGTATTATGATAGGAAAGATCATCTAGGATAGGGAGAGCCATGTTGCAGCTGATAGAATCAATGCCAAACCACAAGTAGACAATCGAAGATAAATGAAGATAGTAAGGAGTTGGAAGTGAAGATAGATAATTTAATGGACTATTTTTTTTTCAAGTGAGATATAGTCTGTAGGAGTTTTTCAAAGGACGAAAAGAAGTTTACAAATACCGAGGGAGAATAGTGAAGAGAGAAGTGAAGTGAAGTGAAGTGCGACCTATAAACATCCTCAAGAATTAGGTTATCATTTGCAAGATTTATTTTGTTCAACTAAAGAACAAACTCTTCAGCATTAAAATATTATTAGGTACAGATACCTTGGGAAAGCCTGCTTTCCCCGGGATAGGGCTTGGCTAAACGCGGCGTCGATCCGGGGGGGGGCCTGAAATAACATGGTCCGGGTCCTCCCCAGAGCCGGGCGCCTGAGATCGGCTGTCGGAGTGGTTTTTAGTGGAAACACCACATACTCCTGGCTCCTGCGTCCCCGAGGAGCCGGAGATCCAAAGGGATTTTCTAACCCGTCAACAAAAAAAAAAAAGTTACAGATACCTTGTCCATCATCCGTATCAATAGTCAACCAACGTAATTCATTCTGCAATTTATCCAAGTTTTCCATATTCTCTGCAATTTTCGCTTCTCTTATTTGTGATTCTGTAAGCTGAAATGTGAAAACAATAGGTGGTTTGAAGATAAATATTAAATAAAACAAATAAATTAATTATAATAAAAAAAAAAACTTTTATTTCAGTGCGCTATAAATATCTATCATTACAAAAAGCTCTCTACACTTGAATACTGAATGTTTAATGTTATACTGTTTGGCACCACACTCATACTATGATTTCCAACAAGAAGAATGAAGAGACCTATTCTAAATTTATAAATTAAATGCTTGATAAGCTTACTTCAAACGTTCGATCAGGAGGAGAAGAATCACGAATATCTTTAGACTTTCTATATTTCAGATTCGATCCAGTATTGCCCGTGAAAAATCTTCTTCTTTTATAGGTATACGGGTTATTTATCTGTGCCAGCGGTAATACTTCTCTTTTCTTTAGATTCCCAATCACAACATTATCGGAATAGAACATGTCTTGAGAGTAAATAACACTTGAGAAAATTATTGTGCAAAACATTTTGTTAATAAGTAGTGAAATGAACTCCATAGTTTGGTAGAACAATTGAATCGATGAAAGTAACGTGCTATTGATTGAAAAAGTTTGCTCTCTGATAGTTTACTTTTGGTATTTTATAAAAATAGAATGATATAAAATTCTATAGTTTTAAATTTATAGCTGGCAAAGATCATATTTTGATTGTAAAACTTTTATCGTAAACTCGTAAAGTATTTTTTACGACTCGCTGGTATTGGTTAGACTTTCAAAATTTTATAATAATATGGTTCATTCTTGGCGGTGGTCAAGTATACATTGAGAAGTACTTTCATATATTAAATGATATTGTAGGCTTTTCCCATCTTCAATAATAAGGTAGTAAATTTAGGCGCAAATTAAAATAAATAATGAAACTGTACTTCTTTAAGGTCCTATTAATTAATTCTAAAGTACCTATTAATTAGAGTATCTAAATCTGTCTCAAATACATAAATTATAATTCTAAATAAAGCTAATTTGCTTTTTAAACTTTCTAGTTATATTATGCAACTAGCAGTAAGTACCCGCGCGGCTTCGCTCGCGTGTTCTTACTTATATATTTTGCGCGGAATTCTAATGCTTTTTCCAAAATAAAAGTACTCCTTATGTAACACCAGCTATCTGCCAGTGCAAGTCCCGTGGAAATAGGTTTACCCGTTCCGGAGATTAGCCGTAACAAACAGACAGACAGAAAGACAGAATTTTAAAGACTGGTTTTTAGGCACAGGGATCGTGCAAATCTGTATGAGCTTAAAAAATATATTTTGACATTACAAACAGACACTTAAATTTATTTATTTGTATTGAAAATGTGTTTATTGTCGGTTTCTTTAAGTTTTTTTTGAAAATCAATCACTTTTCTAGAAATTCTTAATTTATAGAATCCTGGAAATATTAAGGATGACGACTGAAGTGAAGCGAAAATATTACTGCTTGTAACATTTAAGAAAGTTTGCATTTCCTCACATAAAGATATGAAATATTCTCTACGTTCCAAACATAGAGAAAACACTCACAATACATGGAATACCGGTAATACAAATATTGTTACTTTCATTACAAGTAAGTAGGGTCACTTGTGTGCGCAGTGATTCTTATTCACTAATAACATAATTTAAGCATCAGCGGGCTGTGATTTAGTCACTCTCAGAAGCTCGAGACCGATTGACACTAAATCACTAATATCCACAGGAAGTTTCTAAAACACGGAACAGTCTCTAAATCTTATGATTTTTAAAGTTATCGAAAGAAGTCGGCAAAACGACAAGGTCATCAGTCACAAAATCGCCGTTCGCCGATTCTAAAGGTACTTACTCAACACAGTACCGCTTGTAAACATCTTGGAATCATGTCATCAGCAAATGCAATCGTCAGTGAACACACCACTCGACAACACTCAACGAACGTCGTAAGTGTGGTGTGTCGAAGTACCGACAGTGCGAACGTAAATAAAAACAATGAAGACCAAGTGCGGGTAGTTGCCGAAACTCGCACTTTACGGAGGCGTCGCCAAGCTCTCACCAGTCTACCTACCCGTGACCACGGTCGGTGCAAGGCGATCGAATCGTCGGGTAACCAAAAAAGGTATTGTACCTTCTAATTATAAATATACCTATATATTTTTCGAAAAAACTTCATTCTCTTTTTATTAAAATAAATTATAATTCACTTCACAGCACTTTATTTAAAGAACTCAAAAGTTGTGTTTGCCGTTGTGCACTCGGCCGCAATCTATTCGCAGCCAGGTGTAAACTGGTAATACTTCGTTACATTTATACGTTTGTGACGTATATTCATTACTTATATATTAAATTAAAGCTATTTTTCTGAGATATTCGATGGATCAACGATTGAGTCAAGATCTTTCTCGTACTTCCCCAAAAGGTAGTTGGTTCTCCAGATCTTTGGCTTGCTCATTGCCATCTGATAGCAAAATCTATTTTCCATTTATCTAATCTTTTCCTAAATTATACTTACATGTATGAAAAAGGGACAATAATTAATATAACATAACCACAGACCAACACAACTGTAAATAAAATTACCTTATGGAAATAGCCTATTAATTAAGAATATAAAAATAGGATAATATAATTATGTCTGTCCTGTAACCTGATCAAAATGTTTTTTCCCAAAGCGCAACTAGTTTAGCGTCAACTTTAAGATGCAATCTGAGTAGAGAGTTCTTTAGTAGCGACAGAGACAATGGTGTCAATTCTGTTGTATTACTCTCTTGACTATAATTAACTAAATTTTCTTCATACAAGATGTAAACCTTGTACACTTTGAAACAAGGTCTTATTTCAAATTTAAACAAGTAGGTAACATATGTCGCCATCGAAATAAGCAATTTATTTGTCGACTAAAGTCTGACACGCTGAAATAAACTTTAATACCACGTAGCGAGAGCCGCTATCCGTTGAATGCCATCTCTTTTGCTCTGTATTTTTAGTGGTTTTTAGTATGCGTCTTCGTAGATGTCGATTAAAATAAGGTCATCTTAATTCGTTTTGAACAAGTTTTTATACGGTAATTATACGGCATTTGAATAAATGGGGACTCTCGATGCGTGGAAATAAAGTTGAGTATACGATGACAGGTTTTAGTGTAATTTAGTGGCGCTGAAGAAATTAAGTCAGGTATTGGTTTGGTGACTGTTACAATATAATCGGCACCAATGTTTGACAAAACAAGTGTATTACTATGCAATGTATGCTTATGCATGTATGTATCACTCTCGGCTCCTATTCGGTTCACCTGTTACTTAATATATAAAAATAGCTAAGATAGGTACATTGAATTGATGTTAATTTGTGGAAGCTTTTTAATAGCAATTGTAAAGCAAACTGTATTATGTAATTTCATAACATGTAATATTACTCTGTAAGCTTCCCGAAGAATAAACAAAAAAATAAAAATGTCAGGCACATGGAAGGTTTGTAATAACTATTAAATACGTGATCGTGTTATTTCCTATTTGAATTGAATGCGGAATTTCAAAAGTTAAAACTATAGGATTGATTTTCAATTTAAAGCTTTTAAGGGTAGGTGTAGTCACTAGCAGCGCCATAAAATATTAGTACAAACTTTTAGAGAGAATAAAGTTTAAATCGCATTGACAATTTATATTACAGTAAATCATGGACGGTAGACATTGGAGAAAGGTTAATCGCCAGACAAGAGTAGGGTCCTCACAGCCCTAAAAGGAGCGGTGTAGGGTTGCCAATGATACCTTGAAAATTGCTACTAAAGTAAAGATACGGCTTACTATCAGACAGGTCGTATATTTTCTTGACATCTTACTAGTTTAATCATTTTACTTAGTTTGTAACTGACGTTAATACTATTTCGCTACGAGGAATTTCCTGTTCTCAGCAGATACGGGATAAGAGAAGCTACCGATGGTCAATCTTAGGGATGCTCCATAAACTTTGATTTGAGTCAATTTCTGATGGGATGCTCCCACTAATATTATAAATGTCAAAGTTTGGATGGATGGATGGATGTATGGATGGATGGATGGATGTTTGTTACTCTTTCACGCAAAAATCATTGAACCGATTACGATGAAACTTGGTATGAAGATAGCTGGAGACTTGGATTAACGCATAGGCTACTTTTTATCCCGATATGCCCACGGGATCGGGACTTACGCGGGTGAAACCACGGGGCGCTGCTAGTTAATAATATAGTTGACATAAAGCTACTTGTATGATTGCCAACTCTTTAATTGCGTAAGTAGGATCTGTTACAGATCAAAGTGAATAGGTGACTGTAGAAGGAGCAGGGCATTTCTTCTGATCATTTGTTTTTTGTGAAACGATGTACATTGGGCACATGTGTGTGTTCAAACACTGAAAGATGATGAAATAAAAACGAGGGTTAAAGAGATGGTTAAAATGTCTAATATTAATACGTTCACTATAAAATGTTGTTAGAGAAATAATTAGGTACTTATCAATTTATGACAAAGTTGATAGATGCTCCCCCTCCATATATCCGTTTTTTGTGGTAGAAAAATTACCGCAAATATTCTTTTTGTAGGTAGCCCTCCTTTTTTCTCTTTTCGAGTAGGTACTATTTTTTGTGCGTCGGCTACGGAGTCTCTAAAAACCCACTCCCTGTCTCTGTAAACATTTTGTAAAAAATTTTGACTTGTCTCAACGGTAAATGCATCTAAGTCTATTGTATTCAGAAATTGCGAATTACTACTCTTTAATATTACCGAAGTCGGAATTAAATAGATTTAAACCGTCTAGACTTTGATACCGCAGGTGAATACTGAACAACCGATGTGTATCAGTGCACTCGAACTGATTATATATGGAATATATATAATCAGTTTACAAGTAATCTCAAAAGAGACCTTCCTTTATATTCCATATTCCATTAGGTACATTAGATACCTAGTCCCTATCCATAAGGTAAAGCAGGTGATGAATAATTTTATTTACAAAATGTTTGTTTATGATATTCAAATACCTAACTCAGTTTAGCTTCCTATATAATAATATGATCTATCCAATATGTCGCCAGATTCTTTCGGTTACGGCAAACTTTTTTGGTTAATAGTCGTGTCAAGTATAATAAGCTCTTTAATGCCACGGGCTCCACTTCTTCATACATTTTGAGAGTACGCCATGAAAGTATTGTTGGTTATATATGATACAATGATCACACACAGAATGGACATTAATTATAGGTGTTGGTGGACACGTTATTGGTTTGTAACTCTTGGGAAACACCTATTATTATTATCTTTTGGACATAAATAAATTTGCATTCTGTTCTATCATTTTCATTTTAATTCATTTAATGTGATTAAATGAATTACTTACATTTTGAAAAAAATTGCGCTTTGAAAATTATTGTGAAACATGTTTAAGAACCCTTTGACCACCTCTGTGGCGCCTCTGTTTCATTCGATCGACTGCCACGCGCCGGAGGTTGCGGGTTCGAATCCAGCTCAGTGCAAATATTTGTAACATTGAAAAAGTCTATTTGCATTTGTGGATGTTTATATGTTCAATATGTATATATTAATAAAAATCTTCAAATATTTTTATCCGTGTCCTAGAACAAGTAGTGCAGTCGGTGGACCTTCAAATCCTAACAATTTTGATTGTGACTCTGCATAATTACGTTTTTGGTAGGAATCGATAGGAAACCTATAGAATAATATGTAGGGGTTGCGCAGTGATTCTTATAGTAGAAATTTTCGTGAAAATTTAAAAACTGCTAATTTACCGAAAAATGCCTCTTTTCCGATTTTTTTTTATAATTAACTCGAGGTGTAAGCCTCCAAGAGGAAAGTTATAATTAAATTTTTGTTCCTCTTTCTTTTTGCTTTCAGATATCTAGTACTAATTTAACTAAAAAAAAATGTTTATTTAAAAAGAGCGAAAAAACGTACCTATAATCAAAACAGTAAAAATTAATGAAGGAATACGTTTTTACGTTTTTTGCAATGAAAATTTATATTTGAGTCCTTCCATATATACTCAACCTACCCTTTTATACCAGTGTTACAAAATCGAACTATCTACATTCCCGATTTTTTTAAACTTATCGATTTGTTATTAAATACTTTAGAATTAGTTCTAAATATTCTTAAAAATACTTGGAAAACGATTATGAATGTGACAAAAATATTTTCTCGTTCTTCGTTATAAAATTAATCCCACTAATATTATATATATATATAATATATATAATATAAAATAAAAGAAAATAATATATAATAATAGAAATGCCTAGACATACCACACAATTTACAGACAAGTCCTTTTCGGTGCAAGCGGTTAGGCTATGGAATAACTTGCCGGTGTCAATTCGACAAGCCAAAACCCTGCAGGCATTTAAAAAACTGGTCAAGGAATATTACTTGTCATTATAAGCGGTAATTTTATTTTATGTAATGTATATATGTATTATATTATGTGATTATATATTTATGTATATGTGTAGTATGTTTATGGTAATATAAGTATAGTATACTAAGTATATACTAAAATTAACTTTAACCTATTTCAGTACACCACAGACTACCCTGAAATATATTTGTTAATATCCGTACAAAGGTTGTCTGGAAGAGATCGCCGTGAGCGATAAGACCGCCACTTGTTATACCTGAATGTCTACAATATTTTTGAATTGTATCTCGAATTGTATCTCACTTGAAAGGTGTACAATAAAGAGATAAATAAATAAATAAATAAAATATAAATGTGAAAGTTTGCATGGATGGATGGATGTTTGTTACTTTTTCACGCAAAAACCACTGAACCGATTGCGATGAAACTTGGTATGTAGATAGGTGGAGACCTGGATTAACGCATAGGCTACTTTTTATCCCGATATTCCCACGGAATCGGGACTTACGTGGGTGAAATCGCAGGGCGCTGCTAGTATAATCATAAATATGAAAGTGAAACAAGGACCGTGTACAAAAAAGGACAGAGGGTACCTTTCATTAAGAAAAAAAACTGCACTTTTACCAAGGGACACCTGAAATGATTAACAAAATTTAAATTCACGAAAAGGCAAGAGCTGGTAATTAATAATTTTTATAAAATTATTTTCTGCTACCAGGGCACTTTCATAAAAGTTCCCTGGTATCAGAAACTAGCTTTGTCAAATTTATTATTAACTGTAATAAAATTTTCGATGTACGTATGATTTAGAAATCTCGAATAACTGGCCAAACAAGCATATCAAAATAAAAAAAAAAACCGTCCCAAATATTGAAACAAATCAGGTAAAAGTATGTGGAGCCTATCCTTATATGGATGATGGATGACTTGAAGGATATTCATGCAAACACTCTACAAGAGAAAGACAGTTTCGAATATTTTAGAAGCTTTAGGGCGCGTTTATATGAGACGAATTTATTCGCGCAAACTAAACATGTTGGCCGCGCGGCGACCGCGAAAAAAAATAATTCAAATGGGAATGGTAGTTGCTGAGACTACTACTAGCGTTCAACGCGTGTATACATTAACAAAGTCTTAGGTCTTTAGCTCAGTAATAGCTTTTGACATGACAACAACCGCATTCGGTTTTTGAACGGTTCTAACGGATTTATTAGTTTGCGTAACACGTGCGATTGCGAATTAGAAATTAGAGCAGAAGATGGCGTTAGTAGACAAATTAACATCACTTTGGTACGAAACCGTTTTTTCCAGAGTTTCCAACTTACAACATCTTTGCTTTACCAGCACTTATTCACAGAACATGAACTATAACTGTATGTCTCATCTAAATAAATCACATCCATTTTAGAATGCTCTTCAGCTTTGTGATTTTTCTTCACATACTTTATATTTGTAGTTTAATGTCTTTCCGCTATATCAAAATTGTCCTTTTTAATTGTCATTTATTATAATTATTCAAAACCAACATCTTTAACCATAAGTCTGTAAAAATGATACAATTTATCAGGTTATTCAGGCTATAATTTAGTCATATTTTCTAATTACTTAAGTTATTTTCAGTAAGTACCTCAAAGAGGCTCCTCGAGTAGAAGCCACGTTGGAAAAAGCGTCCTCAATGAAGACCACAAATGCGCTGGAAAAATGACGTGAAGAAAGAAGCCGGCTCAAATTGGATACAGAAATCGCAATGCCGAAAGGAGTGGAAAATGTTGAAGGAGGCCTACACTAAGATGGTCGAGAAAAGAAGATAGAATTCTTTTACTTTACTCTTCTTTTACTTCCTGATCAAATCTAAATCGAAACTGTCCAAGTTAATTTTCTTCTTTCCCCCACTCCTTTTTTATACCAGGCGCAGATAATACACCGTCATTCTATGCCTTTACCCATGATTTGCCGTAGAGTGGCACTGGGAACCCCAGTAAAGTAATGATTATATGAGAATTAATAAAGAGACTAAGATTTTGCCAAATGACTAACTCCGACTTATCGGACAACTCTTTGACGCGCTTGACATGACATGATAGTTGATATCGTACGAAAATTGCTATTTTTTACGTGGTATTAGATTCTGGTAGCTGCAGCAACTGCGTAGACACACTCGGTAGCCGCAACTAAACTTTCGTCTCATTTAACCGTGCCCTTAGGTAATCGAAGCGAGGTGAACTCGGTGAAGAGCAAGTTTAACATCGGGACCGCAGAGACAAACATCTCTCAACTATCATTGTTTGTCGCGGTTTTGACATCGAGGCATTTATTTATATAACAATTTTCAAGAAAATTATTCAGTGTATCTCAGCCGAGGCTTGATTTTTCTAAACTCAACGACTGAGTATTCCTTATAGACTGATGAGGACACAATAAATAGAGATAGACTTAAACCAGTGAAAATGTTATATTAGTGTCGAATGGATGAAATCAGCTGAACAGAGATGTTTACGGTACGAGAGGTACAGAACACACAAAACACAAAAAAACACAAAAAAACACACGTTATGATAGCTCCTGATAAATTGGTATTTATTAGGAGGTTTCATAATATGTGTTTTTTATTCTATGATTAGAAGACAATAAAAAATGAGATTTCGAGAAGATTGAAATAATATTCTTCTATTATTTCAAAGAGGTTACGGAGACCGCACTGAATACGGAAACAGTTAAGGAGTTGCATAATTACCCTAAAAAATGAAATCTGAATTGTGACTGGAAAAATAAGAGCCTTCCTTACCTGCCCTACTTTCCTTTACAAAACTTTCATCCCCATCACTTGGATTATCCATTTTATTATATATATTATGACGCATGCATGTAAATAGTTCTTAGTTTTTTATTTTAGAATAGTTTATGTAAATATTTTCAAGTTCTCTTGTTGACTATCTAGTGGGAGATCATAGGGATTTGAACGTCTTCTGCGTCCAACACGTGTGAAATAATAAATAGCATTAGAACTAGTGAGAAAACGTCGTTATACCGTGCGAATAAAACATCTTAATAATAATGTAATACCAAAATTATCTCAAGTCATCCTTTATTTGGTTAACTACGCGTATGGTGCATTTTTCTGTGGAATGAAAATAATACATAAAACTTCCAAAGTTTTATAAGGATTATAAAATCATTATATTAATACGTAAGGAGAATTCTTTGTACCCCTTTTTAAGAAAATTTCACGAACGCAGTAACGTGATTTTTGGAATATTTACAGTTTATATATAGAAGAAGTGCAGAAAGCTAAAATTTAAAAAAATATGTCTATATAACTAATGAATAAAATAATAAAATAATGAAACACGCGTCCCGTAAATATGATCCTGTCATGATAAGTAAGTCTATACAATGACAGCTCAATTTATACTGGCCAATGAAAAAACCATGGTCGAAAAACGACCATCAGGCGACCTCTAGTTAGTAGATAAATCTTGTATAATATGTATTCTTTTTCCTTAATTTTGAATAACAGGTTGAAGAACACAAATAATGATGTATTTCTTTACAATTTTAATTGAATGTCTTTAGAAGTAGTTTCCATCCATAATAAAAAACCGTACAATACCAAGTCACTTTCAATAAAGTTTAAACCTAATTAGTGCACTCAAAGAATGTTGTAAGCTTTTTCGCGTAGCATCGAGAATGCTTGAGTATTCTTTAACAAAAGGAACTAAGAAACTGTACAGTGAGTTTGTTTATTTGCACTCATTGTAAAGGCATCGTGTCCAATTATTAAGTAAGTATTGATCCTCTTTGCTGTCGAAATTTAACGATGATAAAAAGGTAAAAATAAGCCCTAGTTTGTTCCACGATTTTTGGTTCAATTAAAACAGGAGGGGTGATTGTTTCAGTTTTATTATGTTAATTAAGTTTTTCATCATTATGTTTTAATTGTTTGGAAAACTCATACTACACCAGTATTCTTGTTAAGCCATACAACTAAGTGAAATGTTTTTATTAAGAGTGGGTCCACGTCGATGATAAATTCAGTGGAGTTCGAACCTAAAACCCACTTGATCGAAGATCGAAGTTTGATCCTTAAGCTTAGATCCAACCGCCGCGTATTATCGGATTCCCCTAAGTTTTATTTTTTGTAAGTAAATAAAAGTCACAAGGTGTCAGGTTGGAAGTGTATGGAGGGTGACTCACTGGCTCCACACCTTCGACAAACAAATATTCGATAGTCCATCTGGCGGAGTGAGCTGGAGCGTTGTCGTGGTGGAGGAGGATCCTGTTTCTTGGGCGCTGCTGTTTAACATTATCCAAGACAGCTGGTAGACAATGACTGCCATAGCTATCTGCAGTAACAGTCCTTTTATTTCCTAGAATGATTATTATGAAATGACCCGTCCGTCCAAAGAATGAGGCAATCATCTTTTTCAATTGACTTCTGCCCTTCTTTACTTTTCTCGGCAAATCTTTGAATGGAAATATCCATTGCGCAGATTGTCTTTTGGTTTCGGGTTCGTAACAATATATCCAGCTTTCATCACCTATGACGATGTCATATATAGCATTCGAGTCACCTCCGTCATTCTTTTCAAGCATTGAGCTGCTTTTAATCTTCCATCAAATTATGAGGTATCCATCTAGTACAAAGCTTCCTGACGCCTAAATGTTCATGTAAGACTTTTTGTACTTGACTCATACCAATACCTAAAGCTGCCCGAATCTGTTGATATGTCACCATTCTATCAGCTTCTATCATTAGCTGCACAGCACTCACGTTATCTTCAGTAGTCACTGTAGAAGGACGTCCTTCTCGAGTATCATCAGTGAGTTTGCTTCGAACACGTTTAAACTTATTAAATTAGTTGTAAACGGTGGCACGAGATGGCGCTTCGTAATGACCATGCGAAGTCTATCGTAACATTATTGTGGAGTAAGACTGCAACGAAAGTCGTAATAAATCAATGAGCGAAAATTTTCTCTAGTCAAATCTATTGCGGTACATCACAGACACTTTTTAAATTGCCATAAATTTGTAAAAAAAAATGACAATTAAACATCTACAAATTCTCAAAGAGTTCCTAATTCGAAATTTAAATAATTTTTTCATCGGTTGTTTTTGTTACTGATCTATTCTACAAACATTCAGTGTCGTGACCCACGTATGTTAACTTATTAGAAATATTTCTTTGACCGAGTTGGCTTAATGTTGAATTGGCTCCTAGGCTCACCGAGTTGAGGCGAATCGAATCTCAGAAATTCACCTCCTATATATTGATTATATGAATGAAGAAACGTGGATATGTGGACAAATCCAAGGAATTATAAATTTTCCGATTTATTCCTATTCTCCTGATTTTCATCAAACATTTTTAATAAATTTTTCACTATGCGAGCTATTCATCACGCACTCACGACCTACTGTGATGTAGAGTTATGAGAATGAACGTTTCGATTCGTCTGAGATGGATACTCAAAGAATAAATGCGACTTGACTCGACTCGCTTCGATTCGACGCGGTCCGGCTCTAGTCGACGCTACGCTTTATAGAGAGTGTAAAAATTCTATTGCAATTTTATATGTAAAAATAAATTGATTACTTTTGGACACACCTTAAAAAAATATTGCCACGTTACTTCTAGTAACACGGAATTATTCATTCCGTGTGTTGTCCTTAACCCCGGATTGTCTGTAAAATATTGAAAATGCATTTTAATACACATTTCATATTGTATATTGCAGAACCGATAACCGCTGGAGTAAACGAGGTCTGGAGTGGAGATCGCATCTGTAGCGTAGTATGGGACACCCTGCGGCCAGGTGGAGTGACGATCTGCGCAAAACGATAGGAAAAACTGGATGAGGAGAGCTGACGATCGACCTCAGGGCTCAGGGGCGCACATTAGGAGAGGCGTACGTCCGTCCAGCAGTGGACGATGAAAGGCTGATAATGATAATAGAAAATGTTAATATTTGAGAATTTCGAATGTATTATTATTGTGTCCAATATAGTTGTTGTTATGTAGCAGTAGTATTGCAGTACACGCACGCACGCACCCACGCTCGCACGCACGCACGCTCGCACGCATGCACGCACGCATGCACGCACGCACGCACGCAAGCACGCACGCAAACACGCACGCACGCACGCACGCACGCACTGACGCACGCACGCACGCACGCACGCACGCACGAACGCACGCACACACGCACACACACACACGCACACACACACGCACACACACACACACACACACTCACACACACATTTGTTCATTTGTATTGTTTTTTTTGTATTTCATATTTTTGCTGCAACTTATATTTTTTAATCACATTTCTGCTGTAACAAGATCTGGACTTGTTTATAATAATATGTAAATTGTGTTTACGTGGTTAACATTAATTAGTTTCTCCTTATTTGTAGAAATTTTATTTGTAATTTTTGTGCATTTTCAATTCAGTTTCAGTTTTAAAATTATTTATATAATCAATAAGTTGCATATAATTTACAATTAAAAATTTTTTTTTATTACATTGACTAATTAAACAAACGTTATCACAATAAATCCACACAAATTTAGAAGAAACATCATCAACACTTTCCAGTGAATTAGTTACAAGTTTTTAATCAAGAGGAACTCACAAACAATGAGGCGAATTCCCGAATATTGTTCCTCCGTTCTTTGTTTAAATTTCTTAGAATCTGTTTAAATACCTTAATTAATTTACAACCCTTTTTAATTATTTTTTTGTTAACAAGGCCCATTTTTTTAATTCAGTTTGATTTTGAGAACATCAAGGGTCTCGACATAATCAGTAATAAATATAATAAAACTAAGACTTGACACCGTCTTTTGTTTAAGTGAAATAGAATTCGTATTCTTTTGTAAATATTTTCACTACCTCACTACTTTAAATAGGTTTAAACTCGATTTGCGGGAACGGTAGTGTGCCTGCCAGTTGATCAAAAAAGAAAAACAAAGGCACATCCACCAGGCAGGCAGGAGGTAACAACCTTTTCGAAAGCGTTTCAGAACATTTTCGACCCCCTGTTGTTACGGATAAAGTTAGAAACCTGCATTTTCAGTGACCAAGAGAGCATAAAAAAACTAGGTAAATTCCCAAATTAAATTTCATTTCAGCCTGTAGTTTGAGAACTATTACAATTCAAAGTTCCTTTATTTTGTCATTGATATTCTCACTCACTCACAGCAGCAGAGCAGACACTTAGGCTTAAAAATTTAATGCAATTATTGTTTAGCCTATAGAGCAAGGAAATACTATGACAGTCGGCAAAATCGGTGCCGTTTTCCTTTTTACAAACTGCATAAGTAACCTTGTAATCGTTACTTTTGCAGTTCAAAGAATTTTTGCTAACTAGCTACCTAAATAGGTAGGTAATTAATTAGTAGGTATAGGTAGGAACAATAAGGTACAGTAGAACTATGTTTACTTAAAAATACCTACCTACAAAAGGAAATGAGATCAAACAACCATCAAAAACGTAACATGTAAAAACATGCAAGTCTCGCAACGCAGTTCGTTTACCGTAAAAAAGTCCTGATATATAATTGTTACCTAATTAGTTAGCTTACAAAATTTTATAGTGACTAATGACTTGGTAATCGCACACACTACATACAACAAAATCTACCTAATATCAGCTATGTTCAATTGGGACTATTTCAGTTTTTTGAATTAAAAAAATTCTATACTAAGAAAAAGTTTTATAAGAGAGTAATTGGTTCTGAGCGAAAATTAATGTGTTGGATAAATGAAATCTTATTAAAGTAATTAAAGTTTTGCAGTTCCAGTTTATTTTAGTTACTACAGCTTTCTGGACTTGGCTTACCTTTCCCTAAAGGTTACAACGAATTCGTCTTGAAAACTAATTTGGTCTGCAGTCAAAATCTGTGGAGCAATTAATACTATTTGCATAACAATAATAAATGTTAGTTGAAGTTGTTAACTAATTTAAAAAATAAAAAAAAGATTATTTTTCGGTATTATGGTATTGGTTTTATTATTCGCTGGCAGTTGCCGAACTGACAGTTGTTAATAGTATTTATATTACTGTTTCGAGTCGAGGTTCGGCATTAGTAAGCTACACCAATGTTTTACCAAAATAGACAAAATTTATTTCAATAATCCACAAATAACACAGTTATAATTAATTCTCCATATTTAAATTATCATTTGTACTTCGCACTTATATTTCCACTTCTCTATTCACTTGATCACTCGCTAATCGCTCAACTAGAACTCAATTAATACCGCAATGCAACTGCCCTTTTATACTCCAAACTTTATTTCATGAAGAGTTCATAACATTTCCCCAAAAACTCGAAACCACTCTGGAATTTTCTAATATATTGTTGGACATTCTATAATAGACTAGTAGTTTCGTTCAATGTCACAAGATATCGTGCGAGATGCACGCCAATTGAGGTAATTGTAACCCCCTATAACTTCCAATACTCGACAAGCGCCTGCGGGTTATGGAATAGCATCTTGACTTCAAAAAGCTAAATCTTTTAATTCTTAATAAAATAATAAGTTAGTAGGTAATATATAAAATAGGTTCGGAAGATTCCGCCAGCTAAAGACACAAAAGGATATTTGGTACAAACGCTATGAAATTTAATATATATATATATATAGATATATATATATACAACTACTCGGCGTGTTGGAGGTGGAAATAACTGTTCAAAGAAGGTGATCCGGTTATGTCATGAGCGATTCCAAAGAAAGGAATAGGGTTAACTCCCTAGATTTTGTTATTAAAATGCTACATTAAAATAGGAAATTAGGAAATAGAAGAATACAATATTTTTTTAAATTTGGAAGAAATTACCGATAGCCACAAAAAATTGCAAATGTCAATTTTGGCTGAAAGAAAATTCGTACTGGCAGTAAGAAAAAGCAGACGTAATAAACATTAGACAACAACGGAAGACTCTAACAGGTAATAAAACTTCAGAGAACTGCGGTTAAGATTGTATTACTTTTTTGCCATGATATCAGAATAATAAAATTAACTTCTTATGTTTTAAGATCAATGGCGTTGGGTTGCTGGGTATTATGTTGTCTTATTAAACGCATTCGATTTTTTTTATGCTTACGATTGCAACTGTAGCCTATAGTTAAGGCTTGTAAATAAAGATATCCGTGGCCAAATTATGGTTATAAACTGATCTGACACTCTTGCTTTTTACTTAAAGGTAAAAAAATTAAGTGTACACTATGAAATAAAATAAAGTAAAATACTGATCAGCGCAAGAAATTTGTTTCCGCGATGTAGGATCGGTTGTTCCTACGTAGTTAGGTTTGTTTTCGCTAGATGACGCTGAAATATATTTTGTTGTGTGTGGACATTGCCTCAGTCAATAACAAACAAATATAAAATATTGTATCTTTTACAATTTGGATTTCAAAACCACACCAGAATCATCATTCATATACTTAATGTATTTACTGTGCCAGATCAGTACAATAATTTTAGTTCTTCACTCTTGAACTGCAGAAGTACTAGCTCGTAGGTTAATACAGTACCTGCCATCTGTAGGAAAAAGATAAAAACCGATGAAATATACTTATGTGGAGTGGTAATGCGTTGTGAAATCGTAGTGTCAAAGAGGAGCAAGTAATCGCGATAGAGTTAGTAATAATTGGTACAGATATGTTATCCATAAATTTAGTAAATTTTACGCTAGTTTACTAAGTTAGTACTAGTATATTATAATATTTTTGCAATAGTGCACTATTTATAATCCCCAGGCAATGTGAATAATTATAAAAAAATCGGGCAATGTAACTAATACTTATATAAACTTAATTATTTATCATATTGTCTGACCATTATGAATATTGCTACATAACTGTTGGGCGTGTCTATGAAGCTAGCGTAGCCAAGTTAAAGGGCCGTAATAAAACTTACACTAACTTACTTAATCTTACACTAATTTGTACACGTTTTTGCTAATTATTTGCAACTTTTTTGCCAAAGAATTGATTTTTTAACCGACTTCAAAAAAGGAGGAGGTTCTCAATTCGACTGAATGCTTTTTTTTTATGTTTGTTACCTCAGAACTTTTGACTGGGTAAACCGATTTTGATGATTCTTTTTTTATTTGAAAGCTGGTGCTTCCCGTGTGGTCCCATTTCAATTGGTCCAGTTCTGACAATGGCATCCATGAGAAAACCATATATAAGTCTTTTATGGAATAGTTTTTTTGTTGATATCGGTTTTTTTTAAAGAATTATTTGCTATATTCATTTCCGAAAAACAATGACGTGATAGTTTTGATTTTTACAAACAAAAAGCTTGAATGTGACAAGTCATATTTAAACAAACAGTAGTTGTTGTAAAAATGACGTGTTTTTAGACTATTATATCTGTGATAGACTTATTTCGTGACATGAGCGTTTTGATTATTCATTGTGGCAATACTGCCAACCTTCGGGTAATGTTACGGCAAGAAGAATGTGGACGGAAAATGCAGAGGAACTCCTCGGCTTCCATTAAAACTGTTGGTGTTGGGAAAGTATATAATGTACTAGTTACTAGTATATGAGTTTTCCCAACACCAGCAGTTTTAATCAAGCGTTGACGATGTTATACCTCCATTCACACCAAGATGGTATCAGTCGAAAACGACACATAGATACCCAACATTTTATTGTTTGTACTTTAACTAATATATCACGTGCTTCTTATGGAAAACTTATAAATATTAGATGTATAATGTTGCGTAATTGAAGCTTTGCTACCAGCCACTCTCATCCCAACGTGGCTTGTCTGTCTCTCTCCAAAGCTTTAACGAACCTATAATACCTATTAAAACCGACGAGTTTCATTATTTACGGTTACATTAACAGGAAATAACGCGATGTTTTCCATACCTTCGAACTACCTAGCGTTTCGATCAGATTACACTTTCCGTTTTCTAAGGTTGACGAGTGAGTAATGTCTAGCGACCCATTTCACCAGCAAAAATACACTTGGTATAGTGCTGATTAATGGCTGTCTTCAGTAGAGTGACATTACTTTTCCAGTTTATGGCTCTGTTGCTGGTGTTTGGGTGTAAATTTTAAACCTTTGATGAATTATCTATAACTAAAAAACAATCATATTGTGAGTCATATTGTATTGTAGTTACGTTTGAGTTTTTTGAAAATGTAATCAATTTTCGAGTCACATCTATTATTTGTTTACTATAATTCTACTATTAATCTGAAGATTGATAACATAAATGATCGGCTCGCGTGTTGTTGTAGTGCTAATACTAATATACCAATTTATTTATTTATTTAGACCGAGGTATTAAACTTTTGGTGTCTATGGAATTAGCTTAAGTTTAAAAACATACCTGTGTCAAGCTAATTTTAAGTGTTCTTTGTATAAACATCATAATATACGTATTCGTATGTAATAATAACATTGATCTATGTTCACAGGATTTTAATCCTGGAAAATTATCAAAATGCGACACAAAAATCGTAATATTTTTCCGTGAATCGGTAAAACCGAGGTGAATATTATATTCTGGCGTATGGATAAACTAATAATTTATTTATAAATGTATTGAGTATACATACAAAAATGTGTTAAAAAATGGCATATACAGGTTGAATATTTCATATACAATTCTTTCCGCGTGATATGAACCACTCGCGTGCTCGTGTGAAAGAGTGATCCTATTTTGTCCGATCTCCATTTTGGCGTTAGCGGCATGACAAGCAACTTCCTGATAACTTCTTTCTAACCATTTATTGTACTACGTCATATTTTTCAACAGTGCCTTATATTTTTCTATCTCAAGTGAGTCACTCGAAAAAAGTAACGAAGACTATTTTATTTTAACACTTGTCTAATAATTGGCTAGAGACTCACAAATCGGTAGCAAAGTAGCTTTTGAATAATTTACACTGATTTAAAATTCATCTGTCACGTCAAGAACTGTCAAACTCGAATTGGCTGAAAATACATGTAGTATATGTATTTATGAACTTTTTCAAAACTTGGTTAGCTGCCTTAGTATGCGACATACTAAGGCAGTTAACCAATTATGTATTTCCACGGGAATTAAGGTGATCACGAAAAGGTTGCAGGGAAATTACATATCTCTGAATTGCCTGACGTTTCGACCAGGTTGCACTGGCCGTGCCTGTGACCACAATACAATTACAATTGTATTAATATACAATTTAAATGAGACTCACAAATAAGCCGCACATAAATGAGGAATGCAGGGAAATTGCTTTTCGGAATTCGGTATCAATGTTATCTGCAGTTAAACACATTCTATAATCACTCAACACACAAGGTACAAAATTGTGCTTGGGTGTTGAGGCTTGAAGCCGGGCATGAGATGTGTGTCTCCGTCAGGAAAATCGAGTTTGACTCGTAGTCTTTAAGTGTTGGCGGACTGCGTCGATGTTGGAAGTCTCTCATTGTTACAAAACTACTTTATTTAATTTGGACCAAAGAAGACAAATTGAAAGTTGACGCTGTAATAACAAGATATGATAGACCCTTTTTTGGCGTGTGAAAACCCCCACAGATCGTCACTTAACTGGGTCTATTTGGCAATGTATGGTATGTCTTACTTAGACAGACTAAAACCATTTGGTTGTTCTGTCACGAGGTATTAATGCCGGGGACTCAGGTGTATCTTAAAAGAAAAGTGCTTCTAATAGGCGAAAAGAAAATACAGAGCATGGGCTGCAAAAGTTTTTTCGCCAATTATATTCAAATATGTATATACATTTCGAAATCAAATATTCCGAAGTGTTTCAAAAACCAAAGGATACCATGAACAATATTAGCCGTAATAAAGTTTGAAAATTGTGATAAGTAATAATATACAATTTTATAACTAAAACATAATTTAGATGGCTATAGTATAATAAAACTTAGTCTGTGTTTGTATCACACATATACATTATTGAAAGCTTTCAACATTGTTCCTAACATGCTATTTGTAGTTGTAAAACAACAATTTTTAGTATAAATAGGGGTTATTTGATGGTCGCATACAATGTTTTGTGATGCTTTGAAAGTATTAAAGTAATTACAAGAAATAAAAGTTCAATAGTTAACCATTTATAAAAGAACAGAAATCTTTGCCAAGCCTAGTAGTAGAAGAAGTTTGACTTAATATGTTGGTATTGAATTCTATAATTCCTTAATTTGAAAATTATTTTTAACAGCTTTTAATTGATTATACTCTTTTCTCATATAATACTACTCTGGTGAGTATTAAAAGCTTGTCAGGATTTACTTTTAACTTATAAAGTTGTATATTTATTATTTTGACGTAAAGAAAAGTATAACTTAGGTACATAAATGTAAATACTATGTGTCTGCATTTAAAAACACACAACACAAAAATTTAGTCTTCGTTAGTTTATTTACACATAGTTATGTCATAATATTTAATTTACTATTTATTACGTCTTTATAATTTAGGTAACTGAATTTTAACTTTATTTTCAGCAATGAAGCTCAAGGATCTTTCATCTTCAGTCCTGAATGGCACCGCTAAACGATCCCTTGCTTCCATGAGTTCAGGGGGAAGGCGTCGCGAAAGGCGGCCGCCTGTTACTCAACAGGCAACTGAGGTCAGCTCTTGGTATTTATTCCTTAGGTTATAATTGCTCCGCACAGGAAATTCCAGGGCGAGAGGGTGGTGTTTTTTTTAAGGTATAGGGGGCAAACGAGCAGACGGGTCACCTGATGGTAACTGACTACCGCCGCCCATGGGCACCTGCAACACAAGAGTAACAAGTGCGTTGCCGGCCTTTAAGGGGGAAGAGGGGAGAGGGGGGAGAGGAAGGAAGAGTGGGAAGAAGGGGGAAGAGGGGGAGAGGGAACGGTTAGGGCCTTCGGTAACCTCAATCACGCGGCGAAAAGCAATGCAAAAATTGCTTCACTACTGGTTTTCTGCGAGGCCGTGGTATCACTCCGGTCGAGCCGGCCCATAAGTGCCGAAGCATGGCTCTCCCATGACGAGAACAGATGTGTGCGATGATGGAATTATTGTGTGCGATGGAATAGCTTGAATTTATCATAACTGCATTAATAGAAGTTTCTCACTCTCAGGTAATCTCGGTGAATCTTGAGTAATTTGAATTTCATACGCTGCCTGCGTTGTGTTATTTTATTACTGAAATAACACCTACATGCAGCCAGCACTGAAATGACATTCTTATATCTCAAGTATAAATCACGGCCAGAACAAAATAAACTTCTACATGTTGAGATTAGACACATAACAGCTTACACTGGCTATCAACATATAGGTATATCTTTATGTGAGAGTCACGATTTATTCAACCGTTTCTAATGAGTGAGACTTCTTATATAGGAATATGTAGTATATTTTAAATTTTTATTAATTATAAACGCAGACCAAATATACTAAAATGAAACTGAAAAGTATTTAATAAAGAATAATAAAGTTTACTTTAGTTGAATAGTAGAATACCAACGGTAACCAAAAATCACGATTGCATAATTGAAAACTTTTCATTTTATTCATCAGATAAAACAGCTTTTTTTTTTCTTTTTTTTATCGTGATGGGTCATCACCCCACTCGGGCCGCCGGTGAAGTGGTATGTCAGAATCGAACCGACTAAAACCACACGGTGTTCCGTCACAAATGAGTCTATTGCAAGGGACTCGGGTATATCCTAGAAAGGAAGTCCTCGAGAACCCAACCAGACCTTGGCTGCCTCTTAAACAAAAGGCAGCCACACCTTTATGTGCGGAGGGCCTTGTCCCCCTTCCGGTTTAGAGAGGCGCGCGCGGAACAGGGTACGCCACCGTCTCAGGCCTGCTTTCTGCTCGAGTAACGGGCAGCCTCACCCATTACCCCCAGGCCAGCGCTCATGGAGACCAGATATCATTCTGCGCTCAATGGCGCCTGGTGCCTCTCCTTCGGGACGGGAGAGTACTAGCCCTCTCCCGTTCCTTTTCGGCCGCCTCTTTAGCGGACATCACTTCCTCACAAAAAGAGGCAGCGGATTCCCACGCACTTTCACTTTAGACCAGGGACAGAACCATGGTCTCCAGTGAGAATTTTCCCACTCCAAGTAGCGTTGTTGCGTCCACGCTGAGCACTCTACTAAAGTGTGGAGTGCAGTATCCTCGCGACAGTCTTCGCAGTGATGGCACGTAGTCGTTGGCTCCCGGCCTATGTGACATAGGTACTTTCCGAAACACCCGTGGCCGGTCAGCACCTGCGTCAGCGGGTAGGAGAGGCTGCCGTGATGCCTCTTGAGCCAATCCTACATGATGGGTCTTACCACCATAAATGTGGCGTGCCCAGCGCTCGGTCGCCCAAGTCGGTCTTTCCACTCTGCCATTAGAACCTGACGGAGCTGAGACGGGTGCACCTCAATTTCCTGAGGTGTGGGTCTCAGGTCCCGCTCCTTGCGGCATTGATATAATGACGCAAGGGTCTTCGCCTCAAGGTCCCATGGTGTAGTTCCGGCTAAGAGACTTGCCGCTTCGAAGGAAACCGTGCGGTATCCCCATATGACTCTGACCGCCATCGCTCGCTATGGTCGCCGCAATATGGCAGCATTATGAGCCGTCAGGTTCTCCGCCCAAAAAGGGGCCTCATATAGGGCCATGGACCGCACGATACCATCGTAGAGCCTTCCAGATAGGATACCTAGACTAAAACGTTCGTACCGAAAGCGTAATGGGTTGCTTAATTATAATGTATATCAACACATAATATCAAAATTGTACTCTTTCTTACATTTAAATAAGAAAAAAAATTGCTTGTGCCTTCGTTTTTTGCAGGACTTTCTACCAACATTAGATAGTGTCTTCAAAACAGCACGCTTCTTTGGCGTTACCAGTTATGGTTTCACCATAGCTTTCTGTTGGAGTTTCATTTTGTTTATAATGCTGGTTGCTATGGAGGCTTGTGCTATATGGAACTTTATAGGAATTTTGGCTGGATGGTCAACTATCACCTTTAGTGGTAATGTGTAATCAGTTTTAAAATAGTTACTTACTTACTAAAACAATATAAATTTAAGAAAAATCAAACTGAATACTGTTAACTGAAGCCTTTTTTAACTTTTTAAATGGTACTAATATTCCGTCAATATAACCTCAAAAAGATAAAGTTAAAACCAAAGCATTTTTTATTTAAAAAGTAACACTTATAAAATATGACTTAAAGTGTTCATCTATATATGTATGTACAAAATGTCATTTAATTTGCAGTAGTTAGAGCCCGAAAAAATCTTTTAACACAAACCTACAATTATCTTAAACTGCTATTAATTACAGTCTGCATGATTTATAAATTACACTATAGCTCTAATTAAATGAAACATATGTATATAACTAAATTAAATCAAGAAATCATTATGCACTTTACAGTTCTTGTCACAGTGTAGTTCTCAATGTCTGCATAAGGAAATAAGTATCAACTTACCTTTATTTAAAATAAGATAAAAGGGAAATTAATGGACAGTGCGATAAAGAGTATGGGACCCCTTCCATGTTAGACGAAACGTAATGATCGGTCCTGTTTGGCCACCACTAGCAGTGATACAGGATAATAATAGTTCACATAAAACCGTTATACAAGTACAAAGTCATAAAATATCATATAAATAACATATATACATTAAATAATTATTATAGAAATAAACCAACATTCATAAAATACAATTAATTTATTTTTTTCAAATAATTTTAATAAATCTGATTACGAACTGTTACATTTTATATCAATTATTTACGTTTAATTATATTAATCGTATAGTAGTGCCTTCGCATCATACGATGTTTTAGAGTATGCTTGAGTTTGTGTGAAGATATTTTTATGATCAATATTAATTTCAGATCTATTTGCAGGTGGCATGATAGTAGCTCGCATTTCAGGTTCCATATTTTATGGGAATGCATTAATTTCACTACTATTGTCTTCCAAATTCGTTCACACTTGGCAGAGTCTTTCGTCATATTGGTTGAATATAGAAACTGCAAGTGGCTTGACCTTTGGATCGGATGTCAAAGTTAAAAAGAGAGTTATCTTCGTCACAAGTTTGGTAGCTTTATGCGCATTTAGTTAGTAATCATATTCCTTACATACTATTTATTCATCACAAAAGTTTTACATAGTAAATATATTTCAAATGTACTCGGATAGTTTTTCGACGCCCGAATCTAGTGGGGTTCCTGCTGGTTGGAACAGGTTATCAGTCCATTAAGTGGGCGGATATTCCACGCCGGACCTGAGAAAAGCCTATATTCAGTTCGAATGATGATGCTGATGGCAATTACAAAGAAATTACCATTCGATCATGAGATTTGGCAAACGAGCAGATGGGTACCTGATGGTAAGTGACTACCGTCGCCCATGGACACCTGCAACTCAAGAGTCACAAGTGCGTTGCCGGCCTTTGAAATGGGAGTACGCTCTTTTCTTGAAGGTTTGAAGGTCGTATCGGTTCGGAAATACCGCAGGCGATAATTTGTTCCAGAGATTGGTTGTGCGAGGCAAACATTTTTCATTTCATTCATTTTTATCAATCCCTAATTTTACATTGAAATTTATTCTCAATTTAAAAATGTATTGTCTAAAAATGATTTCAGTCATCGCCCTTTGTTATATTTACAAGTTATAAGGTAAATAAACCCTGTCCTAATTACATTGTGTTTTATCGTGATTTGCCATTCAAGTTTTTTTTGCATGATCCAGCTAATACTACAGATTCACTTATCTACTATTACCTTTTATCTTTGCTCTGTGTGTGTTGGAACTAAAGTATCATCATATCTTTTTAGTAGAGCACATTCTCAGCATGATGTCAGCAACAGACTTTAACTTCGTTCCTGGAGAATATTTTAAAAGATACATTTTGAGTTCTCATGGATTTGTGTTAAAAGCTCGTAAGTCATTAATATGTTTACCTTCTTGTCGTCTTGATATGCTTAAGATATATATGAATTGTTGTTTCATATTGTCTTGTTGTTGTATGTTTTGTTGTTGGTGTTGTTCTTGTGTTTACTTTAAACAAAAAAATCTGTTTTAGATGAATATAATTTATGGATTGGAATACCTATATTTATACTAAGCAAGCTAGCTACTGCATTATGGAACTTCCAGGATTTGATCATAATTCTCATCAGCATGGGACTTACTTCTCGCTATCACAAATTAAATCTGTTTGTTTATCATGCTGTTAAAGCCGAAAAAAAATTCAGATATACTAAAAAGGTTAATTTAAGATTTCTTAAGCTTTTGATTCTATTACAACTCTGCATCTACTATATAAGTTAAATCTATTTAAATGTCTATCTCTTAAACATCATCAAGACTTTTGATATTCAATTTGTAGTTTATTTGTCTTACCTTTTTACTGATGTAGTTTGTTATATATATTTTCATACATTTTACAGTTTGGAACAAATTTCTATCCTAGAATACAAACATGGCGTCGTCTCCGAGAAGCCTTTGTTCGTCACGCAAGATTGGTGCGCATGGTGGACTCTAAACTTGGACCCCTGGTGTTGTTATCAAATATCAACAACTTTTATTTTATTTGTCTACAACTTTTCCTAGGGATTCAGTAAGAAATAATAATAATGAACTAGCTTTTAAACGTACCTGTACTGTACTGTAGTATATTATAGTCTTAAAAACTGAAATAGTTTCAGTAATTATAGTTATTGTTAGCCAGAGTTATTTTCCTTTGAACGTTTGTTCTCTATTTTTAGAAAATACCATGCTTAATTAAACTGCATACAACTTCGTGAATTTAGGTACGATATACTGTTGGCAAAGAGTAAGAAATGTAACGTTACTTTAAGTTGTACTTTTGTACTGTACTTGCACTCTTTATTGATTTGATTACACGTCTGCAATTGGGGTCACTCCATCAATATCATGTAGACACGATGGAAATAAAGCATTTCTGAACTATTGTCAATAAAAAAGTGGCATGTCATAGAATACGTATTCAAAACAATCTGGATTCATTCTAAATTTATATTGCAGTAAGAAATATGAAACGCCAACTTTCATCAGTAGTATAAGCTTTTGTATCTTTTGTGAAATTTTGACAGGTCTAGAAACATCCGTTTTATGATTCTTAAACAGATAATAGGGTTGTATCCTATAGTTAAAATGAATTCTTGAACAGTAGTCATGGTATAAAATGTTCCATAAGACTGTGAAAAACTATATTCTTAAGTGTTTTTAAGATTCTTGTTTTTTTTTTCCGAAATATTAAAAGTAAATGATTTGGCAATAGTTAGTTATGACGTCATCTTATTTCATACAAATTTCTACAAAACGAAACGTTTTCACGTTTAATAAAAAGGAACTGATGTGACTTGATAGTCTAATACCGTATTGTTCGTTGTTTTTATAGTAAAGACAAAGGTAGTGCCATAAATCGTGCTTACTATCTTCTGTCATTGAGCTGGCTGCTGTTTAGAGCCTGCGGCGTGGTATTAGCGGGTGCAGACGTACATCTTCATTCACAAAGAGCATTGAGGTTTTTAAGCTCTTGCCCTAGAACTGCCTATAACGTTGAGGTATGTATATTTATTAATAAGCTCTATGCATAATGAATGACGACCAATCAAGTGGGAACTGTTTATACAGATTGCTAATGTTACTTATTAAGCAATTAAAAAGATCGTATTCTTTTTAACCACATAACTAAATAAATCAATGCATAACGTAATATTGAGAAAAATCAATGTGTTATTTACTTATGTATTTTTGGGGATTTGCCTTATATAAGTTGAGCTAGGACGCGTAACATTAGGAAACGTACTACAAAATCTTTTTCTCCATGATATCTTTTTGAGGATTCCGGCGACTGAGACCGTAGTTAACTCGAACCGCGGTCCCAGTTGCCGGATTTCCTTTTAATGTATTTAATTTTAATATTTTTCTTCAGCGACTGGGACCACCATTAAATGAACAAATAAATGGATTGTTCAAACCAAAAACAGTATAGTCGAACGAAAAAATGTTTTAGTAATAATTATAGAAAAAACTCGAGTTAATTGCGGTCCCAGTCACCGGAATCTTCGTCTTTTTTTCACTTTCGGAAAATAGTGACAGGGACTTGCTTGTCTTGTCGCTTGACAGATCATGTTGTGATACCTAATATATTTACAATAAAACAAAAAAAAAATCAACAAATCTAAACCATGACCTTTCAAATATACAAACATTAAAAATAATTCTTCACCTAACATGGAATCAGAAGGGTCAAGTATTATGAGTTGTTGTAAATTTGTTCATACAGCTGATTAAATATTCAATTACGACCTCATACCTTCGCCTGCTGTTCTGCTATACGTGCTCACAAACAGGAAGGAAATGTTACAATTTAACTGGTTTTACTTTCAGATTAAACGATTACAGTATCAACTGACTCACGACTATGTGGTTTTGTCTGGAATGGGTTTTTTTTCGCTCAGACGAGAATTACTGTTGGAAGTAAGTATCATAACCGCGAGGTAAGTTATTTATTACTCTGCGATTTAAACTTCTGTGATTTAAGCTCCAAACAAAACGGAATAAACCATCTTAAAAAAATCACTACCGTATCTAAAAAGCATTTTTCTTTATTCTACACATAAACGACAGACGTCATAGTACGCCAGATTCGATTCGTTTATTGAGTTTCAATAAACGAATCGAATCTGTGAACAAATAGTTTTCGAGTTACTGTTTTCCGGTTTCCGGGTCCGAAGGGATGGTAAACCTATTAGATGGATTTTCAGACGCAGAATAAAATGAAGCAGTTTACCACGTTACAACGTTAACGGTATTATTGTAAGCGTAGTAAACAAAACAAGTTTTTGTGTGATTCGAAGATATCGTAAATTTCAAAAGTAGAAGAAGATTCCAAAGATTCCAGAAGAGAAGTAAATTCCAAATGTCCTCTATATTTGGAATTTCCTTCTCTAGTTTCAACTGTTTCCTGTAAGATAAAGTATATTGTCTATATGAATTTTTTAAACAAAACTACCTACTCAAGATGTATATTTAGGAATGTTACAATTTGACCACAGTAATAATTAGTTTATTTATTTCAGATGGTTGCTGCGATAGTAAAATATGAGTTGGTATTAATACAATATGATACTTGAAGTAAAATTAGAAAGATTTGTAAATCCTTTATTTGAATAAAGCAATATCATAGAGTACAGTTTGTGTTTTTATAAATAAATAACGTAAAATGGGTCCTAGGCTTCCTCTGCGATTTATCGCAAGGTTATTTCAGATTCAAGCAACTAAAGTAATCATCGACTACGGTACCTCAAGATGTGGCGACATCTACATACAACTAAAACATGCTGAAACGCCATCTAGCGAAGTCCACCTGAGCAACGTAGTAATGCTGCATCGCACATTGAAAGTTCTTAAACTGATTAGTATACCTATATATAACTTCCCAACATCAGTCACTTGACGGCAGCCCTCAAGTAATGATTACATTGCTTTTTATTTTTGTCATCGGCATTGTTGCGTGTCAATGGGTGTAAATTACCATCTACTATTCTAATAGGCCAATACTTCAGCTGCCAACACAAGCAAGGATGAAATTCATGACTAGAACTACCAGAAGGTCACACCTTTTATCGAATGATTTCTCATTTGTGCATCTAGTCGTAGAATAAATTTCGGACAGTAAAAAAAAACTTGTAATTGAAAGTACACACATAAGCAAACCAAAAGTGAAATATGAACATTTTAGAATTTGAGACTACTCATATTTCACTTAAAGTTCTAGGATGACTTCTTGACGTTGAAGTTAAAGATCATAATTTGCTACATCGAGATATAGATAACGTTATTAAATAGAGTAAAGTAAACAATCTATATTTTAATTTGAATAAATGTTCAGTTCTATATTTCACCCGTGCACACCCCTAGTCATTATCCGTATAATATGAAAGAGCGGCCATTACAACGTACTACGGAAGTCAAAGACTAGGTATTCAATTTACGGCAGCCCTAACTTTTAGGAAACATATTGTGCCATGTAAAAAAGCAAACCAGAATCTTGGTTTTATACTGCGCCAGGAAATTTACTAATACTAGGACTTTAGCAGCTTTGTATGAAGCACTAGTAAAAAGTCACTTAGAATTTAACGCGGCCCGTTAAATTCTAAGTGACTTTGGAGTCCAAATGAAGCCAAGTATAAAGCAATGTTGAAAAGAATTCAAAATAAATTTATAAGATTTATTTACTTAAAAATATGCGGGGTAAATCTGGTCTACCCGTTGATGTATATCCAACAACGTTTTTGCTTGGCATGGTGGGGATACTATAAGTTAGAAGTTAGACGAGATGTAACGCTTGATATATATTTGCTGAAAGTACTCCGGGAAAAGTTTATAACCCAGCAGTCCTTCAGGATGCGATGAGTATACAGGGCGTTGGCGTTCGCGGCCTACCGCGCCCACTAATTTTTTACATATTGATCGTGCCGGTCAAATCATATTTTTTTTTGTAAATATATAATATGTAAATATTATACATAGAAACACATAGAACAAAGGAAATAGATAAATCCATGCATACAAATATTCGCACTAAGTGGAAGTTGAACCCGAACATTATAGTTATCAGCTCAAGAACTTTCTTTTTGCGATGCAGGATCGGTTGTTCCAACGTAGTTCGGCTTTTTTTCACAAGGTAGCGCTGAAATATGTTTTGATGTATGTGGACGTGACCAGGTTCGTTATTCATACATTAAATTTATTAACTGTGTAAGATCAGTGAAATAATTAAAAATGACTTAGTTCATCACTCCTGAGCTGTAGAAGTACTAGCTCGTAGGTTAGTATAGTACCTGCCACCTGTAAGAAAAGATGAAAACTTATGAAATATACTTGTGTAGAGTAAATATATATATGTTATAACGGAGATAGTTAATGATCCTTGACGGGTTTCTGAAAAACGAAATTTATTGACTTTGCTTGTCGGATATGGCAATGCATGCCACAGGCGCACAGCTTGCACTGTGAACGATTTGTTAGAAAACGTTGTAGTATAATTTGGTATTTCTAATGTTAGATTTTTTGATGAGCTCAAGTATTTATTGTGTGTGTGTCGTGAATAAGTACGAAACGTTTCTAGAGATAGACAGTGGTAGTGGTATACATATTATAGATAAATGCGTCTTACTAGGGTTAACCCTGAGCCCTTATTCTTTATTTTTTGCTTCACTTGGTACAAATCTTAACGAGTTGACCCAATAACAGTTCATTAAGATTTACTTCACAGTAGATTTGCAAACCATCTGCGTAGACGTGATAGGATGAAAGAAGTTAATTCGATATAGAATTAATAGATATAGAAAAAAGTAAAGCAGGAGATAAAACGCCACCCTATGGCACAAAACAGTAATTTTCCTGGACCAGTAGAGAGAGAGTAGTTATCATCCAGTTGGACACGATCCAGTCGGCAGCCAAAAAGATAACTAAGTAACCAGTGAATAGCCGTTGGAGATATGTTGAGAGAGTTTAGTATGGCTAGGAGAACGTCGTAGTCCTAGTATTAAAAGCATTACCGAAGTCTATTTAATATATAACTGTCAGGTTTTCATTCGCCATGCCTATTCTTATATCATCTGTAATATTGGCGAGGTAGGTTGTCGTGCTATGGCCGGTGCGGAAACCGGACTAGAAAGGGTTAAATATTAGGTTATTTCTGCAAAGGAATGTACTGAGTTGATAGTGGATATAGCGTTCAAGAACCTTTGACAGAAAGGGTAAAATTGAAATAGGTACCGGCCTATCGAATACCGATTCGGAGTAGGATGCAGGTTTGGGATTCTTTGATAAAAGAATGCGTCGGGCGTCTTTCTGTGCTAATGGAAATACACCACTTACAATAAACTTATTAAGGATATGGGTGATTATAGGTATAATAATAATAACTTCATACATCTCACACACGGCCGTATGATCCCAAACTAGGCAGAGCCTGTACTATGGTAACCAGATTGCTAAAAAACATACTTAAATATTTCTAAACACACACATATTATGGATAAATTACACCCAGACACAGAACAAATGATCATGCTCATCACACAATAATTTGTCCTGGGTGGGAATCGAACCCATGACCACTGGCTCAGCAGTCAAAGTCACTAACCACTAAAGCAACAGGCCAGTTAAGGATGCGGAGGACCATATACGACTGATAGAATCAGTGCCAATTACATTACATGTACTTGACGAAATACTCTTCTTGACATCACAAGCAGACTATTGACTAAGAACAAATCATATTTTTTTTACTGACACTTGGGAATCACACCTCTGCACACATCATGGGAAGGCTGTACTCAAATGGTTAATAATAAAGGAAAAATATTTGTAAGTGCTTCGGACAGTTTTATAGTAATTTTCTGGAAGAAACTAATGAAGGAAAATGTATTTGCTGTGATAACGTACCAGCAATGAGATTAGTTATTAATAGTTTGATACTTACTGATAGAATTAATTCTCTAGTTATATGAAAGTATTTCAACCCGGTGAGGGCTACTACGTCATCATGCACTTGATCCAGGAACCTTTGAACCTGTCAAAAATAAACATTTTCTTCAAACATCCTGTTATTGAAAGACCTAAAGGTCGACACACCAGCCGCATTTTTTATTAAAAAAAATATATTTTTAAACTTGATACTCTATTATCGCACGCATATATTATAAGCACGGAAGAATTTGTTGATTATAAAACTACATTAAAAAGTTACTTTGCCTATCATTGGTGGCATCGGATACACTTCACTAATCTCCGTTTTTGGCTATGATTCACGGTACCCTATCCTACTTGTATCAAGATTTTTACTCAAGCTTTTCATTTGAAATTTCCTTTTGAAGGTATATTCGGATATATCCTAGTAGAAATAGAATAATCGTATTTTTTCTTAAGACTACGATTAATAACTGTTGTTAAGTTAATATTAATAACTCAGATGTGTAAAAGAATGGACAAACCTCCATTGAATAAGAACAGGACGGGACTCTATATAGGCCAGTAGCTGGCACCGAAGAGGCGACGTTCACGCTAGCTGCTACGAGACACGTAGTCGTAAACCTCGCAATCAAGGATGTCAAGGAAAACGCTCTGTATATGGAATGCTCGTAACCGTAAAAGAGCCTGTAATACATCAAATAAATACATACCTAGCAATATCGTGGAAGAGCCATGCTTCGATGGGCCGGCTCGACCAGATTGAAACCACGGCCTTACTGAAAACCGGCCGTGAAGAAATCACTTTGTGTTTCATCGAGTGAGTGAGGTTACCGGAGGTCCTAACCCTTCCCTCTCTCCGTCTTCACCCCCTCCTACCCTCTCCCCGTTTTCCCCCCCGCCCCTCTTCCCCTACTCCCACCTTAAAGACCGGCAACGCACTTGTGACTCTTGAGTTGAGTACCCATGGGCGGCGGTAGTCACAAGATCATCAGGTGACCCGTCTGCTCGTTTGCCTCTCTGTGCCATGAAAACAAAAAGTACTGTTTACGACTTGCAAAACCTGAATTACTCATTTAATACTCATTTGTATTGTACCATTTGTTTTCCTACAAAATAAAATTGCTAAGCAGGGATTTGGTCAACAAAAAAGTTGAACTTTTGTGTTCTGAATAGTCTGAATGTCAATTGTAGACCTTTGCAGGCAGGCAGTATTAATAACTTAAACTTACGTAAATAATGTTAGCTAAAATAAGTTTAGGTAGAAATCAATTTTGAGCCTTTGTCGTATATATTTTGATAGTCAACAACTATATTCAATGAGGTAATAAGTAAGAAAGACGAACTTATTTCTCAATGGATATTATCGAACAAAGACTGACTAAATTCACACTGTATGTGGTGATATGGTTTCTTTTAAAGCCGCGTTATGCCCGCATTATTAGTATAAAGTTAAGAGAATAACAAAGTTTTATAATGTACATTTTATGTTATTTATTTCCTTATATTAAAATCTATTTATCTACTTACCCATTGCGATAATAGGGACATGTTTCCAATATTTGACGTTCTGGTTTTATACCGTTCCTGGAGCAGAAATTAAAGTTAATCGAGACGTTTACCGATCAGCAGCGGCTTGTAAATGGTGGTAAACAGATCACATAGCAAATCATAGGATTCCTGCACTCAATCAGTAGCCAGCACCTATTAGAGGAACTAGCATTTTATAAATATTGTATTCCCTGCGCTTTATTTCTGAGATAATACTAAGAACAGGCGATGGAAATTACCTGCCATTAGACAGATAATGGTTGAGCGGTCCTTAACTTAATACCAATTAACGTCCCAAATTAGCTATAAAAAATAACTATTACAGTGTACACTAGTATCAGTAAAATCAATAGAAGGTTTATACAAAGTACCCAAAAATGAGAAGATAGAATGCCACTTCTACTAATTTCCGCTTAATTGTGTTCAAATTCATATCAAATGCTAACAAGCTCCATAACGGTCTGCTCATAATTTTAGATATTAAACCACAGACTCGAATTCGGTATCTAAATCTATAGTTCGAGTATAGTAGTTGACTTTAAAGTCCGTTAAAAAGTAAGTATAGTTTAGTCGAAGGGGTCCTTGAATTTTTTTTTTTTTTTTTAATTACACCACTACGTGCAGTCCCTGACTCCTGAGCTAGGCTCATAGACCTGTGTTACAGAAGTCAGTGTCTTCTCCCATTATGAGGAACACAGAAATCTTATGCAAATAAGTGCAGTGAGATGAAAGTTAATGTGTGATGATAGTGCGGTAATGGTGTGTGCTGTGAGTTTGTGGTGTGTTTGGAATGTAAGTTTATGGTATGTGGGCGTATGTATAGCATGTGAGGTTTGTATGGTGAGTGAGTTCCTTAGTCTTTTACAATAATATTTTTTCAGTTTGGTCATAGTCTAAATCTAAATCGCTACTTTTCATGTGATGTTTTAGGTGTTTAACTAGATGTATATCTATGATAAATACATCATACATATTTAACTTAGTTCTGTTATAGGTACATTGAAATACGGCTTTTAAAATTTCCAATTGCCTAAGTAACATGAGTTGTTTTCAGGAAGTTCAAACAGAAACACTGAAATTATAAAACATGCAAACTGTGCTTACTCCAATACATTGAAAATCTGTAAACATATCCAAAAAAGGTTGGTAGCGAATGTTAAAAGTATGAGGCCACTAAAAACATCGTCAAACAATCTGATGAGGCGAGTTGCTCGGCTGTAGTCCTCACGAAGGGTGCCCCATACAGATGGAGGTAGATAATTCTGAAATACATACAGGAATAGATAGATAGATATACTTTATTGTACACAAAATATCACAGAAGCAGTCAGTTGGATACAATAGTTTGTAACAGTGTTACAATGGGCGGTCTTATCGCAGGCTGCGATCTCTTTCAGACAACCTTCAATGGATTATACTAAAAAGGTAATGGCCAGATTGTGGTGTACAACTACAAGGAGACTTTGGTTATTTTACTGTTAAACAATCACAATATGACTGGCCTGTTGGTCTAGTGGTTAGTGACCCTGACTACTGAGCCAGAGGTCGTGGGTTCGATTCCCACTCGGGACAAATAATTGTGTGATGACCATGATCATTTGTTCTGTGTCTGGGTGTAATTTATAAATAATATGTATGTATTTAGAAATATATAAGTATGTTTATCAGCAGTCTGGTTACCATAGCACAGGCTCTGCCTAGTTTGGGATCAGACGGCCGTGTGTAAGACGTGTCAAGTTATTATTATTATAATATTTACTAACTTTTATGGGACAAATAAAATACATTAAATGTAAAAAGTACATAAAATGAACTTCAATTAAATTAATATCTGATTCATTTAAAACTGTGGCATGTAAAACTACACACTTGTCACTAAATATTCGTTAAGGTCCTTGAGAATACGCAGGAGAATTAGCAAAGGTTAGACACTTGCAACTGCAGGGATATATAAAAGAGAAAGAAACTAAATTGGGCCCTTCTCGAAGTAAGATCTGATGTCACAATGACTTTGTTACTAGTCGTAACACTCGCGTAAAAGTTATTTTTGTAACCTACGAGAACAGTCCTTTTTTTTGTCCTTTGTCCTTTTCTGTACCCGGTAGAGTAGTTATTGCGTGAAAGCGTAACGAAAAAACTCACTTTCTGATTTATAATATTTTAAGTAAGGATTTAGAAAGTTGAAAGAAAAGAAAATTGAATACAAGTGAGAGCAGGAGGTGGCCAATGTAATTTGTAATCTGGGTGTAACTTTTTTCGAGGTAAATAATTGTGAGTAGCTAAAAATTATCAATCTAATATTGTCCTTTTACTTAACTTCTTAACCCGACAGGATTAACCTTTAAACATTTTAAGTATAAACCTTAAATGTTATAATTTTTAAAACACACCTTATCAGCAGCCCATAGGATTTTTTTATTGATCTCGTTTAATATCGACGTCAAGTATAAACTTATGCAAATTATACATATCTCTGAAAAGTTCCAATTCGCAGAAATATATACGTTATTAACCTGCAAATAAATAAATACATAAATGTTAAAAAAAAAGAGTTAATCGTATCAATACTAATCTAGTAAAGTATAAAAATAATTGTTAAAATTATCGATCATCATAAACATTAAATGAAGTAAAAATTTTGAAGTTACGATTAGAAAGAATATGAAAGATGGTAATAGTAAATGAAAGATCATTAGTCATATTAAGAAGCTGTTTGTCTGATAACTATGAAGCAATTTGCATAAAAATTAAATCCACTGCACCTACAATCAAGTTAGTTGAGTGGCCTGAAAACTTAGTGGCACTAATCTATCGTTTAATAAGTATTCCTTTTAACACTGTCCACAATTTGTTTAAGCCCTCTTTGTGTAGACGTAGGCCTTGCTCTATTTTAAGTTGACAGAATCAAAAATACGTTGGCCAAAACCCTATGCGGGTTAAGAGTTTATATTCCTTGCGTCTCTAGTATACTGCTTGGCTGAGCAAAACTTCGCTTGTTGGAGACACTGTGTAGTGTTATTAGACTACGTGAGTACATGTACCTATGTGTATTTAGTACGTGATGATAAATTTTAGCGTCTATCGCTTTAGTTGTGGTTAATTATTACATACAACCCTTATCTTTAGCTACAAAGGACTGTGTTTTACTGTTTTAATATTTTAGAAGGCAAAAAATATCTATTTTAAAATAAAAATGAATTATCTGAAAATCGATAACCATGTAGCGATGAAGATTGTTCAAAATAAGTTGATCTATCGTTTTATTACGTATTTATGTATACCTCTGCTTAATTATCTAATCAAGTATATTAAAAAATACATGTATACCTGTAGTAATATGCCGATGGGCATGGTGTAAGGTACACCGATTTCAAAGAACGATGGGTACATATTCCTTATGGTTTTCTCATAAACATTAAAATCTGATATAGCGCATTCGAGTACTTGCGATATGTTCATAATGAAAAATAATGCCAGGTCCACTGAAATAATCACGTGAACATTAGCTAATAAGATATTTTTTCAAAAGTACTAAATTATTGCATAGCTAGGCGTGCTATACAGAATATCAGTAACGACGTAACGAAGATGCTTTTCTGTGGATACTTATCACTATGCATAAGTCAATTCATCATAAAATATAAGATTAAGGATTTATGATGGTTCATTTTATTCGTGCTACGCAATGTACGGCCTCTAAAGCAATCTTGTAGCGGCATCGTACCACGTGCGAGTACCGGCATCGTATTACGTGCGATTACAGGCTTCGAACAAGCGCGATAAGGCGATGACCTTTTACACTTCACGCCAGCAAGACAGCTGATTCTATGAAGTGTTTAAATGTCGTTCGATTGATCACATTGCAGGTTTTCGACAATATGAGGTAAATATCAGTTTGAATGATAAAGCATTCAGATACAAGAAACCATTTATAAAATTAAAGAATGGTAGTTAATTATTAGTATACTTTCAGTATTATAATATTGAATATGCAACGATAAAATAATAAAATATAACTTTTCTTCAATTAGTGAATCATTTATATGGATGACCTATATTTCTAGAATGATAATTATGATCATTCGGATGACAACATATAAGAAGATTATTACTTACCTAACCTCATTTTTAAACATCTTTTTGAGTGTAACATTGGTGTACCTATACTTATAACACAAATAAAAAAACAAATAAACATAAAAGATACAAACTTACCAAAAGCAATTATCAAACATACTATACAGGATACGTTGCACCGAACAATTACGCCTGGATCAAGATATTTGTCCAGTTTACAATTGAATATCTCTTTTACCAAAATTTCCCATTTGGTTGCAATTCGGATGAAAATCATTGTAGTGCACCAGCTTGAGAAGTAAAGACACCAAAATACTGAAAAAATAATAGAAATATGTTGCTAGTATTTAGTGATTAGTGTTCATTTGTAAGTCTATTAAAATACATATCATATTTTAAATATATTCTACTATTAATATTTTGAAATTTCTTCTTTTTTTTATTTTAAATTTATTTTTTTTACCTGCCTATGCCTCAGGGTATCGCAGAAGAGACAAATTGAACGAACAAATTACGTCTGTTGATTTTTTAATTATACATGAGTAGAGAAGTCGTTAAATAAAGAACCCAATCAATTTTGATTTTAAAATATCACGATTGAGCATTTACATTTACTTTATATTTGTCGAGATAGTACGAGTACTTATACCTACCTTGCTCCATAGATAAGGACAACCTGGCCTTTCCTTTTAATTTAATTATACCATGGCCTCCTCAGTAAGATAAAAATGAACACGGGGCCCGCCTAATTAGTTTTCCGTTATCAAGCTACCAACGTGCTTACTCAGCTAACAGGTATAACTTATATATATATATATAAAGAATAGTTTAAAAAGCTAAAAAAGCACGCTTTTGTAACTGACTGCACTAAAACGCACTGCTCCAATGAGACAGCGAGGTTTCGGAGTAAACGAAAATATCATCAATGTATACAATTTTTAGATATTTGTTGATTTTTCAAAATTCGCTCTACCGATTTCGATAAAAATTAAATGGGACCACCTTGAAAGTTTACCCTTTGAAAAAAAAAAAAGAATTTTCCAAATTGGTTCAGGCGTCTTCGAGTAATCGGTGAACATACATAAAAAAAAGATTCCGATGAATTGAGAACCTTCTACTTTTTTGAAATCGGTTAAAAATAATTTTATCGTAAAAACGCGGGGTCGCTAGATGACAAATATTGTAAATATTTTATTGACAGATTGGTAAAAGTAAAGACGTATATAATATTTTAATAAGCACGCCACGCTTTTTTACGATAAAATGATTTTTTATCTACCTAAGATAGGTACACTAATGTACATATGGACCATAAAATATAATAATTTACTTGTTCCTAATTTTCCTGCTACCTTCTTCTTCCTATACCTTAAAGCTTTATTTTTCAGCCAAATTATCAAAGTTTTTAAACTGATTTTTAATTTTTAAGGCTAAATTAAAAGAATAACGATGATTACTACTTTATTACAAAAGTTAGATAAAACTATTTTGTGGCCTTCTAATCATCTAAATACCCACCAAGAGATCGAATGGATACAGGCAAAGTGAAAAGCTGATGCACGCAGATGCCTGCTACAAGTGTTTGCGCAATCGCTAATAATGTCGTATATAAGAATCTCCATGAATAAAATTTGAATCTGTAATAAAACATACTTTTGGAAAACTAAAAAAAACACAAAATGTGTTTCTTTATAATTTCCCAAAATGATATTCAAATAAAATATTTAAATGTTGAAAAGTTGTTGACGATGAATACAAACCGAATCGTATTCACCAATACTACTATGAAGTATCTCGGCGATGACAAGACATGTATTTGAATGATGTTCAACATGGTTGTCATTTAGTCATATTGTGGCAACATCCACATAAAACAAAAACATACTTTATATGAGACATACCTAATAAGAAAAGGCAAACTACATAGTAACTACTAATCCTGTATCGCGCAATGAAATTTCTAGTGCCTAGCCTGGTGGAGGCTTTGTGTTTGAGTTTTGTTGAGTATGTGCACGTAAGAACTATGCAGCAATCGCCCTGCCTTATTAGAGACTTCACCGTAGCACCTCACGCAGCACCGCATGCGGTGCCGACTTACTGGGACCAACGGACTTCAGCTCTGACTCACTGAGACTAGAGAAAAAAGCTTCCACTTCCTCTAGTTACAGTGAGTGTGAACTCACTGGAACCACATTTTCAACTCACTGGAACAAGCAGGGTACAGTTCCGATTCACTGGAATTGGCCTCACTCAGTTCTGATTCACTAGAACTTTTTACTGAAGGTGCTAACATTCTCTACAAGAAATGCATAAACAGGAATGCATATAAACAAATAAGAAATGTGTTGCCTTTTTCATTTTTGATAAAAAATATTCGGGGAATTCAAATAGTATTTCTTACCTTATTTTTGAAACATCGTGATCCAAAATTCCTGTAACTGGATTTAAACCCGCACACTGTCCATATATAAGTAGTACTTTCATTGCTCTTTGAAAAGAAATGAATTGAGTCATTTCTTTGCCATCGTTACCACTGGTTATATACTTTTTAGTTTGATCTAAACTGGTTTCCAAATTTATGTTAGCATTTTTCTCATCTTCTACCCAATTTTTGAAATCCTTTTTTAAATAAGAGCCTCTGAAAATTAGGGAAAGTAGCCAGAAAAAAGGACACTTATGAACTAAATTAAATGAGTTTGATGAGTTATGAACTTACTCAGGTATCTCGTGTAGCAATCTTAAATTCATAGTTTCTAATGCATTTGAGCCGCCTGCAAAGGAGATTATAATTGTAATTAAACTTTAAATATTTTTTTTCTTTTAAGTACGGCTTTGATGACTGTTTCTTTGTTTTGCATAGGTATAGGTGACAAAAACAGAAATTCTTGTATTTTTAGCTTCTATATGTATTAGAATGGATAACATCTATGAGCATAAATATATGTATGTAAATGTTATATAACGTGGATTGAAATGTTTATAAGATAATATAGATATAATATATCAAGATAACTAATTAGTGAATTTCGTGGAATAGAAATATGACAATTATAGCAAGCAACCTAGAACTTGCATGCATGACATTGCATGTATGTGGTTTAAGAAGCTTTATGGAACAACTAATAATGGAGATCCACAAAATGTTATCGGTTATTCCTTAAGCCCGATCAACACTTTCCAGGAGGCAAGACAAGGCGATTATTTTCAAAGGCTTTCCTCTTTCCTTTTCTGATATATATGTAAGACATTTTAATATTAGCAAGCTCACAAAGCAGCCAGAGCGATCACTTCAATCATATCTATCTTTCAGTAAACGAAGCGTGCAACCGAATAAATTGAGAGTGTGGAAGGCTATCACTCTTGCAGCCTCTGCTCGCTACAAATCGTAGGCCTCTACGAAGCGCACTCACGAGTGTGGAGCCGGGATAACCCCTTGTTAACTAAAAAAATAAAATAATAATTATAAAACTCGGCATTTTCCTCAAAATCAATAATTCACTTCGGTGCAAAGCGATTTGTTACCTACGTTTTGCTACAATAATCAACAACGGCTTTCAGAAGTACAGGTTTATAGAAAGACTAATACAATTTATATACAAGAAGTAATAGATCTTCTGAGGGTAGTAATAGGTGTAAATTGAATGGGCAAAGAATAATATAAATAAAAATTGAGTAATATCAAAGTATTCAATAGGAATTTCTTAACGCGATGTAACGCTGTTATCATTCATATAATTTTAAATTAATTGTAGTTAATGTTAACGCAGCTGACACACAAAAAGAACTTGAAAAAGCTTTTATATTTATAGATAAACAATAAGTAAAAGTATTACGTATTACGTAAGTAGAATAAAAAAATTGCAAAATGTGGGTGTTCAATACACCTCTGCCAGCTGCTTCGGGGATATGATATGGGCGTGAGTACATGTATCCCACTAATCCCACTAATATTATAAATGTGACAGTTTGGATGGATGGACGGATGGATGGATGGATGGATGTTTGTTACTCTTTCACACAAAAACCACTGAACCGATTGCGATGAAACTTGGTACGTAGATAGCTGGAGACCTGGATTAACGCATAGACTTTATACTTTTTTTATACTTTTTATCCCGATATTCCCATGGGATCGGGACTTACGCGGGTGTATGTATAAAGAATAAAGTTTTGTTGAATAAATCCAAAATCAAAAACATCTAAAGCATTGGATCAATTTTCTTAAAATAGAGATAATTAACCCCCATCGGGTAAATTTTATCGCTAGTATGAAATAAAAGACTTGAACTTATCAAATGGAAATATATTTTTTTTTTACGTTTACCAAACCAGATGAGTTCGACTTACTTATCGGGCATAATTGAAAGGTAGTAGTAGTGGCTGATAATATAGACCAACAAAAGTCTCTAAAATTAGATAAAAAACATAAATTTTAATGTATGGGCAAGTTCTTCGTTACTAAAAGAGACTTTCGTTACTATAAACATTTTTTAATTAATGTTCTGACGATAAAGTAATTAATTGGTTTTATATACAAAAAGGATTTGCACAAGGCACTCTGACTTCATTTTGCGTAAAATTATTGAATAAGAATCACATCCTACTGTGAAAAAAAAAGCTTGCTTTGTTTTCGTGTAAAGTAAAGTGTAAAAGTAAGTAAAGTTCACGCCATCTATGTTATCTATGTGTTGTTAATTTGTATGCACGAAGCATTAAAGTCTTTAAGGAATCAATGCAATTGTGTAGCAGCTTGTACAAAGAGAAAGAAAGAAAACTATAACCGAAATGAAAAATGTTTTTGAAAACAGTCGTATGCTTTTTACTGTGTACTCTGCAGAAGATCGTAGGTAAACAAACCATCCTAGATTTCTTTCGTGACTTCAATGCACCTATGAAAATGTCCTAGTTCCAACAAATTATGCTACATAATCATTTACTGCCAGGTGGCATAATGTTCTATTATCGTCTCAACTACTTAAAAAGTGCAATGAAATTGTAGGTAGGTATATTGAAAAAATATAGTCTATGTTATACCTACCTAGAGGTTTTTGACTGTTTAATTTATTTTCCATTTTCACTCACACAGTGTTTGATATCACCTCGCAAGCAAATGTCACTCATTACTGAACATTTCAACAAACTATATATAAAATATTATCGTACACATCATTTTATGAATATTTAATCGAACTGTCTACGAAGGCGTGTTAGATTTGATATCTGTAAACAAAAATATGTCAGCTTGAGTGTGTGTATTCTACAAATATTGGCTGTAAAAATAATACCATTAAAAACATACCGTAAAAACTTTTATGTGGGAGAGCCATGCTTCGGCACGTATGGGCCGGCTCGACTCCGCTCGTTACCACGGCCTCACAAAAAACCGGCCGTGAAGCAATGCTTGCATTGCATTTAGCCGCATGCGTGAGGTTACCGGAGGCCCTAACCCTTCCCTCTCCCTTATTCCCGTCCTTCCCCTCTCCCCCCTCTTCCTACTCTCCCCCCCTCCCCCTCTTCTCCTACTCCTAAAATCTTAAAGGGCGGCAAAGCACTTGTGACTCTCGAGTTGCAGGTGCCCATGGGCGGCGGTAGTCATTTACCATCAGGTGACCCGTCTGCTCGTTTGCCCCCTATACCATAAAAAAAAAACTTTATTTGTTAACGTAACAAAATTATATGGTGACCGTGTCAATATAAGACACCTTCATTTCTTAAAAAATAGAATAACTGCCATCGCACGGCAACATAATCACGTAGGATAAGAATAACTCTACTATTTTGAATAGTCCTAAATTAATACAAGGCTATGTTTGTGCATACACAAACATTGCCGTGTGCAATTGGTCAGTTAGTCTATTTATCAAACATTTTATGGTGACCGGTTAAGTCACCATAAAATGTTGTTAAGTTAACAAAGTAAATAACAATCAAATCTTACAACTTTTTGTCGTAGAAGAACTGAGTTGCGACTTGCGAGACTTAGTTTTTTTATATGGTATGTTTTTGATAGGGTCTAATTTATTTTTGTAGGTAGATATGAGGTATGTTAAGGGAAACACCCTTAGTCACCTACCTATCTATCTCTTTAAGTAATTAAGTAATGAGAAATGAAACTGCAAAAGTTTTTGAAGTGAAAACTTCTTTAGCGGCGTTGTGCACTTTTTGGGATGTAAAAAATGTTAAACTCGCATCAGGACACGTGACCTGATCGAAAATTGGTAAGACAATGAGCCGAGTTTCTTATATTTAAAAAAATATAACATTTTAACGCATTTGAAATTCAAACAATTATGAGCGGCCGGAGCGCAGAACTTCCAGTGTACCCTATGTATACATTTAGATATGTTATTACCTACTTTTTATTTTTAACCTAATTATATATATACATGTGTGTGTGTATGTATATGCAAACACATTGTGAAGTTATGTTTTCACTTCTGACGTGCAGTCCTACGACTGACAGTTTTTTTTTATCCCATATCTATTAAATAGATAAATAATCTTTTAACGCTACAAATATTTCCATCCCCATCGTTTAGATAAACAGGACTCCACCACTGTACGCTTCTTCAGAAACTTTTTGTCTAAAATGTGGAACAAATCATCACCTGCAGTATTTCCGGATCGATACGATCTTCAAACCTTCAAGAAAAGAGTTACTCTCATCTTAAACACCGGCAACGCACTTGTAACTCTTGAGTTGCAGGTGTCCCTGGGCGACGGTAGTCACTTACCATCAGGTGACTTGTAACCTGTAATAGTTATGACCTATATAAAACAAATTGTAATGCCTATCATCCTGACAATTTTGTCTTAAAATAAAATAACTTTCTCCTCATTCAAAGAAATTTTATTTACCTGTTTACCATATTTCAGTGTTCTCCGACAAAACTGTATTATCGAATTAAGCTGCGGTAACCGCTTACCATCAGGCAGGTCGTATGCTTGTTTGCTAGCGTCGTATAAAAAAAAGTTAGGAACTAGGCTGGGGTGACGAGTCCCCAGAATGTATGTATCATCTTTTATGAAACTTATTACAAATGCACAAGGTTAATTTCCAATCCAGTCCAATTTATTTTTTGGAGAGGAACAATTAACAAGGTTCCCGGAAAAGAAGGTAAGTTATGATGAGAAGAGTGAAACGTAATGCCTTTAATAATACTACTACTTTTTACTTTTAAATACTAATACTTTTTAAAACACTTTTCACTTGAAAACTTTTCAAGTTTTTTGTTTTAAGTGTTGTGTGGGCTCGTAGCCTGTCTTTGTAATCCACGAGAATCGCAATATCTAAAGGTGCTCGTCCAATCGGTAAAAAAATAATGTTCAATTACTTTTATCCAAACTTTATTTATTATACGACCCTGACTGGTTTCATACTATTGCTTACAATATATGTGGGAGAGTCATGCTTCGCATGTATGGGCCGGCTCGACTCCGCTCGTTACCACGGCCTCACAGAAAACCGGCCGTGAAGCAATGATTGCATTTCGCCGAATGAGTGAGGTTACCGGAGGCCCTAACCCTTCCCTCTCCCATATTCCCCCCTCCCCCCTCTTCCCACTCTTCCCCCCTCCCCCTCTTCTCCTACTCCCATCCTTAAAGGGCGGCAACGCACTTGTGACTCTCGAGTTGCAGGTGCCCATGGGCGGCGGTAGTCATTTACCATCAGGTGACCCGTCTGCTCGTTTGCCCCCTATACAATAATAAAAAAAAAAATATCCAAATCCATCAGTATAAGTAATATCTCTTTCCTTCCATTACCTTTCCTTCTAACCTACCTTTCCCTTTCTATAGGTATACTTCTATTTTCCCATATTTGATTTCCATAGTGCTATATTGACGGCAATAGGCTTGCTCCCTGTAATGTGAGTAGGACCAAATTATAGTTGGCAAAATTTGGGTGTTTAATAAAAAAGCCTTTTGCCTATACCTTTAGGGATACAGGTGTTAGTGTACGTATGGGTACATACAATAATAATTCTGACGATTCACGTTTCAATAATATAAATACAAATATTTGTTGTATTCATGTTCTCAGCAATCGTGACACCTTGTCAGTTTAACGTCGAATAATATTTTTCATTGTGCATCAATCAGTAATACATAAATAATAACATATATTATGTGTAAATAACAAAGTCGAAGTTAAAGATCTATTTTTAGGAACATTAAGTACAGTATTATAGTTTTCAGTTGCGATAAGATACCTTTTCAGGTAAGCATTATAATTTTACTCCTATACGTATTATTTTGTGCGAGAAATACGTGGGGATGCAAAAGAAAGTGGTGCCTCTCTTATGTTGCCACGTATTAATACTCACTCTAAGTATAGATGATCGGTCGAAATTATTCATGAACAATGTTAAACATTGTTGAAGAATTATTGGTCATAAAAGTTATTAAATAAATCTTGTCACGGTTAAAGAAAAAATAACAGTTTATTAAAATTATTAAATAAATATTGTCTGCGTTGCAGTTACATCATGGAGATCAATGATATCGTATGGAAGTCATGCAATTTCCATGCTTGCTTGCGTCATGCGATGAGGATTGCCCGTTGGACCGGATTTTTTCCAGTCCAAGGTCTTAACCAGCTTACTGCAAATGGAACTAAGTACCTACCTATACTAAAGTTTATTTTTTTAAATTTATTTATTGACATATTGACGGCCCAAAGAAAGACCGTAATACACCAACACGATGTACCCTTTGCCAAGGCGCATACCCGGCAAATTAAAAAGGCCACGAAGTCTACAAAAAGATCCTAGCGAGACGTATAGCAAGAAATCCAATGCTCAAGGGTAAAACACGAGAGGTGCCAAGTAAAACTGTTCCCACTACATTTTGAAGAGACGCAAGAATATCAACTCTACTCTGATGTATTGAAAAAGAAAAAATCGAGCCAACAACTGCAACCAGGATAAACAAAATTCGATATAATCTTACAACAGATGAGTACTCTTATGAGTGGTGGAGACTGGAACGCCAAAAATACTACATACTGGGGCTCAAGGCTAACAACAACTAGAAGCAGGCAACTAAAACTTAGCCTTGATGAAACAACCTGGACTGTATCTCATCAAGAGAACTAACGTACTGGCCCACAGCTTCAAATAAAGAACCAGATTTGTTGGACTTTTTTATGGTAATGTAACTTGTCGAGCAAATTACATGAAAGTTGAATCCTGCCTAGACAGTAACTCCTGTCCTCCTAATTATAAGTACGTCTATCATTTGGTATGAAAGGTCTGATACCTTGTGCAATAGTCTCACTAATAGGGAAGGCTTCAGAGAGTACATTGATGAAAGTACCGAGATAAAACTCTCTTTAAAAACACCTAACGAGATAGATAACGTGACCCAATACATTACTAACCTCATAAAAATGGCTTGTTGGAATAAAACTCCCTTAAAAAAAGAAGCAAATTGCCAGGCGGTTAAGAACGTACCGATTTAGGTAAAACGCAAAATATTAGAGAAGAGAAGATTACGTAGAATATGGCACCAAACTGGACATAAAAGTGATAAGACTGCACTTAATAAAGCTATTCGAGAAGTGAACAACTCAATAGATGACTATACACAGTGTGGCATTATTTAATGCTACACTGAAAAATAAGTTGGAAAATCTAACTGCCACTAAATCAACAGAATACACTCTCTGAAAGTTTACAAAGGCGTTAAACAGGCCACAGCAATATAAATGTCCCATTAGAACTTTGCCGGGTTAGACCGGGTTGGACTACAACTTTTTCTTCACTTGTCTTGACAAGTGAAGAAAAAGCCAACCTGTTTGCAAAACATCTAGCCGCCATCTTTTGGGTGTAAAGATGGCGGCTAGATGTTTTGCAAACAGGAAGGCAATAATGCTTAGTTCGAAAACGAAGACGAATGTACAGTGTAGCAGGACCTACAACTATCCACTCCACCAAGATCAGTCACAGTTGGAGAACTGAAGAGAACCATAAATGGACTGCAAAATTAAAAAGCCCCTGGATTCGATCTTATCACAAAATAAATTATCATGCAACTGCCCAGAGAAGTATTGGTATTTCTAGTCGTTCTCTTTAACGGGGTGCTTCGAGTACAATATTTTTCCTTATTATGGAAGGTATCCATAGTAACAATGATAAATAAGTCTGGGAAGCTCTCGGAAGATGCGTCATCCTATAGACCAGTAAGCCTTTTACCTGTGCTGTCCAAGGTGTTTGAGAGGATTTTCCTGAGCAGAATATCACCCATACTCAATGAAAACCTGGTAATACCTAAACACCAGTTTGGTTTCAGACAGCAGCATTCTACGGTAGAACAACTGCATCGAGTGTATGACAAGATAAGACAGTTCTTTAAAAAAAAAAAAAAAAATACTGCTCTGCTGTATTTTTAGATATCCAGGTAGCTTTCGATAAGGTGTGGCATAAAGGACTTCTCTATAAAATAAAAACGTCCTTACCGCATCGTTACTACTTGTTGATGGAGTCATACCTCACAAACAGAATTTTCCAGGTGAGAGAGGACGGAGAGCTTTCCGATTTAAAGTATATAATGGCGGGAGTCCCACAGGGATCTGAGCTTGGCCCAGTCTTATATACCATCTATACTGCTGACCTTTCACAAATACAAGCGGTAACTACCGATACATTTGCTGACAATACCGCAATCCTCGCAAGCAGCAAGGATCTGATCACACCATTCACCTTAGCCTTATATAATAGCCTTTACAAAGTCGACGAATGGATCCAGAAATGGAGACTTAAAGCCAGCACAACAGAAGGGGAAACTGTGCTCCAGTAAAAAACAATGTTCTGCCACAGAGTGACTCCATCCGATACCCGAGGTATGCATCTGGACAAAAGGCTGACTTGGAAAAAAACACATTAAATCAAAACGAGACGAGCTGAGCATGCGGTTCAGGAACATTTACTGGCTGATGGCACGGAACTCCAAACTGACGATCGACAACAAATGACTGATATACAAAATGGTCCTACGACCAATATGTATGTATGGGGTACAGGTGTGGGGAAGTGCTTGCGACTCCAATTTGAACATAATGTAATGGTGACAAAATGACATATTAAGAACCATTTTAAATTATGAAGAGTTAAAAATAACAGGGAATAAATATAAAACACGGCTGGAAAATCACCCAAATGCTGCTAGCTGCCGTGGTAGCAACCATTAGCTACACTAAAGGACTGAAACGCCACAATTTTCAGAAACTTGGTGACAGCTAGTGAAAGATAAGGTATCTCCTGCTGAGGAGCTTCTTGGACACGATGAGAACGACAGAGAACAAATTTGCTTATAGATTGGGACTGATTGCAGAAAACACAAAAAAGAAAATTAAAAGTTGATGCATATTTTTTGTACAAAAGCAGACTTAATGTCTAAACCAAATGAATCTTATTTTAATAGTTATTTAATAATACCACTCTCGAAAGACATATTCTACACATCCTTCTATGTTTTGTGTATATAAGAACTGCTTCAGATAAAATTAAACTAAAAGTGGAAATGCCAGTCATATTTTTATTTTATTTTCAGATTTAAAATAAAGTGTCTTTACGGTGTCTACAATATTGCAACTCTTATGGGGCAAGTGGTAATGCTTTTCTTTAGTGTCTATTATTTTCTTGACAGTGAAGTTACATTGATGTCTTTGTGTAAGTACCTATACTGTTAGAAAATTTTATTATAATTGGAAGTATGTTAAAGTTACATATTGTTATGAGTGTAGATTTTCTTTTAGTCTATGTTTTTTATGTTTTCAACCTTCGTTTTCAATTTTATTTAACATCTATTTTTATTAATAATCATAAATAAATTCTAGATTATTCTTTGAACTTCGAAAAAAATAACATTACAAAACTTAACTTACTAATTCATTTATAGACTTACCGGGACTACTAGAATTCACTGGAAAGTAGTAAAGATAAATTCCGACTCATTCGATCTACATGTACACTTATTACACACACAAGAACAATACCAGTGTAGTAGATCTATAAATAGAATCTATAATTTTTAAATATATGCAATTTTAATCACGTGTGTGTTATCGCCACTTCAAAAAACTCGTATTATTTTATTAAAAATAGGTGAAATGATGGTGTAAATAAAATATTGATTCAATCAACTAATCAATCTTGCTGTTCATGAATGCCGTCTGGTAGGCATAAGTAGAATTTAAACATAATTATGAAATTTAAAGTTTACTTTTATTTAAGGAATTCATTTTTGATAAATAGAAAAAGTCCTATTCCTTAACGATTTTATACCGAGCGCTCATATTTAGAAGATTTATCGGAATATTCGAACACAATTTTCCTTCGTGTTGCTTTTTATACTGCAGGTAGATCAAAAGCAGGGGCTCTCTTTGACTTTAATTTGAAAATTTCTATATTATAATTTATTATTTAATTTTTATATACAAAATTATTTAATTATTTGAATTTAATTGATTCATATAAATACTTTTCTTATGTGATACTTACAGCTAACGTCGTATTTTATGTAACGAGCTTCATTGCGGCAATATTCTTAGTAAGATTAGCAAAACGCTGGCCTATATTGGTGAAAATAGCTGAAGAAACCGAACAAAGCCTGACTATGTTGGAGTTCGATAACCACACCATTAAGAAATCAAATATAATTGCATACGTGACGATAATATCATCTGTGGGTACGCAGTTAATAATATTTAACTCATAAAAACAAATTTCATGAGTGTGCTAAAAGTTAAAAGACAAATAATTAACCTTTAATCTTTCGCGTTCCATAATATAATTATGTATTTACGGGAATTAACGCGATCAGGAAAATCTATTACTCGACGACGGAGGGCATGCACCGATGAGCCAGTCAGCCTGTGACCACGACCAGTGCAACCTGGTCGAAACGTCAGGCAATTCAGAGATATGTAATAAATTTTCGTGATCGCGTTAATTCCCGTAAATACATAATTATAAAAAAATTAATTGATCTAAATTAATTTGACAAATATTGATATGACCACTTTATTTAGTTTAGATAGACTAGACGCTAGCCTAAACAAACATAATCGTTGAGATCAATTCAATGTGTACAGGGTCCACTAGAGTCTAGGATTTATAGAGTCATTAATTATATTTTTCTCTGTTGCAGTGATACACATTTTCTGGATCAACTTTAGCGTAAAGTTAACTATGGAATGTTTATCTAAAACTAGATTGAACGAGCAAATCATTGCTGAATACATTAAGATCACAATGTCTTACATTTTTAACTATGTATCTTACAGCGCTTTTAAGGCAGCTCTGGCTATGGTGAGCATAAAATATGTTAGATGAATTTGAAATACAAAATGAACAGTGAGTTTTTATTTTATGTGAGTAAACAGCAATCAATACCTACGATCAATTCCAATCCTAGATTGATCTAGGATTGGCAACGCGTAAAAAGAAAAACTGTCTAAAGTTTACGGCGTTTTAGTTTGCAATGAATTCAGTATTTAATTCTCTTAAAGATCACACTATATATAAATTATTTTATTATGGACTCTAAAAGATCACAGTAGACCATTAGGTGGAAAGTGTTCCAGGAATGCCTACTTTACCAGTTCTCCTCCATCTACAATCCACGGCAATTTTTAAGCGCTCCAAAATCAATGTTCACAAAATGATTTGCAATAAACTTTGCAAGGCGTCGGACTTGCGATCAAATGGTTGCGGGTTCGAACCCCACCCAGTGCACTACCGTTGTGAACCCACTCCTAACACAAGCAATTAGCTTAGCTGAAGGAATTAACAAGAATACTAGTAATGTGTGACCCACGTTACTAGTAATCTTTTTCAAAAAGTAAAAAAAAATAAAAATAATGTTAAATAATGCAAGCGGCTTTGTTTACCTTGCTACTACTCCTACATAATGAACTGTAAATATTTCACCATCTGGCAACAAATCTAGATACAGATGTAGGATCTAATCGTAAAGTTATTCCTTTGCAACTAATGCCCAGTGAAAATGCATGACATCCGTGAGTTTGCTAAAAGCAATCAATAAAAATAATTACGTTGCTTTCTATTTATGTAGAACATGAAGAAGTTCATACAATAGGTTTGTAAACTAAAAACATAATTGCGAGTTGCGGGAAACTTGTAACAGCATTTATATTATTTTTCAGATATTTTTTTTGCAAACTACATTCTTATGGAGCTTTGTTGATGTTTTCACGATTTGCTTTAGCATTTATTTAACCTCGTATTTTTATAACCTGAACAAGATTATTCGTTCCAAGAAGAACAACGTAAGTAGAGAAATTATTAACCTCTGTATCTGCATCTGTCAAGTAATTACCAGTTACCATCGAGACACAGTTTATTAGTAAATGGGTTAGGTTTCATCAAAAATTATAATTCTCTATTGGCAAAGTCAAAGGCGGTCAAATCAATAATCTTCTTAGTATCATCATATGCTTTGTATATCTTATTAACAAATATATAACAAACAATTCACTACCATCAGAAAAAATCAAGCCACAGTTAGAGCAAACGGCCACACACACATAAACACACACTTAGAGAAAGGTAATAGTTAAGATAAAGACTTGTAAATATATTTTGAACATGCAAAACTCTGCGTACTAATAAGTACTTTATTTGTTAGTGTTTACGGTAGTCATTTAAATAAGTCTCCGTCAAATGGGACTGTACTGTATTGAACTCCTATGTTCATTCTGCTTAATTACTAAAGAATTAAAGTTATGCGAAATTTAAAGTTGTCCAATTCAAATAATCAATTTAATTAGATGTTACAACCCAAGAGTTTGCTTATCAGTTGCGCAATATGTGCCAATAATTCTCATTTCTGTTTCACCGTTTCGAAGACGACATACCTAAATGTTTCATATTACGGGTTTGAAGATACTTAGGCACCTGGTACGCTAACTATTTGTTAAAGAGGTTCGGCCTTCCAACTCCTTAAGGTTTATCCTTGACTATTGCCGTCAGTGGTGTTCAAAAGAGATGAGTTTTGAATTTCTCACTTCAGTTACTATATTATTTTATCTACTTTATCCAAACTTGATCGACTTGTTTTTATATGATTTTAGGACACAATATCGTGGGGCCAACTCCGTGAACATTATTCAAAACTAGCGCTGCTGGTGAAGGAAATAGATGCTCAATTCTGCTCAACCTTTATTCTTTTGTCATTCTTCACAGATCTGTATTTCATATGTCTTCAGTTATTCAATTTATTACAGTAAATATTTACATTATTTATAATTAATATTAATCATTTTAAAGTGGCTATTTGTTTTTAAAGCTTGTTGGGGATAAGGCACGTAAGACTGCTAGTTGAGGTCGCGTTGTGTATTTTTTTTGGAAAATGTAAAAAAATAATTAAGTATTGTGTTGATAAAGAAGAAAACCTATTAAAAATTTGAAAATTTTGTGAAGTGTGGTAGATTTTAGACCTAACTGGTCTAAAATCCACCAAACTTCACTAAATTTACTACGTACACTAACTGGTCTAAAATCTATATTCTTCCTAAAACATCTGTACAGAGATGTAGGATCAAATCGTTAAATGATTGCTTGGCATCTAATGGCATCTAACCAATGGTTGGTTAGTATTACAATTTAAGGTAGGTACATAATAATATTATTATAAAATTATATACGAACACGCAAGTCTAATTCTAAATTAATGATATATAATTTAAAAAAAAAAAAAAAAATAAAAAAAAAATAAAAAAAAAAAAAAATTAAAAATACTTTTATTGCTACAAAATCTCTTTTAGAACGTATATAGTAAAGACGAAAGGTTCTGACATTACACGTATGTTTCTAAAATTTAAAAATTTATTAACCGTAAATGAGGAAAAAAATCGTATTATTTAAATTCAATCCTGACCCGACGACCATGGGATAACCTGGGAAGGACCTCTTTCAAACAAAAGAAGATTTTTCCAAATCGGTCCAGGCGTCTTTGAGTAATCGGTGAATAGACATAAAAAAATATATGGAAACATAGAGCCTCCTCCTTTTTTGAAGTCGCTTTAAAAAAAACATATCAAAAATAAGCCATGTTAAAATGTTTTATTTTCAGGACGTTGCTGGCTTATAAATTTTTTATTGTTGTAAAAAACTAATATAACCAATAATGTTACATTTTTAAACGTGTTTGCTAAACGTTTGAGTTTATATAATACTAGCGCAGCGCAGTTCCCGCGCGGTTTCGCTCGCGTGTACATATTTTTCTATTTTGCGCGGAACCCTAATTATTTTTCGGAAATAAAAGTAGCTTAAGTTACTCCTTATAACACCCGCTATCTGCCAGTGAAAGTCCCGTGGAAATCAGTCCACCCGTCCCGGAGATTAGCCAAAACAAACAGACAGACAGACAAAAATTAAAAAAGAAATTGTTCTGGTATATGTACCGTGTATACATCCAAATGCATTGAGTAAAAAGCGGTTATTTTAATATTACAAACAGACACTCCAATTTTATTTATTTGTATAGATTGAATGGATTTAATATGTCACGGGAACCGTAAGTTTTTTTTTTTTTTTAACTATGTCTAGTAATCCTGTTTTAAACAAGTAATACATAGTTGGATATTATAATTTAAACATTAATGCCGCGTTCCAATAAACAAGAAACGATTCGTTTTGCTTACGGACGGTAAAATTTCGTTGAATTTTCAATGTTTACCATCGGTAAGCAAAACGAATCGTTTCTTGTTTATTGGAACGCGGCATAGGTCGACCGAATGGATATTTTTTATCAACTTAATTTTAAATGTCTTATTTAATGTTTGTATAATATGAGTATGATGAATAAATGAGGTTTTACATGTTGGAAATTAAATTTATTTATAAGTCTGATGTGGTCACCTTATTTAACATTTGTTTTTAGGTCATTAACATATTCTTTTTTTTTACAGCAGCTCTGATTTGAGTTACAAGGATTGTGGTGCTAAAATATTTAACAAGTGAGTGTGCACCATGAAAGCAGGGCTCAGTCTTAAATTTACATAATTCACAAGTGCACGAGTTTTTAACTTTTGTCAAGTTTTTTCACAATTTGAATAGTAAATTATTAAATGGATTATCTAAATGGATATAGACAACTGTTTATTGTGGACAACTAACTGTTCAACTTGGGAGAAGTCAGAAAATAATTTAACATTCAAATACCAAAAAATACCAATATTCAATATATTTGTAATAATTATATAATAAACATGTTAGAACAGCCAATAAGAAAAAAATATGTGGCCTAGCCGCAGTCATTCACACGTGGGTGATGATTTTTGGTTAATACAGTCGAGACCGGGAGGGGGGGGGGGAGGAAGGGGTAGGGAAGGGTTATGGCCTCCGGTAACCTCACTCACTCAGCGAAAAGTAATGTAAGCATTGCTTCACTGCCGGTTTTCTGTGAGGCCGGGGTATCACTCCGGTCGAGCCGGCCCATACGTGTTGAAGCATGGCTCCCGCGATAAATGGACATGGAAATAAAATAATAAATAATATTAAATTTTACTCACCTAAGACCACGATATAGACGCAATTCCATCGAAACTTTAGCCAAACAAAAAGGTGTCATACCTCATAAATATTATCGCGATTAAGTACCGATATATACACCAAATATGCACACAAGTTGGGAAGTTTAAAAACAATTATTACTAATGATTTCGAAAAATCTTAACTAATCTTGTGAATTGGAATGTGAGTTTGTTTGTATGTCCCTATCATGCCTTAACTACTCAACCGACATTCACGAAATTTTACGTACACGTTGTAGTACTTAACATGCCATACCTTTCATCCAGAAAAAAGTATTGTTTCCAAAGGATATCTAAATTAATTGATAAAATCTAGTAAATAGTTAGTAATTTATGAATTTAATTTTAGACTTTGTTTACTTCTAGCTTGCTGTCATCTCCGGACTTTTTCCTGTACCACTACACCTCGTTCTTTTTCTTGTTACTAAGATCTATATTCCTATTCTTCTTTGTTGCCAACGTTCACAGCGCTGCGCAAAAGCCAATTATTCCAGTGTACAGCGTGCAGTCTGCAGAATATGAACAGGAGGTAATAATATTACTATTGTTCCCCCAGTGGTCGAAATTAGGCAATAATCATTACTTTTATTGTAAAAAATAATATAATTAAAAAAAAATGAAAATAAAATTGGTGAACAAGCATAGGAGAAAATGGTTCTTGACTATTTTGTCTTTGCCTATTTATATATCTTCTATCCTAGATCATAAGCTAGGCAATCATTTGGTAATAAAATATTCCATACCATTATGATTTTAAATTTTTTGAGGAACGTTTTATTCCTTTGTTTTAATGAGGGTAGAAAAAGCTTGTTATTAAATCTTGCTAAATATCATTAAGTGTTAGTCTCGCGTATAAAGGCCCTTTTTTTGTGCGTGTGGAAATCCCCTCGGGCCGTCACCATACCGAGGTTTTCGGTGGGGCGGTGTGTCAGAATCGAACCGACCAAAACCACACGGTGTGCCGTACTGCGCCTTCAGTAGGAGGGATCCGAGAACAGCTTTTATTAAGACATCCGAAACTGCGTATAAACGTTAGCGTACGCGTATAAAGACCTTTTTTTTGTGTGTGTGGAAACCCCTTCGGGCCGTCACCCTTCCGTGGTTTTCAGTGGGGCGGTGTACCGGAATCGAACCTACTAAAACCAAACGGTTTGCCGTACTGCGCCTAAATTAGGAGGGATCCGGGAACAGCTTCTATTAAGGCATCCGGACGCGTATAAAGGCCTGCGCTAACGTCGCGGCACCGTGCTGGACGGCATGGAAACGTATTATGCTACAGACTGTCGCGACATACCGCAACATCCTACAGTTATTCAAGGTTTCTTCTAATCAACAAAACCTGAGTGCTAGGGGTATCAAATGAAGATTCAAAATCAAGAAGCGAGACTTGCATTGTATTGTAAAAGAAGAAACACAGTTCAGTATCATAGCAGTCTACGAGCGATTCATATTAACTTACTCATGTTATTAGTATCAATATTATCTTAGATGGTTCAGATATCACTTATTTAACTTAAAAGTAATGGTTCGATCAAACAAATAACCTGAAGGATATTTTTTTTCGTAACAAAATTAACTGGTTTTATTAAATAAAATCAATCTATATTCTTGTTTAATTTAGAATGTATTCTCAAAGTATTCGCATCAATCTCTCGTCTATTAACAAAACAAATAAGTGCAAGACCATATTAATTATGCGTATTCACTTACTACGGTTGTATACTTACAGTTTCGACTCTATCACAGGACAGGACACTTAGCGCTAGGAGTGTAAGGACGATTGTATACCAACCTCTTGTATAAATTGTTAATATCAAATTAGTATATGACTTACAGTTAAAATACATCATTTTAATATCTTTAGTAAATTGAATGTTACAGTAGACTTTTTAAATTTAGTTTTGCAACTTTCTTCTTGTGTATTTGTGTCTTTATTTGTTATTATTTTAATTGTATTGTATTACTATGCATTTATTTCAGGTACAACGATTCCAATTAATTCTTCGTTTCACAACAGTAGCGTTGAGTGGAAAGTTTTTCTACGTCACTCGAAATACGATATTACAAGTAAGACTGTCTGACACAGATTGTCATATTTTTTATTATATTATATATAATATCAGAAATCTATGTGATTAACAGTAGGCTACCGTATAACAGTACAACAGTAAGCTCCGGGAATATTTTTAGAACCCTTTAAACGTAAAGAAGTACATTTGAATTTTTTTTTATATCGCTTGAGAGTTCTTTTAGAAGACCTGGTACCGTCAAGAGGGATATACTCGGTCGAGAGGGATAGGGTCGGAGGCCCTAACCCTTTCCTCTCCCCCTCCTCACCTCACCCCCTCTTCCCCCCTTCCCCTACCTTAAAGGCCGGTAACGCACTTGTGACTCTTGAGTTGCAGGTGCCCATGGGCGGCCATAGACATTTACCATCAGCTGACCCGTCTGCTCGTTTGCACCCTATGCCATAAAAAAAAAAAAATATATATATATATATATATATTCTTTCAAGAATAAAAAAACCCGTTGGAAATGGACTTGGCAACACCATGGTATCTAGCTACATAAAAAGAACAATATACAATCTAACTGTTTATGCTAAAAATATATTTTATTTGTGTTGTATTGTTTCAGGCAATAAGCACAATAATTACATACGAACTGGTGCTACTGCAGTTTAGAAAGACACGTTGCGAAGACGACTTAGTCAATAATAATACTATTACAAATATTTAAACATTGGTTTCTTGAACTTCTAACAGTTTATTACGAAAAAAAACAGTTCAGTTAGTATGCAAATAACTGCTGTAGGTTTATTGTACATATTCTCTTTATTAAATATTGAAATAAAACCTTATGTGTGCAAACTAGTGTTTTTTTTTTAAATTTAAAAAGTAGGTACCGACAACTAAGCAATTCAAACAATAATGTTTCAGAATATACAGGCTGTTACAGAAAGGTGTGATCAAATTTTAATAGCGTTATGTGTAGCCGTAAATAGTTGATTTCGTTTGAAAATAGATTTAAAAAAAAAAATTTGGCGAATTTTTTCCTAGGTGCACTTTTTTCCAATTTTTCTAAGTAACATAATATTATGAGTTTTTATGGCAATTTCAATGTTTATGTGTTTTTTTTTCTACGCAGAAATTTTCAGAAAAATCTGTACATTCCATCAACATCCTTGCCAGAGTTTCATTCATGCCAGCCCTCTATCATACGAAATATTTGCTTTATCGGCGAATTTTCAAGTTCAAATTGTAATCTATATACGAGTATATAAAAATCAATCCCTTGGTCACGCCATCAGGCTTGAACGCTGGACCGATTTTACTAATTCTTTTAAAATGTGTTTTTTATTGTCAGGAGAAGGTTCTTATGAAAGAAAAGACTAAGAAAGTTGCTCGAAAAATTAGAAAATTTAAGAAAACTTAACAAGGGACTTACGCGGGTGAAACCGCTTGGCGCTGTTAGTTTTAAGATAAAATTTCTGTTTTAAAATTCACGAATTTTCCGACAATTGTTAGCGCTTAAGGCTATTTACGGGGTCTTCTATACGAATCTAAAATTTGCATACACTTTTCTGTAACACTCTGTAAAGAACGATGACTTGGTCAAAGTAGTATTAAGCTGTTAGTTGAAAGGCAGCTGAAGACAACTCTCAGTGGAAGTCGTCGTCGTCATCACCGAGACAGCAATGATTATGATAATGATAATGTCTACTATACGACCCTAAGTGTTCGGTGTAATATAACCGAACACCTTAGTAAGCAATAAGCGAGTCACGCGTTTACCTAATTAGATCAAACGTGTATAGAGTCAGTGCACTTTGACATTCGGGTGCATTCATTGCAACATAATAACATTTTTATACATAACATTTTAACTTTTAAGAACTTATTGTGGAACTGAACAATATATTATTAGTGTGTAACATTTAAAACCTCTCTTTTATTTAACAATCACTGCAAACCTCGCGCTACACCGTATATAAGTTTTGTGTTTTGTGATTTGTGAAAAATTGTATTGATCATTGAACACTGTATTGATCAAAGATGGTTGTATTGTTACCATTACTGAAATTACATTTTAAACAGTTTCTAAACGTTCCTAGGGTAATTTACTGCAGTTAAAATAAAATAACTTAAGTGTTTAATAAGACTGAAACATAAGGTTCGTTATATTCTTTAGGTATATTTGGAAAAGCAAACATTAAATGCTTTACGATAGCAAAGAATGATGTCAAACGTTGTTAGGTATTACGTACGAGTTTCTACAGAACGTACCATTTTGTAGTTAAGAGAAACTTTATATGTATTCATTTTATTTTTACCACATCTCTATCACACACAATGTATATTCATACATAAATATATTAAAACGTAAAGAGTTCTTTGAACCCCATTTTAAGCAAAGTTCACGCACGAAGGAATGTGAAATTTGGAATATTTAAGATTCATATGTAGAAGAACTGCAGACAGCTAAAATTTTTATTCAATACGGGTTATAAATATCAGTATATATGTTGACCTGGCATGGTAAGAAAAGTCTGGTATAGAATCTAATATAAAACAAGTGCTGCAGGAGCGACTCAGCTGTATAAAAAAGTACTTAAAAATCTTTTTACGTACTTGAAACGGTTGGGCATGACCCAACTGATGTACTGGAACTTGTTCTGATGATCATTAAAACCTTACATAATCGCGAGATATGCAATCTAAGAAAATATTTTCTTCATACTGATGTGGGAGTGCATCGTAATGTAGTCGCACTGATGACGTCCATTATTCTATACAATGACAATTACACCGGTAAACATTATAAAACAAAACTTTTAAAGTTAAAAGTTCCATTGTCAGATACACCCTCTATAAAGGAAATACAATATTAAAAGACCGGCTAAATCTAATCCGCAACATCTAAACAGTGGTTAGAAAATGGAGAAATAAAACACCAATAACTGCGAATATGTAACGTTATAATTACAGAATCGATGGCTATCTATTTAAAATGTTATTATGATATTTTCTAGATGTATAAACTGATATCTTAAAGTAGTAAAACACTGCTTCTCATAAAACTTACTCACTTAAAACAAGTTGTGATCCAGAAAATGCATCACAACAGCAACAAATAAGCTTTAATAAAATACAATGTCTGATGTAGAAGAGTCACGTAGAAATGCAGTTAGAACGCTTCAATGTAATTATAATTTCACTACTGACTTCAAGATTGTAAAAGCCAGTTTTATTTTTATCATAAGCTGTTGAAGAGCCTTTGCTGCTGTCGTGAACACAGACTAATGAATAAGAAGTAATTCCCCTAAACTTAATTGTTGTTTGCGGTGTCGCCAAATTGCCACATTTGGAGATAGATCGTTGTATTCTAAAATCTGTGTGTATCTGTCTTTGGAATCATAATAAATCTCAACGGATAGACCGATTTTAATTTTTTGTTTGTTTTAAAGGTTACTTGATCGTAAATTTTAAATTTAGCAGTTAAAACGTCACTTCCATTCGTTTTACAACATCCATTTTTTTTGTGTGCGTGACCCCCACGGGTCATCACCTCACCGGAGCTAACGGTAAAGTGGTATGTCGGAATCGAACCGACTAAAACCACATGGTGTTCCGTCACAAGTGGGTCTATTGCAGGGGGACCCGGGTACACCCTAGGAAGGAGTCCTCCGGGAACCCCCGCAGTCCTTGGCCGCCTTCAGCAGACGACCACACCATGGAGTACCTCACCCCCCTCCAGATCAGAGAGGTGCGCGTGGATTTTACTAAGATTTACACTTCAATATCGTTTGTGTTTTTAAAGATTTATTATTTAAAGTTTTGCCATCCAAGAAAGTGAGGATTAAGCATTCTCCTGCTCCCTGGATATCGCAGGAAGTTCACGTGGCTTGAGCCGTAGAGACCGGCCTATGTTTTAGTTCCAGAAATTGAACGCTGCTATACTCTCTTTTACTGTAAACATGTACAATAACTGAGCAAAAAGAAAAATAAAGTAAGTACCTAAATATTTTTTATGCAAATTCTGTAGCTAAGCGATTTTGAAATTTAAAATGTAAATACTTTTTTATAAAATAATGTTAAATGAAAAAATTTAACCCTATACCGTTATGTAATTTAAGATAGCCAAATAATAATTATTATTTTCTTCAAAAGAAGAAGTTATTCAAATCTCACGAGTCAAGTTGTCCAACTTCACTCTGAATGAATGCAACATATAACACTCGACCTATTTTTACCTGATGAAGTCACCATTTCAAAACATTGCGTCATCTGCGAAGTTTTAATTCAATTCTTATGTTTAAAACACTGATTGAAAAAGAAATTTTTGATCACGCCACATGTTTTAATTCTTTAATTAAAACATGTGGCGTGATCAAAAATTTGCGATGCATTTGCGATTTATTATTTTTAATTTATTTGGTTAGGTAAAATATAGATAAGATTGGATTGGACAATATCCCTACAAATATTGTCTAGAAGAGATCGCAGTGAATGATAAGACCGCTATTTTCGTAATGTTTGTAGCATGGCTGTATCGTATTTTACTCAAATGGTGTACAATAAAGAGATAAATAAATACATTTATTTATTTTAATTTTCATACACACATTTATTTGACATAAATAGCTGCTACTGTTTGTCCCTGAGCCTAATGCAATAATATTATGTATTATTATACAATCGAACTGAAGAAATATAAATAAAAACTCGTTTCTTTATGTTTTTTTTTTTATGTTTGTTACCTCAGAACTTTCGACTGGGTGAACCGATTTTGATGATTCTTCTTTTATTTGAAAGCTGGTGCTTCCCGTGTAGTCCCATTTCAATTTCGTCCAGTTCTGACAATAGCATCCATGAGAAAACCATATATATGTCTTTTATGGAATAGTTTTTTTTTGTTGAAGTCGGTTTTTTTTTGACAGAATTATTATAAATTAACTTCATTAGTACTATTATTGTAATTGACTACTCCCGATGAGGTACCATTGTTTGGTGTTATGCTGAACTGTAGAAGCACTAGTTCATAGGTTAATATGGCGCCAATTGCCTGAAAAATACAAAAACATAATTATATAATTCATATCAGAAGAACTAGATAACTATTACGAATAATTTGAATACATGTATGGTATATATACCATAAAACTTGTTACATCGCTAAATAACTGCAATTTCCTTTGTTCACAAATCAAATTATTTAAAGTATTCATTATGTTTTTTACCTATGGAACCTTTTATAAGTTGGCAGGTACAAATAATTTGACTAACAAAAACACGGCGCACTTTATAGAAGCGGTTAAAACCACCTAATGTCATTTCTGCTTTACCAACCTTGACTCTCTCTTTTGCTTATAGCTTCAGGAACCCTGTTACTGCTGCTTTAAAAAAAAAAGCAGCATTACATTAACAGATTTGTAGAAAAATGGTATTCTGCTCTGTGGAGGTACTTCCTTCTTTAACTATATCGTCTCGCGATTTCAATTTTATCAGAAATCCAATTGAATGCCTAAAATTCCAAGCAATAAAAACTTATAGCCTAACTGACCCTTATTTTCTTCTTTCCCTTAAAAAATTACAAAGCTAACAAAAAAGCTATTAAAAACCAACATCCATGTACATCAAAAACGCACTTTAGCGGCATCTAGCATGATCAGCGAAACTACGCAGTAACTACTGGTACTGCATCGCGTAGTTAAAGTTTACACTTCAACTTCAACATCCGCTGAGAAGTCAACCGTTCGATCGCAGTTCACAAGGCACCTAATTAGTTATAAGGACCCCCCTCAGTGGTTAAAGGAATAACCAATAAAGCTGAGAAAAAATGATATACTTAAATAATTTACTTACATGCAAAATCGAGTTTCGAGTGACAAAAAAATATATTCCACTCAGCCCTATTTGCGTGAAACGAAGCTGTGATTGAAATCTCTCTACCTAAAAAAAATTGTTGTAGTAAAATTGAGGAAGATAGATGATTACATTTCAATAATAACAATCTCTTCGTGTAATTACGAATTTATGTTTGGTAAAATAAAATTTTGATGTTGTATTTAAACAATACATATATATGCAAATTATTCGTATCCCCGTATGGCAGAGAATAATTACAAATTTACAATTAAAAAGTATAAACACAAAATCCAAACACAATAGATAATTTTTTGACATGTGAAGATTAAATACCTTTTATTTCTTTTCTTTTTTTAAAGACTATCAGTAGAATGAGTCACATATTTCTAGTATTGTTGTTAACCCCTCTAACTAAGCTAAATACTTGTGTGAGGATTAAGTTGAAGTGTGGTGTACCGGGTGGGGTGCAAACCCTCAACCACCACCGTCGTCAGCGTTGAAAAGACAACCAGAACAAGCTGAGTTATGTAATGATTAGTGGATACAGCAACTACTATGCTATAAGTGTCAAGGCACCATTGACTAATCACTATGAGAAAGCAGTTTCTTTTTAAAACAATTTTTTATTGCTGTCGTACCTCCTGATCATAATCTGAAGACGGCACATCATATATTGAGAATATCGGCTCTTGGGCAGCTAGGTGCACGTTGGCGGCAAACAAAGACATAATTAGAGCTCGTAGCACCAAGAATAAGAAGGAGTAGAGGTAGTATAGTAGGTAATCCGGAGACGACAGCACTCTAAAATTTAATCAGAAAATTGAGGTTATGTGTTGAAACATGTTCTTTTCTATCTAGATTAATCTAGAATTATATGTCTCGCGGGATAAAACAAGTGCCTCTATTAAGAGATCATTCGTTTATTTTTCAGAATATATGTATGTAACATGTAATAACTGGTCATAAAGTAAAATATATATATACATAATTATATGTAAATCCTATTTATTTCGTATATAAAAAATTGTAAGCATTTAAAATTGTTTAAAAAATTGTAAACCAAAAGTAACGTCTACACTAAATAAAAAACTGTATATTATTACTATATATACCTAGCAGCACCCGGCGTGCTTTGCAATGCCTTTATTTATTTTTTTAACCGACTTCAAAAAAGAAGGAGTTTCTCAATTCGACTGTGTTTCTTTTTTTTATGTTTGTTACCTCAGAACTTTCGACTGGGTGAACCGATTGTGATGATTCTTTTTTTGTTTGAAAGCTGGTGCTTCCCGTGTGGTCCCAATTTGGTCCAGTTCTGACAATGGCATCCATGAGAAAACCATATATAAGTCTTTTATGGAATAGTTCTTTTTGTTGAAGTCGGTTTTTTTTGAAAGAATATAGGTTTTTGGGGCCAGGAACCCTCGCGGGCGTCCCCAGAACACCCTACCGAAGTTTCATCACAATCTGATCAAACTGAATAAACATTGATTTTTATTTATACAGATTTGCTTTTCTATACTATTTAGTTTATTTTTACAGTTCTATACGTATATCTGTATGTACATACCTTATTGTTTCTTCCTCATCACAATTCTCAATGCTGGTTTGGTTCGGACTATAATATAAAATAAATAAATTTATACTATTAGCTCATTTTATGAAACTACAAGCAATTAAATGTTAAAATATTACCCTGATCAACATTATAAATATTTTACAATCATATACGACTTCGGAGATATTGACTTGAATTGTATTAATAGCTTTATTAAAGTATAATATTTGAGAGATAATAAAAAATATCAAAGTAATTACTGCAATGAATTAAACAACTGTAGACAGATGAAAAACAGGCCCGAGAAGAATGATAAAAGAATGAAACTGCTCAACTGCTCATCTATTTCCTTCACGAGCACCGCTAGTTTTGAGTAGTGCTCACGGAGTTGACCCCACGATACCGTGTTCTAAAAATAAATGTTAGTTATTAATACAGATGGTTATAAACTTCATCGGCTTTAGTTACTTTCTGTTTGAATACGACATAACATCCGCGCATCCTCTGTCTATACCATAATACTGTAGTATATAATAAATGTAAAGAATTTGATTGTTTGTTTAAACGCACTAATCTCAGGAACTATCAATCAGATTCGAATAATTATTTTTGTAATGGATAGAATATTTACTGAGGAAGGTTACAGGCTATGTATCATCACGCTACGACTCTTAGAAGCGGAGCAGTGATCATAAACGCAAGTGAAATGGATAGTACTTTACTATCTTAAATAATAAAGATGACAGTTTGTGGTTTGGTTGAAAGAGTTAATCTCCAAAACTACCAGTCGTATGTAAAAATTTTTTTTTGTTTTTGATAACCTATTTCTGGAGGAAGATTAAAGAATAATGACCATAATTACCAAAATGCAGGAAACAGTATTTTAATAAATTTATAAGTCTTCAAATCTGAATTAAACTCATTATGACTAAATTGTTTTTTGTCGTGTAAAAAAAAAATAAAAAATAAAATAAAATCAAATAATATAAAACACCTAACCAATAAAATGAATGATCTAAAAATGACTAGGGACATCCTCTCCATTTTACAGGACACTAGCCGTACCCCGTAGTTTCACCTGCGGTTGTAGTCACTCTTGCACTTCTAGGAGTCGTAGAGTGATATTACATGGCCTAAAAATAACCTTCCTCAATAAATACTGTATCCAAAATAAATAAAAAAAACGCGTGAGGACACCCATTTGGAACGACGGTCCTTTTGCTATATAAAAATATATTTAATGGATTGAATAAATTGTATCAAAATTTAGTCAATTTTGTAAACATTTTGAAATTAAAAATGTCAAATCTGAAAGTTGCCCCAACTAATTTATGAATCATTAGTATACAAATAACATCAAAATACAGTAGTATCGAGCAGAATCCACATATGGCGTAAATAAAAAAATCTACTAGCGGTCACCATCTACTAGCGGTCACCATTTTTCGTTGTGCTAACACTTTTTTCCGCCTAACCCCCACCCGGGCGAGTGTTTGAAGTGTAACGTGCGATAAGGAATTTCATTTCAAAAATTCAAATCTGACAGTACCATCGCGCGTTTAAACAAACAAACAATAAAACAAACGTCCAACATACCAATATTCTTAAGGCTTGTTAAGATTCTAATTCTTAAAGTTTGAAATAACAAGATAAGAAAATCTAAGAGTTATTGAGACCAAAACAAAAAGAATATTAATGCAATTTCATTAACTTACGTTTTTATTTTTAGAACGAATAACCTTGTTTAGAGCGTTAAAATAGGAGGTGATATAAACACTAAAACAAATTGTTAGAACATCGGTGAAACTCCAAATGAACGTGGACTGCATACATAACACCTAAAAAGAAATATAATTATTCTTATAAACATGTAATAAAATAGGCAAACAAATAGTTCAGTATCATTTTGTTCTTTGCTTGTCAACTGATTTTGTTTTTTTGACGTGACAACGTCTTATAAATTGGTTTGCCGGGTGACACTTCAAGAAACTGCGTTACGCTCCGCTCACGTTATGCGCTCACAATGAGAGCGAGTGAGAGGCACGCGTTTTAAATATAATTCTTTGTATAAATAAATGTTTTAAATTGTTACTATTATTTCATCCTTCTTCCTACTATACGAATGAATATTCACATTAAAATTATTTTACCACTCAAAGTCGTTGTCACGTAAAACTTTCGCCCGTATACCGACTTTACAGGCAACCAATTTTTTTTTTTTAAATTTGGAAACAGTTTTTTGCCTACTATTATTGTGATGTAACTGTTCGACCTCTCGAAAACCACTACTAATGATAAATATACTGATACAAAGTTATCAAACGTAATTAAAAGAGTTTATTGCTTTTTGATTCTTTCCTAAATTTTGTACCTATGAAGAACTGGGCACTTGCCTTAAAGTCATTTGTTCATTTATTTTATAATTTTAAAACGCCTTTAAAAATGTTGCAGTTTAGCTTTAGGTAAAAGATGTTTATAGAATAAAGATACATCTAAAACACATGCAAACGCTCCCAATAGTAGAAATTATAGAAATCCCAGTGTGGCGCCTGACACCGACACAGTAGGACGCTTCAGCTCTTGATAAAGGATCCGAAACTAGTCGTACATCCCCGAAATAAACACGTCTGCATATCTTTAATAAGTAGAAATTCCAGTATGTAATGTTGTTGATTCGTTTTTGCTTACATGAGGACTGTAAACGAACACTATCAACAATTTTATTGTTAAGTACGTAACTGTGTCTTTTGTTTTAATTACCGAAATCAAAGCAGCATTGAAAGCAGTGTAGGATATGTAATTAAAAATGTGAGGCATTCTCCTTAACATGAAGTTAGCAAGCACTTCGTTGTTAATTGTTGGTTCGTGTAGACATGCCATTATGAACTTAACGTTAAAGTTGTTGCAGAGTAGGTGCTCAACTGCAAAGAAAATGGTTCATATTATTCTTATTTTCAGCACTGGTAAGTAGAAAAGCTTTGTTCTTTGTTATATCTGTGTGAATGCTATGTGATACGAGCCATGTTATAAAACTTGGATTGTAACTGCGGTGTAAACAGTCTGCTTTATGCGTAATTGTGTAATCTCCATTTAATATAACTGTTTATATAATACTAGCTTTTGCTTGCGACTTTTCTCGCTTTAATATACATTTTACCAATCAATCAGGTACTTTTTTTTTATGAAACCCCACATTCTTTCTTGTCTGCCTGCCCTGCTAACATGCATACAAAATTTTATGATGATCGGTTGAGTAAGGGTGAAAACATAACAAGGAAACGTACAAACTCACATTCGCATTTATAATATCAATTTTATTATATTAATAAATGTTTTAGATTTTACTCCTTACCTAAAGCTAATGCCATTATCACGTAAGCAATCCAAGTTGACTTCAAAATGGTACGGTGGTCCAATTTCAACATAATTAAACTTCGTTCGGTTTCTTCTGCCGCCTTTATCAGTCTTGGCCAATGTTGTGCCAATCTTATGCAAAGTATAGCCGCAATAAGGCTTGTTGGGTAAAAAACGACATAACCTGAACAGTTTCAGAAGAAAACTATTGTCAAAAAAATTTACTGTAAAACAATTACAGTACAACAATTTAAATTGGACATATAACTTAATACAGAAAGGTGTAGTTATATTTTGGGACCGTAAATCGTAGTTATAAAGTTTGTCATTTTTTGGAAAAAATTAATTTTAATACATAATCTTTATTTCAAACCAAAAATCAGAACTTGAAAGTTTACCTATGAAACTAATATTCTGTAAAGGGAAATTTAATAAAAAGGATGTTGACAATAAAATACTTTTCAACTAAAAATTAAACCGACGAAACGAACTAAAAGCAAAAAATAAATAAACCTTTTAAGTCCTGAGTATTGAGCTTACTTACATAAACTATAGAATTTTAATAAACACTTATTTTGAGTCGAACTGGAAATGTAAAAAAAAATAATGTTTTTTTTTAATTCTACTATTTATTGAAATGAATAAGAGGATCTCATGTTTTTTAGATAAAAATTAATTATTGGCTAAGAGACAATTTGGACTTAGGATTTGGATAAATTTATTCAACTTGCCACACTTATGTACGTAGAATTAACAAGAAAAAAAAGCCTTCGATTGTATTTTTTTAGATTTAACTAAAGCTTTCGATTATGTAGATCATAACCTACGCAGAAAGCAAATCATTAGAATCACTAAATATAATGCAATGACAAATATCTTAAAACCCTTGACTCCGAGCCTAGGTTTAATTTCCATGGAGTTCTGCAAGAGGCCCCTTGCTACTCCTTATCTACATAAATGTTTTACCTAAAGCAATTCATAATCATGAATGCGTTTTGTTTGCCACTACGATTATTATTTCCGAGTATACAAGATGTAGGGAAGTGGTTGCATAATAATGCTTTAAAACTAAACATCACAAAAACAAAAATTTAAAAAAGGAAATAATCAAGAAAATACACAGCACAAAGTTTCTTGACATTAAAGAGGACGAACACTCAATATGGAAGGAACACATTGATAGTGTCAGCAAAAATCCATTTTCGTTTAATAGAATATATTAGTAATGTGTGACCCACGTTACCAGTAGTCTTTACAAAAAAAAAAAAAAAATCACGATATTACCTCTCGACAAACATCACTTTTGGTATACGATGAATATCTCTGTTCCGTAATTCGCTAAAGTATATTAGTCTGGGGATAATCCTGTAAGCCGATTTTTGAAGTTACTCTTCTTTTGGCGCGTTAGGGAAAAATGATGAGAGTAAATTTTTACGATGCGCGCACGGTGTGTGCGCGCATCGTCACGAAAAACCGACACCCTGAAGTTAGCTAGTCAACATTTTAGTTCACAACTTCACGATATTTATTCAAGTGTTTCTGAATCTACAACACGTGTTTTGTATCAGTCCGAATAAATTATATATAAATATCGTAGTGGCTGATATGTATTAACAATTTCTTTTTTTTTAGCCTTAAAGATAATTTACTGTGTGATTATAAGTGATAAAAATGTTTTTTACTACCATATTATAAATTCTGTCCAGCTTTACGGAAACGGTGGATAGAAGAGAGCTTTTACTCAGGCAATGACTTTCGCCTCTCGCTCCTATCATTTTGGTAATACATTATAATGTAGGTACTATGACTATGAATATTAGACAACTACTACTACCACCATAATTTTGCATTTGTGCCAGTTTTTATTTAATTAGCAATTGTATTATCTATTTTTTAAATAATTATTATTCAATTACAACATATGTCCCTGCCTAATATTTGCATGCCGCTATCTATGGCAAAATGTGTCTTATGCTCATAATTAATTTGTCGCAAGAAATATGTGCAAAATGATTTTTCTATTCTCTACTTACTTATGGAGGTCAAGGAAACATCACCATCAAAAAAATATATTAGACTAAAACAAGTCATGAACACCTGCCCAACGAGTGTGGCGACGTGGTAAATACTGTAAAGACACTTTACATTGAATCTGAAAGAAATTAAATGCATCAATCTTGTTCTGCTAACTTTACTGTCTTAATAATTAAACTATGGTATGATATTCATGTTATGTGATGACCCATGTATGTATGTATGTATGTGTCGTTGCGGTAGTGCATTCGACTGCAACGTTAGAAATCGCAGGTTCAATTCCCACTCAGTGTAGATATTTGTATCCCTGAATATATAATACATACGACTATAAAAATAGAACATTGTACCTGTACGTACCTACTAGTTTTAATAAACTAACTTAAAATATAAATAAAATATGAATGAAATACAACATACTTAATTTTACCAGTAGTTCGCTGGCCAAGACCCTGGACGGGGAAAAACCCGGTCCAACGACCGAGCCTCATCACATGTCGTAAGCATGCATGAAGCCCACATGGGTCCTTCTTTTTATTGATGTTGTAGATTTTCATGGTTTATCTGCAATAAAGATAAACAACATTTGGATATCATGCAACTAAAAACGTTTAGTCTTATACGATCCGCGAACCTCACCTCAGTGAGTATTCATACAATAGGCCAGTTGAGGTATAAAGTATTTGATAAAAAGGTCAACTCATAGGTTCAGAGCCTGCCATCATCCGGGGAGTTACTTTTACGAGTACCAATTCAACATCTTGGTGGAGTATTGTCGTTTTGGTAACAGCTGTCAGCGCGACTGTCTCGCAATGAAAAGCATGAAATTATGCTCAGCATTCTTTAAGTAGTATGTAAGTAAGATCTACCGGTAACCTCTACCCTTAGTTAAAGCTGATCTAAGGCCGACAGATACAATAACTTGTTATCCTGTGGTACTCGTACATAAATAGGGTTCTTGTAAACGAGTTCTGAAGATTGTGAAATAACCCTGTGGTTCAATATCTGTTAACGGCTTATCATGCCTTCAAAGAGCTCTATTATTTTTGTTAACACAAGTCCAGTGGTCAGAGTGTAATAAGGTTTTAATGCAATGAGCATGACAAGAAAAGGTATTTCTCCACAGTCTGCAATTTGTGGTCGTGGGTCATGACAGATCGGATTCAAACCTAACAGAAACAGCTAACTTTGAAATTCCTCTCGCTGTATTCCCTTAGTTTTAAGTTTAATAAAAAAACGATTTCATTTTAAATGTAATGAAAAACTAGATCACCCGGCATTATAGATACAACCTAACTTAAAAGCGAAATAGTATAATATCCTAATTCACTCCTACAACTTAGACAAAACTAATGACATTTCATACATGGAAATCCGTCAAATGGCTTAGATTAGACTGAGCTAGTCAAATAATCATACGCCTCCTTCGGCGTTTTTCTTTTTGACAATTTAATGCTAAATGAATTTTCTGTTATCTATGAAAGAAGTTTCGCCGAAGATAAGAGAATAAAGAGTTTCCTGTACCTACTCTATTTCCTTCACACTCCTAAATCAGAAGTTGATAAGTCCAAGTGATTTGTAGAAAACGAGAGGGTCTAGCGATAAAAATGAAATAGGTATACGTTTCCTCCGAAAAAATATGAACACCCTTTCTTGCGGATACGAAATAGTTTAAATCGTTTCACGAAATATAACTTTCATACTGTTATTGTACTCTGTAGTCTGAAAGTGAGAAGAGAGAGAAAATCTAAAGTATTTAATTACTTACTTACTTTAGATTTCTCTTTTTTAGAAAAGAGAAAACTTTATGGGGTATGCTCTTTTTATTACGGTGTTTGTTTTACAATTTTAAGTTGCACAGGTTATAAGGAAATTGTTAAACCAACATCGCAACTTACAAGAAATATTCTTTTTTCATTAATAGCTAACAATGCATCATTGGTCGTCGTCGTCGTGCAACCAAAAAAAAATCTGTCAGTCGTAAGACTACACATCAGAAGTGAAAACATAACTTACATATACACACACTCATCTGTATATATGTATTTGATCGTGATGGTGATGCGAGTTCAGTGCTTTTCCCCATACCAAACGTGCCCAACGTGCCTAAAGAAGTTTTCACTTCAGAAACAAATATTTCATCTTTATTAAATGTTAGTATAACAATGTCATAAACGATAAATATTTAAGTTAATAAGATACGATGACCTCCAGACGAAAGTTTATTTTCATCAACTCCATTTGGAACTACTGCTTTGTCACCAAACTAATAAGTCCTATCATATATCATTACACTTGAAGTATAACTATAATTTACTTTTTGATTTTTTTTTTATCAAACTTTTGTGTAAGTTGTTATCGTGACAAAATTAAGAAAATTCTTTATTTATAGTTATTTCATAATATTATAATGGTAAATAGGAACCATTTCTAAATGTAGTAAATATATTGACTAAATTTAGATTCTTTTTCACTTTAACTTGCTAGAACACTACTAGATTTTCTTTTTTTTGGTTGTCTATAGCTATTAACATCCTTTAGCTTTATAAAGTTGGTTTTTCCTTATTTCCTACGACGTTTAGTTTTGCTGTTATCCCACTAATATTATAAATGTGAAAGTTTGGATGGATGGATGGGTGGATGGATGGATGGGTGGATGGATGGATGGGTGGATGGATGGATGGATGTTTGTTACTCTTTCACGCAAAAACCACTGAATCGATTGCGATGAAACTTGGTATGTAGCTAGAGAGCTTTTTATCCCGGTATTCCTAAGGGATCGGGACTTACGCGGGTGAAACCGCGGGGCGCTGCCAGTTATTAATAAAATGAATTATGCTCGAATTTAGACTTCTGGGTGACCACAAGTAATTCAAAATAGTTTATTTATAAAGGTGGACGTGGATTGCATCAATTCAAACAGAAGCGCAACGATTCAACGAGTGATGCTACTGATCGAACTTTCGAGACCAATACCGAGCGTAGTGTTGGGACAGCCGGACAGTGTTTTGATACGAGTAGCTTAGACATAAAATCAATAAAAGCTAGACTTAGAAAAATGAAGCATTTTTCCTTACCAAGCCCCAAAACAAAAAAGTCGTTGTTGAACTAGGATAATCAACACACAAAAAATATAGAAATTTCACATTAGAAAGAATAACAATTGATAATTCTACTTACCTCTATTGCAAACTGTTGTTAGAACCAAACGTATTTTAAGTTTGAACTTGAAGGGGGTAATAACAGTTTATTGATAATAAGATGAGCTAAACTGTTATATGTGCATATTTATAAAGTAATTTAGATTGTGATCAAGAAAGTAAATAATAACATTATTAAGATAGTGTGTTCGTCGCTACTCACTTTGACCGTCTATGGCAAAGCGCCTCGTAGCATTTTCATAAAGTTCACATTGAATACTTTCATTAAGTAAACAAACTACGGAGTAACAACTCTCTAGGTAAGGCCATTATGTTAGCCTGTTTTATAGGGTTGTCACATGAAGGTATAAAACAATGATAAAAATATTCTATATAAGTATATTTTTATAAAGATATTTCAGTTTGGGATATGACAAAACCTAAAATAAAACACTTATGACCATGAAATAAGAAAGTTTGTATTAAAACCTAACTGAGTTATCACACGGTTGGTATTTTAGTGGGCAGAGAGCCAGACACCGGAAACTGTTTATCAACAAAACCATTCATTTTAGAAAAACGTATAGTAACTGTTAGTTCTGGCGCTAAGTGAAATTGGTTTGAGAACGTTTTTGAAATGAGCTAAAGTAAGGAATAGAGTGCATTTCTTAGTTTAAAAACACTGTAACTGTGCCAATAACTAAAATAGAGGTCAAGTTAAATTGGTAAGATAATGGTAATAGGTGTAATTGTTACCAAAAATTTTACTATATAATACTTTCGAATGCACGATTCGATGCAGGAATATGGAGTCCAAACCAATAGTCTCCATGTCGTAAAAATAGCGTTTTTATTATTCCTTATAATAATCATTTGCAATCAGTTGTGTTATCATTACGAGACTGTTCTAGCATAATACACTCGTATGTTGCATAAATAAAATATCACCCATTTAGTAAAAAAAATATTTTTTAATAGTAATTTAAAGACAAAGGTATAATTAGATAGATAGATAACCTGTTACAAGGTGGTGTCAGATTTCATACGTCACCTTATTAATACACCAATAGTTACTTGAAACAATCTAGTATCTACACTACTATTATAAAGCTGAAGAGTTTGTTTGTTTGGTTGAACGCGCTAATCTCAGGAACTACTGGTTCTAATTGAAAAATTATTTTAGTGTTGGATAGCGTATTTATCGAGGAAGATAAAGAATAGGAGCGGAGCATCAATGAAAAATACTGCAAAAATGGGGAAAATTCACAAACAGCTAGTATGTTATAAAATCTCAATGGTACTGACATACCTAAGAACTTCTTTACTTGTGACACTGTCATCTATGAAACTATCAGTTTCATAGATGACAGTGTCTATCACATTTGGATTTGGATTGATGTGTGTGAAAAAACAATCAGTGTATGTTCTGTTATGTTTTTCATTGTTTTGTCTCAGTGGAACTAGAATTAACACATATTAAATATATATTTAATATGCTTCAAGTGTGAAACGGACTGACTGTGTAACATGTTCCTGGACTTATAAGGTGCGTACTCTTATCAGGTTATGGGCCCAGAAACATAATTTATCAAGTATTGAGCTCCACCAAGTTAGTGAGGAATTACGAAATATATGATGGAGAATTTCACAATCAAGGTTCCAATTGGTTCACTAGAAGAAATGAAAAACTGGGCCTCATAGAAATACAAGGTTTCCCTAATGCCTCGAGGTACAGGCGGTGCCATGGAAGTGGCAGAGGGTAAATTAGTAAAACTAGTTTTAGGAGCAGGAGATGCCGCACACGCGACCTATAATGCAGAACTTCTTAAGGATAAGAAGGCTGATATATGTAACGAAATAGGAAAAACTGACAAAAATATGAGACTTGCAGATCTGTTTCTGATTTGTGAAATATTAGATTACTTAGATGAAAAATATTTCAGTTTCAAATCAATTTGGATATTACTCAACAAAAATGAGAGGAACATCGACAGTCTCACGACACAGCTCTGTGCTCATGAGAGAGCAATAGGTGAAAAGGAACTAGCAACTGAGGAAGTACTAGCTTCTACGTCTAGGATGTATAAGGCTAAACCGAATAAATACAAGAATCTAATATGTAGATAGTGCTCGGACAGAGGCCATAGAATCAAAAAGTGGATTAAGGACGACAACCCGAAGAAACCTACAGCAGGCTGTAGAGAATAAAGTAAAAATGTATGCCTGATGATATATGCGTGCTCATCAAAGGGCGACATGCAATTAACAGGACCATGTGACTTTAAGGATTTTGATTCAAGCTACTCTGTGACGACCGCAGATGGGAGCGTAGTTTGTGCAAGAGGGGAATCAAAAATCAATGGCAAAACAATATCTCTAACAAATTTTTGGCATGTACCAACACGTACCAAAAACTTGTTCTCAGTATTAGCAGCACAAGATAAATTACTCAACTAGATATTGCAGATTGGAAGCGAATAGTGAAATATTTGTGATTGGGACAATTGTACCAAACAAACCTGTAGAATTAAATGCAGTAAGTCCTTCAAACCTTCTACAGCTGTATCATGAGAGATTCGGACACCAGACTTACATTATGAAGCTTGTAAAGAGGGAGTTAGGAATTGAACTGAATCTAGAAGATGATGTACAGTGTGAAGGATGCATTTACGGAAAGGTCTATCGCCTTGAAATTGGTGAGAGAGACAAAGAACTTCAGCGCCTGAAGAAATCTTTCCAAAGATGATTACTCCGCCTATCGTCATGTTTATTTCATGAGGAACAATTATGATGTTAAAGATAAACTGAGTCAATTTCTAAAGGAAGCAAAAAATGCTGGATACGTGGTAAAGTCTTTACTCAATGACAATGGAGGTGAACTTGACAATAAAGCAGTTCGAGACGAATTGAACAAGAGAGGTGACAGAGGTTTGCAATGCTATATACACTCCATAACAAAATGGGTGGTGGTTTGTAGGTGTACCTGGTATACAGGCATGCGACCATGGCTTCACCTTGACCATTTTTGTAACTACGTCTTGATTTTTGTCTAAAATGTTTTCTTGTTTTGTATTTTTTAAATCACTTTTATTTTTTTGTAGTCGGGTTATAGTTTTTTAAACTTAATTTTTTCCTCTGTATTGACTATTTGCTATGCAGGGTATGGACTACATCACTAAAATACCAGACTTCTTAACAATTTATTGTAGTTCTATGTATATGGTAAACAATAAATAAGAAATATTATATTCTATTAAATTTGGTTTGTTCAATTTATTTATTAGTATTAGTATCAGATCTATTATGAAATATGCCTTAATATGTCATGCTCACCACATGAATTGTTATTTGTGTTACTACATTAATGGAAATCACTTTTTGAGCAGTCTCTATTCCCGGTTATATTAGAGTAGTTGTCTAAGGGAGCAAAGTTTGACCAACAATTTTCTTTTAAATAGAAACTGCGTTACGATAAAACTTGCGTATAAAATATGACTGTATTATAATAACCACTTACATTACGTTTATTCAGAGACGTAAGTATCAAAGAAATGAAAATGTAAAATGATTTTGGTACCTCAACTTGTTTACCATGCTTATCTATCCATCGCTTACTGGACATGCAATCAACAATTTTAATCTATTTTATTTAGATTGAAGATCAATTTTTTTTTCATACAGATGTCAATCTTTGATTAATTAGTATTTGGAATACCATCAAATCATTTATAAACATTATAATGTTTACCAGTATCATGAATTTTAATTAATCACTTATACAATTTATAGTCACAATATCTTTATATTGCAAATTAGTCACAGCAACGCGTGGCCGAGTAGCTAGTCACCGGGTTGCTAGTCTAGAAATAGTGTGTACATGGGCAATTTCTACTCTTTATATTATGGAAAACTATACTTTCTAAATTTATATTATAAACGTGTAGTAGGTTCCACAGGGCGTCTCACTCGCGGCTCCTTATACATATAAGCCCAAGCTTCACAGCCGGCCAATAAAAGTTTAAGGAAGTGAAAACAAGAGGGAGCGGACAAAAGAAAAGGAAAGAGGAAAACAGTGTTAACGTCAGCGATGCTAAGTCAACGAGTACCACGTCAAGAGAGAGAGACGTCACTTCGTCTGGGTATCTGTTTGCCCGTGTGTAAAGCGAACGAAACGTCATTACATAGAGGTCGTCTTTTCCTTCTAATCCCGTACTCACTTCTGTGAGAATATAATTCGGCCGGCACGATCACTATTTACTTTGTAGTTTGACTTCTCTATATTATATTATACAGGGTTTATATGACAATGGAAGACTTCCTTAAATCGCTAAAGCCCTTTCAGTGCCCTTTCATCAGAGCCCTTTTTAGTGATTTAAGTAAGTGTTCCATTGTCAGATACACCTTGTATAATATCAACTTACATGCGTCAGCTGCCTCGCAGCATACCCTGTGTACGTCGGCTGCACATAAGTAAACAAGTTATACACACACATTGCTAAAAAGTGAAAGGCGTGCACGATAGGTTGCGCACAAAAAACGTAAAGCTGTCATTCGGTCAACACTAATAAATATGATCAGATACATTTATTATAAACTACATACATAGAATATAATAATATGGAAACACCAAGACCAATGTAATATTCATGTGTAAATCGGAAATCGGACGCACGATCCCTGACTTTGCGGACGAACGCTCTACCAAGAGGTCGTCACATCTAGTATATATAATTGATATATGTATATCTATGTGGTATGGTGATATCCACATATTTAAATATACCTTTTATTAACTCATAAAAGGTATATATGCAACTGTATGATATAGACTCGTTAGAAAGGAGAAAAACATTCGTTCGTATAAGGTAAAAGTAATCCAGCCAACTCTGCTTAACAATCTCAATTTGTCGGTTACTAAAGTTTCAGTTACTTCAGCGAAAGGTAAGGTTCGGTGCTCATAATCGGCCAAACGCCTTGGAAACGGGCTTCATTTACAGTTAATTGACGAGATGTGTATTACAATAGTGTTTCGTTCTTAATACCTGTTACAATCAAGAGTTTTTATTATACCTAGACTACACCTTAAATTGGAGTTCCGCAATAGTGTGTTGTATGTATGTGAGAATGAAAATATTTGTGGCTATAACAGAAGTCATTCTAGGACTTAAAGTGAAATATGAATAGTCTGAAATTCTAGAATAATAATATTATACTTTTAATTTACTTTTTATGCGTTTTCACTTACCATGTTATTTTTTTATTGTCCGAAATTTAGGCTACGGGTAGATGTAGAAGGTATAGAATGATTAGAGTATGACTTCAAAAGTAATATGTTTCAAATCCTTTTAGTACTTCTTGCTTGTGTTGGTAGCTGAAATAATGGCCTTTCCGAATAGAAAATGTTAATTCACACCCATCGACTGCAAGATGCCGATAACGAAATTAAAAAGAAGTGTTATTATGGTTTTGTATGATCACGAGCAGGAACTGTAACTATATAGGAACTTATTTTTAAATATATTTATGACTACTGAGAGCTATTAACTGAGAACTATTATGGTATATATGGTGTTTAATCAATACACTAACTTCTTTCTTTGGATCAGCTGTCAAATAAAATATCAGTTGGTTTTCTTTTTTTAGCATATACCTAGCAACAAAAAGTCATCATCGTCTTCCTTTTCAAATAAAAGACACATTAATAAACTATCGGTAGCGTTGTACGACATTCTGTCTCGCACGATGGTATGGAAATGATTGAGGCTTTTATTAACTGCAACTGCAGACCGCAGTGCCACTGCCATTGCAGTTATCACCGTACCATCGGACTATAATATAGGCGCTAAGGAAATTGAGAAATTGAGCAAATAGCACCTGCTGAAACCTGAAGTCACCCATCTATGGTATACACAAATGACTGTCATTCCGATAGTCCGAAATAAATTCAAATTCAATATCTTTATTTCATAAAATTGACCATTAATTATTCGAAATCGTCGATTTAATAAATAATTGTTATAATTAAAAATTATAGATCAACAGACACAGAGTCACCGCAACAATCGTTTGCTTCGTCAAATGTAAAATTATCAAAAAAAAAAATGTAAACATAATATCACATCTGCCTGTTTCGATCTATAACCGCCTGTTTCCAAATGGTTGAGCCTTGTTAGAAGAAATCGGGCAAACAAACTCCCGGCCAATACATAGATAAATCAGAAACCAACATTGACATTATCATCCTTCAAAAACAAGCAGCCATACACACAGTAACCATACCCAGTAAAGTTTAAGGAGATACGGTATTCATACACAACACGCAGGACCAACACATACAAAATACCCAGGAATCGCAAAACATACATCAGTCACAAGACTCACAGGACCCGCAACAATTACCAAACATAGCTCAATCATCATGTATGAGTTATGTTGAGGGGGTCTGGTGTGTCTGAACACCCCCTCAACATAACTCATACACTGGATACACAACAGACATTAAGCATACGACGGGTAAGAGGAAGGGGAAGAGGACGAGTACGAGGAAGGAGAAGGGCCGCGACTGACACACACCACATGGCAGATACATAAAAAAAAAAAAAAATTCATATGTATAACATTTATTCATATTTGTATCTTTATTAATTTTGAAATTATGGGGACATAGATTTTTTTTCCCGTGGGTTACGGGACGGGGTATTTATAAAACCGACAAAAGTCGAGATATTGAAACAAACAGATACATTATAATATAATATTCTAATGTACCATAAACATAAACTGGCTCCGCTGCTCATTGTTAACCATACCAAGTAGAGTTGGAGTGAAGCATGACCAATATCGACTATGGACGCGGCGACGTTCGGATATGTTAAATTGGTCGTGATGATTCTGGTCGTTATATTTATTGGTCGTGATGATTTTAAAATAAAGTAGGGAAGCATTATAGCCTACTTAGTCCGTATTAGAATAACAACTTCCGTGAGTAGTGTTCACTTTTATTAAAGACTAGCTTTTGCCCGTGTCTTCACTCGCGTTAATGTAGATTTTTTTAATAAATTTAGTTATCCCTCGGGGACATAATTGTTTCTGGGTGAAGTTACCGTATGTCTTCTTTTGTACCTAATACACTGGACAACTAATATGCTAAATTGTATGATAATCGGTTGAGTTATCAAATTAAAAAAGACTAATAATTGGATTTATAATATTAGTTAGGATAGGCTATTCTTTTAAAATGGCGTTGCTAATAAATATCTCATCTATAAAGTTCAGTAAACTGGTCACTGCACGGATGGCGCAATAGTCTAATTGGAATCCCACACGAGACAAAAATTTGTGTGATCGACAAATAGTTGTCCCGAGTCTGGGTGTTCCTTGTGTCCGTTGTTTGAATGTTTGTGACACAAGAATAATCGTATCCTAAATGTCCTATTCCCAATGCGGGAGTTGTCTTTAAAAAAAATGAGAAAAATAAAATATGTTTTAGTACGACAGATAGAAAAAAAATTCATACTTTATTAAAAAGAGACTGCACCGAAAAACAATACGAATTCGGTTTTATCACTAAAATAAATAATATTTATATATATATATATATATATATATATATATATATATATATATATATATTAATACGTTTAAATACTTGTCTGTATTCTCAATATAGTACGCCATCAACTATTGTTATTATTATCTCCATCTAAAGGTTGTCTGGTAGAGATCGCTATTAGCGATAAGACCGCCCATTGTACTCTAATTTTTAAGCTATGATCTGTTTCAATGAATTTCAATTAATGGTGTACAATAAAGAATATTCTATCTATCTATCTATAAACCTATTCCAGGCAACCTTTGTTTGGACAGGATAGTGGCACAGAAAAATAAATAACAAAATAAATTCCATATCCAATTATTATACTTCAGAAAAGTGTACTTCTATATAATGAAAAAGTAAATTCAATGGCAATAAGATTATAAGGGTACCTAGCCATGGTATTTCTCATCATCAAACGATACGTATATTTCGGAGCTTATCTTGAAAAACGATATTCTATAAGCTAGGGCTAACAGAACAGCCCTGCCTCGTGGAAAATAAGCTGTTCAGTGAAATAGGGAAAATCGATCGAATCGAGGAAAGAGATTGTCCGTACACCTCTGCGCTTGCAATAAATGGACGTACTGTGTCCGTGAGAGAATACATTTTTTGTGCTTAGATTTTAGTTTTTAGGTTTTGAAGTTGATTATTTAAAGGATATTTATTTTTAGTATTCAGCGGCATCTAAAACTCAAGTTTAGACCTACCTAGAAATGGAGAAGGCTCTACGTAGGAAAAGATTCCGACGAATTAAGAACCTTCTCGTTTATTGAAGTCGGTTAAAAACAAAATGTACTCATTTATATCTATTGCTTTACTAAAATAAAGGTTTTACAAATCTCTCTAATTTTACTTCAATTATCGTATGGTATCGATACCAACTCGTATTTTACTATCGCAGCAACCACCGGAAGTAAATTAAATCAGACAAAGCCACAAAGTCGTGAGTCAGTTGATATTGTAATCGTTTTATCTGAAAGTAAAACCAGTTATACTGTAACATTTACATTCTGTCTGTCAGTACTTATAGCAGAACAGTAGGTAAAGTCCAGGTATAAGGTCGTAATTGAATATTTTATCAGCTGTATGAACATATTTACAACACACCTGTATACTTATATTTGACCCTTCTGATTTTCACATTAGGTGTAGAATTATTTATTATGTTTGTATATTTGAAAGGTCATGGTTTAGATTTGTTGAAATGTTTTTATTGTAAATATAGTAGTGTTAAAAACAATCTCACTGCTATTACTATACTATCAAAACTATCTATCTATCAAAATCACTATCAAAATCACTAAATAACAGTACTTGCTATGTTATTCGTACATCAGTCAGCACACAAGTGATTGTTACCAAGTTTTAATGCATGTCTACCCTTTTATATTCATCAATATTCATCAAGCGACCAATAGCGTTGGGTTACCGGTACAACTAGTCATAATAATGTTTATTAACTCATTTTTATATATTAGTGTACTATTTTATCATCTATTATAATTTGCCCCTATTTTTAATAAAATAAATAAGCGTTTTTGATGTGTCGACAACATCAGGCATACAAAACATGGCCCGTTAAGCGAAAGCAAGTCCCTAGCACTCTCTTCCGACTTTTCGAAGTTTATATACAAAAGTGAAAAAAAAAACATCACGGGGAAAAATATTTTGCAGTGTGTTTCGTAATGTTATGTTTCCTAACTCAACTTACATGAAACCCATCACCAAAAATACATAAGTGAATAAAAACATTGATTTTAACAATCTAAATATTACGTAATTCATTAAATAATATAGGTATAATATACCTATATTAATTATGTGGTTAAAAAAAGTACGATCTTAATTGCTCAATAAGTAAGATTAGCAATCTGCATAAACAGTTCCAACTTGTTTGGTCGTCACTCATTTTGCATAGAGCTCATTAATAAATACATACCTCAACGTTATAGGTAGTGTACTAGGACAAGAACTCAATAACCTCAACGCTGCAGTCAAGACTGCATCGTACGTCTGCAGTCGTTAATACCACGTCGCAGGCTCTAAACAGCAGCCAGCTCAATGACAAAAGATAGTAAGCACGGTTAATCGCACTACCTTTGTTTTTAGTATAAAAAAACGAGCAATACGGAATACCACTGTAATAACACTGTCAAGTCAAATGTGTTCCTTTTTATTTAACGTCAAAACGGTTCGTTCCGTAGAAATTTATATAAAATAATGAGTCATGACGTCAAAACTAACGATTTTCAAATCATTTACTTTTAATATTTGGTTAACAATAACTATAAATTTAAAACACCCCCGACTCGAAAATCTCTTCAACGATTACAAAATGCCTTACATAATTTTGGAAACGAGCTGATACTCTTACACTGCTAGACCGATATTAACCAAACATAGCTAAGAACCACCGCAAGGAAACTGGCTTTCAAATAAAAAAAACCGCATCGAAATCGGTCCATCCGTTTGAGAACACAGACATCGACGTCAAACTTATAACACCCCGTCGTTTTTGCGTCGGGGGTTCAAAATAAAAAACGAGGAACTTAAAAACAGTTACAAATATGATTTTTCACAGTCTTATTTAATACTTATATCATGAGAATTGTTAAACAATTTATTTTACCATAGTAAACAACCCTATTATCTGCTTAAGAATAATAAAACGCATGTTTCAACACTTGTTAATATTGCACAGAGGACTACAAAGCTAAAGAAATATAAAAACGCTTCCACCGGTAATATAACCGGTGGAAGTTAGCGTTTCATATTTCTTACTCCGAACGACATTTTGCATAAATCTAGATTGTCGAACTGTGACTGTGTTCGAACTGAGATCAGAAAACAGTATAATTCACGGAAAAATAATTCTAAACTAATGGGATTTTTACGTGGGAGAGCCATGCTTCGGCACGTATGGGCCGGCTCGACTCCGCTCGATACCACGGCCTAACAGAAAACCGGCCGTGAAACAATGCTTGCATTGCTTTTCGCCGCGTGAGTGAGGTTACTGGAGGCCCTAACCCTGCCCTCTCCCTTATTCCCATCCTTCCCCTCTCCCCTCTCTCCTCCCCTCTAATCCCACTCTCCCGTCTACCCGCTCTTCCCCTATTCCCACCTTAAAGGGCGGCAACGCACTTGTGACTCTTGAGTTACAGGTGCCCATGGGCGGCGGTAGTCATTTACCATCAGGTGACCCGTCTGCTCGTTTGCCTCCTATACCATAAAAAAAAATAAAAAAAAAGAAATGAAATGTCAATTCCAACACATTAAATTGAACTTCTTTTACTACAAGGCTTAGCAAAGATTTCTGTTCTTTTATAAATGTTTAATGCTGAACTTTTACTCCTTGTTATTACTTCAATACTTTTAGAGTATCAAAAACAATGTATGCGAGCATCACCATGTACTAAAAATTATTGTTTTTCAACTACAAATTGCATGTTAGGAACAATGTTCAAAGTTTTCAATAATTTTTATGTGTGATACAAACACAGGCAATGTTTTAGTAATCTAAATTATCTTTCCAAATAATTTACAAATTGTATATTATTCCATATCACAATTGGTCAAACATAATTATGACTGATATTGTTCATTTTGATTCAATTCAGAATATTTGATTTCGAAATGTATGTACATATTTGAATAATTTACCAAAACTTATGCACCTTAAAAAATATACTAAATACTCGTATTCTGAGGAACGTGACTCGAAAACCTCTATATGGTGCCCGTAAAATAACAATAAAGTTAAAGTCTCTCGTACCAAGAAAAAGGCGAAAAATATTTGACAACCTTTTCTCTGTATTTTCTTTTCGCCTAATAGAAGCACTTTCCTTTTGGGGTACACCTGAGTCCCCGGCAATAAGACCCCTAGACCCCGTGCCGGAACATCACAAATACAAAATATACATATGAATAGCAATCTATTTAGCCCCAGTTAATTGATGACCTGTAGTTTAGTTTCCACACGCCAAAAAAAGGGTCTATGATATCTTGTTTTTGCAGCATCAACTATAATTTGGTTCTAATTAGAGTTTTGTAGTAATGAGAGACTTCCAACATCGTCGCAGTCCGCCAACACTTCAAGACTTTTCCCGACGGAGACACACATCTCATGCCTGGACTTAAGCCTCAAAGTCAAGCCCAATTTTGTACTTTGTGTTCGATAAGGATATTATTATAATATGTACAAAGTTCAAACTTCTATTTCTATGATTGGAATACTTATTAATTTTATTTCATCGGATTTCGCAAGTAATTTTTTTAGTTATCTAAGATTCAGTTAGTAACTTTTAGATTGTATATAAATAGTCTTGATTTTATTAAAAATATAATCAAAATACAAGTAAGTTTTCGTACCTATTTCATTAGAGATTTTGCTTAAACCAATTTGCTGCGTAAATAAAATTCAATGATATATATATATATCAATAAAAATAAAATTTTAAGTACACGCTCATGTTTACACCTATTATTTGTAATAGTTTTTAGGTAAATAATTAATTGACTATTGAATATGTGTAATCAAAGGGAACATTGATACCGAATTCTGAAACGTAATTTATTTAATTTGGGCATAATATTTGATCATATAACAAACATAATGTCATTTGATTGGGTGAAGCTTAAACAAATTTTAAACTAAACAGTTATTGCAATGTTATTGGCATTTCAGAATTTGGCAAAACGTACTCAAATGAATGATTGTTGAATATTTGATGGAATAATTAATTATGATTGTATATAATAAAAAAAATAAAATAATTAAATAGTAATTATTATTTGCATTGATTAACATATTTTTATCCTCCTACGATTTAATAAAATCATAAAATGAAACAACGACAAAAAACCTGACCACCTTTATAATAATATACACATAGAGAACGGAATCTAATGAAAAGTCTGCGTATATACAATAATCTAGTCGGTGTTATGTTTTAAGCGGTTTGGGATCGAGACCTTGAGGGTCCGAGTGATTATTCTGATTATAAGGAACTAGCTAAGCGACTGATGAACACTTCTCGTGACCAGAAGGCGGGCCAGTTTCTTACACAGAGAATTAGCTTTGTCATTTAACGTAGCAATGCTGCCAACCTTCTGGGAACGCTACCAGTCGGCGGTGATGCGAAGGAATTTTATGACGCCTACATGTAAATAATCTTTATTCTTTTTTTTAGTCATTGTTAGTCTAGATGTACGTATGTAATGTTCATATTTTTAGCTCATTACCTTTATACTATGGGGTTAAATAATGTAACAAAAATATAAAAAAAAAATTAAGTGTTAGTAAAATTTTCAAGGTTGATTTTTTAAAACTAGCATCAATAGACTGCAAAAAAGATTTTGTTTCTGTAAACTTATCATTGTATGAAGTAGGGTGGATCGACAATGTATGGAGAGAAAAACAATCGGATCGATTTTGAATACTTCTAAAAAGCTGCATTTGGTTAAATTACATATAAATAAATATATTTTCGTTTATTTTTTAATTTTTTTTAATACTGACATACTTTGTAGGCTTTCAGTTGTGTCACCAAGTATTTAAGTCATCTAGTGTGTAATACCAGTAGTAATATATTATTTATTTCTTAATCCCTTTTACAGGCAATTTATTAAATAAGCTGATTTTATTACGTAAGATAATTGAGTTCTGTATTATTGGTGAATACTTTTCCCACGGTTAACTGAGAAGCAGTCTCGAGGTTTGAGTTATGTATCTTATCCAAGGCCAATATTATTGGAATAAAGTTTTATATACTTCTTTTTTTAAACCAAAGTCTTAGTTCATTTCAATTAATGAATAATTTTGCAGTTTTATTAGACGATCGGAAAACATGTTCATTGCTTAGGTTTAGCGCCCATCAATCACGTAACTTTTGTTGTTGATCTTTATTTAACGTTCTAACTAAATTGGTAAATTAGTATTTGTTCTACAACAACACGCGAGTCGATCATCTACTTTATTGTTATTAATCATGAGAGATAGTAAACAAGTACATGATAATATAATTAATGGATGACTCTATTCATATTTAATTACATTTTGGAAAATAAAACTAAATAACATTTATAATTGGTGACAGTACCAAAGTTTTAAAATTAAACTTTAGTCGATGGGTAAAAATTAACGTATGAACACCTGAAACAGGGGAAAGGCAACAACCACCTGACTCTGAAAGTGCTTTCACTCTACTGAAGACAGCCTCAGATCAAGTACCTTTTTCGACAGATGCCATTCTAGTGTGAATGGAGGCATAGGATCGTCAACGCGCTATTGAAAATTCTGGTGTTGGGAAACTTTATAACTTGTCAGATTTTGATTGAATTCATGTATTATGTGTTTTCGGGTGGTATAAAAGTTCACAAATTTTATCCATTCTTAGTATTAATATGTAAAGCTTGACTTGTATAGTCATGTATGTTGATATGTACCTAATGTATAAAATGTACCAAGAGGTTAAAAATGCAATTAAAAATATAAATGTGCATTATAGGTACTCTACAGAAAATTAAATATTACGGAGGTCCCAACGAAAGTTTTTAGAAAATACATAATACAAATAAAAAACGGAATGATTCCTTTCTGAGTACCGTCGCCTGCGATGGAACCATTGACAACCACTCTTCTTTAGGGACCTCTTCCACACCTTTCTCAAACGCAGCCACGGCGTCTTTAGGGTTCATACAACGAATTCCTCTAAGTTTATCTTTTATTTTTGGAAATAAATAAAAGTCACAAGGTGCCAGGTTAGAACTGTAAGGAGACAAGACTTTGATAGACAAATATTTGATAGTCCGTATGGCAGAGTGAGCTGAAGCGTTGTCGTGGTGGAGGTGGATCCTGTTTCTTGGGTGCTGCTGTCTAACATTTTCTAACACAACTGGTAGACAATGACTGACATACCAATCTGCAGTAACAGTCCTTTTATCTTGAAGAATGATTGTTACGAAATGACCCGTCCGTCCAAAGAATGAGGCAATCATCTTTTTCTCCTGACTTCTGCCCTTCTTTACTTTTGTCGGCAAATCTTCGAATGGAAGTGTTTCGGGTTTGTAACAATATATTCAGCTTTCATCACCTGTGACGATGTCGTATACAGCATTCGAGTCACCTCCGTTTTCTTTTCAAGCATTGAGCGGCACCAATCCAACGGTGCAATTTTCAGTATCCGTGGCTCATATTTTTATGCCTATAAAAAGGGTCCTGCCAATTCACCCTCTCAATAAAACTGACTGTAGGCATGCGACTAAAAATTATTATAAAAAGTAGATTTGACATATGGTTTATACTATAAAAAGCATAACTGCAGATACCCACACACGCTTGCCGGACTTATAAATGGGCATGTAAACACTGTGAACAAAATATTACGGGTGAAAATAATGTTAGCATAACAACAATGTATTCAATTCATATTCAAATGACTCTAACTATTGTATGTCCAATGGGCGGGACATAGCTGTTCTAGACAATATAAACTATAACATCTGTATTATGTACCTACCTATGATCCTCAATAAAGAATACTAAACTATACAATACAACATAATGTGGGGCAGCAATGTTTTATTGCCACAATAATCTCACTTAATATTATAAATGTGAAAGTTTGGATGGATGGATGGATGGATGTTTGTTACTCTTTCCCGCAAAAACCACTGAACCGATTGCGATGAAACTTGGTATGTAGATAGATGGAGACCTGGATGAACGCATATGCTACTTTTTATCCCGATATTCCCACGGGAACCCCACTGCTAGTATTACATATAAAACAAAAATAGCATGTTTAGATACTGGCACAATTTCAAACTATTATTAATTCCACAATTTTCGTTTGCATATTAACTATTCTACTATGTAGTTCACTCTCTTGGAACAGCACTGTCTACACCACAAGATATAACTTTCGGTAACGGTCGGTAACATACACGACGTACGATACAATTCTGTTTGTAACATTGTATAGTACAAATTAGCACAGATTTAACTTTTATAATACATTTACGATATCAACAAGTTCTGGATGACATTTCATATCATGTAAGTCCATTACATTTCATGTGAGAGTGTGGAGTTCTAGTCAAATAAACCTATTACATCAAAGGCTAGTGTTTATCGCTTGTAAATACAATACAAGACAATATTCTTTATTGTACACCATAAAACAATTTACAATATTACAAAAAAATAAAAACAACTGATGGTACAAGCTGCGGTCTTATCGCTACGATTTCTTACAGACAACCTTTAGAGATGGACAGATGCAATGGATTTGTTTATGGGGCAGTTAATAGGTGCACGAGTTCAGCTAGGTAAATTATTGAAATTATATGAATCTAAGAGAAAGAATACACAATAATTAAATATAAGTACTTATTATATATTGCTGTATACCTTACATAGAAAATATTTATATTAATATTTACAGTCAAACACAAATTCATATACCTACATACATATAATAAATACATACCAAAATTAACTAAATATATAATGCAAATATTCTGTATTGTAAGTAAAATTATAAGTTAATATTACTACTTTACTACTATTAACAAAAATATTACTATGAAGACAGATAATAATCAGAGATCAGTCTTTTAAACGTGGTTAGCGATTGAGCACGCCTAATGCATTCAGGCAATGCATTCCACAGTCGGGCTGCATGGACTGTAAAACATTTATGAAGGAAATTAGTGGAGTGCAACAGTATTTTCAGGCGATGATTTTCCGATGACAGAAACCTACCTTGTGAGTCATTTAGGAACTCGAAACGTTCTTTAAGTTAGGTATGAGTAGTGGGATTGAACAAAATATTGTAAAGTAATGCAAGAATATGAGCATTGCGATGAAGTCGAATAGGGAGCCACTTGAGCTTGATACGAAATACTAATTCAGTTCGTGTCAGCCCGCAGGGACGTAGTGAAATAACATTTCTATATACCCAGCACGGTGCAATCCCGCTATGTCTTAAAGTAAAACAAAATTGTTCAATGGTTTCTAGCTTGTTAACATGTATAAATTGTAGTGTGATATAACAAAAGCGAATTAGTTTCAATTCACGTTCGTGCCACCTTTGTAATGTTAAGAATTATATTAAAAATTGTCCCGAATACATTGGTGTAATAATATAGTATTTTAGTTCTTCTATATAAATCTTTTGTATCTGATCCCTAATCGCAGGTATTTCTACTCCTATTTTTTTGTTTCATTACCGTGTATATAATAGGTACAATTCCTTTAGACTAGTATAGTTCCATGTATTCAAAAACCATGGCGTCGAAAAAATCATAATCAAAAGTATATTACTGAGAATCCTGGAGAGTGGAAGAATTTGTTCTAAAATAGCCAGGAAAGATCTAAGGAAGAAGAAAAGATTACATCTTTTTCGGCTACATGTAAGTAATTTGGTTTGTTATGATTACCGCTGGTATTGGTTTGAGATATTACTTTATGTCTCAAAAAAATTTTTGTAACTATGTTTAACCATATCGATGACTAGAGAAGTCCAAAAAACACCCATGATACATACACCAAACAAGGATATACCTTTGTGGCATATGTATATGTGACATAGCTAGAAATTGCATTTTAATTACCTATATTTTAACGTGTTATGGGTATTTAGATGAGCATAATTTATTATAAAAATACACTTAATCCTTCACCTATTACTCCTAATCATGTACAGATGCGGTCTCGGCTGACAATACAGTCTGCCTACAGCAACTTTCATAGCGAGCCCCAAGTTAAGGAATCATGCAAAACAGGAGACGTCGGTTTTTTGCTCTATTAAACGATATCGTTCACTTACAGTAAGTCTAGTTGAGGGAGCTTTAGATTACTTTTTACAAAGAAAACTCCAAAGAATATAGAACTTTTTATTAGTTTTATGTAAATAAAAGAAAAAATATTCACTCCTAGGAAAAGGAAGAAAAAGTAAGTACAATTAATGAAACGGGTGAGCTTGCTTTTCTGAGCAAAGCTTCTCAAATCGGTTCTTAAGTTTTGAAATAGCTACTCTTATTTATTTTTCTAAATTAATTTGTTATCTATTTTACTGCAATTGCAGAACAGCAAGTTTTGCGCAAGTAAGATGTTGCAAACGGTAACAGAATTTTCAACGCTCTAGTACTCAGAGTAGAATATTCTTGGAATACATGACTCCAAAATTTAATTACATTGCCTTTATGACACCGTAGTTTTAGGCTCGTATCAAAAGGTACTTCTAATAGCTGTTCTTCCTCAACTATTGAAAGTGCAGACGTGGGAGGACCCTATCGAAATGGGTTACTAATCCAATAGTATTGACCAAGATTCTCTAGAAAATATTTATCACAATGGGTTCGGATCCAGTTCGCCAAAGTCCGAAGTACAGGGTGACTCACGAAGATAAAAAACGAGAGTTATGTGCTCTAAAGAAAACTATAAATAGCTCACTAATAACACAGTTTTTATTGTTAAAATAAATGATTAAATCTAGGTTGGGAACTTCAGTGTAATGGTTTATTACACTGAAGTTCCCAACCTAGATTTGACTTTGAATACGATGGACCTGGCAGGTGGACGGGCAAGAACAGAAGCTCTCTGGTTCCTGATGATAGAAACACCCGTGTGGTTTTGAAAACCTAATGATACAATTTTACACATTTTCTATTAATCCACTACTGATAATGAAAATTTGATAGAGAGGTAAATAAGTTAATGATAAACATAGTTCTAAATAACGAATTTATATTCCACCATAAACCTTAGCTTATATACAGGACATAGGTCAACAGTGAGTGTTTATCCGATACATTAGACATGTACGTACACCCGATACAACCAACAAAGATAATTAATTGTTATGAAAATATAAACCCAGTCAAAATATTTCATGAAAGTTAAAGAAATGTAACTACAAATGACTGTTATTTTGAGTGGAGTATTATCTTGAAACGTAAAACGGACAACATAAAATTAGTTAGGTACTGTAATCACCATCTCAACCAGCATCCACGCGGGAGGAGACGTGGACTGAAGATAGTAAACTAGTATACCTATAGGAGGTACAACTTCTATTTTTTTAAATTTACACACACGTTCTAAAGATAGTTGATGTGTTATCAATGTTACTCTTAACACACCACCATTTTGCCATTTTATTTGTATGACATAAAAAAACGATAAATTTTTAAACATTGTACTTCGCCAACTTTTTTTTTCAACTTTAGCAAAAAGAAAGTTACCATTAATGTTGTCTTGAGTCATTAAAATGTTAAATATTTCATTTTATTGCTCCTTCATTTTCTTGATTGTCAGAGTATTTCCAAAAGAGGATAAGTAAGTCACTATATAAGAGGCTGTATCATATAAAAGATATGTCTCCAATATAAAATTGCAATAAACTATTTACAACTGCTGTCATACTGATACTGTCTACAAAATACTTCTAATATCTAAAATGATAAGTTTGCCTTCTTGTACCAAAAATACTTGTTCATTGTTGATTGTAATTAACATCATAATATGATACATATTATGTAGTAAGGACTTTTTCGATAAATTCAATAATTTAGAACTTCAGTACACGAAGTCTTACATCAAGCTGAAGCAGATATTTTATTTTCAAACAAATATTTAGACACACAACTAGAGCAGGAAGCTCGAATATACCATTTCATAATACAAATAAACAGGTTGTCACTGCGGTGCTTCAGCGCAAGCTTCGTTTTCTGTTTTTGTTTGTTTTAAAATAAATGCCATTCGTGTATTTCCAAACAATCAAATCATGTACTTAAAGCCTTAAAGTCTATTTTATTTGAACGTGTATTGATAATACGCTCTTTTGTTTAATAGTTTTATTCTGGACCTTACCGAGTCCCTATCAAATGATTAATAAAATTTGATTTAATCGATTCTTTACACTTTTTTAAAGAAACAGTAACAATCTAAGCTCAGGTTGGTGTAGAATAAATGATTTAGAAGCCTATAAGTAATGTCGAATACGTACCCGAGGAGGTCGATGGCTCTTAAAAGGCTAAGTCTGAACAAGATTAAACAAGGTAGTTTGTATAATACAACCAAACGAGTGTTGCTCTACAGTTGACTTATGGGCTTATTGCCGCTAGCTGGACTGACAAGTCAGAAAAGTGATAAATTGAGGTAAGAGACAGAATTTTATTTTCAAATTATTATTTTTTTAAATTTCTCCCTAGATGAAAATAATTGAAATAATATGTATTGTAAGTTATCCTTAATTGATAGCATCTAAATGAATTCAATAAATTTGCATTTGGACCTTTGTTATGTGTGTAAAAGCTAGGGATTTTCAATGATAAAAATTAAATATGTAAGCTAAAACGTATTATCTTTTAAAAAAAGGTTTTAATGGAAAGTAGATGTGTTTTGTTTAAATATAACATGGGTAGGCTAACTAAATGCACTGCTCCAATGAGACAGCGAGGTTTCGGAGTAAACGAAAATATCATCGATGTATACAATTTTTAGATATTTCTTGATTTTTCAAAAACCACTCTACTGATTTCGATAAAATTTAAATGGGACCATTTGGGAAATATACCCTTTGAAACAGTAAAGAATTTTCCAAATTGGTTCAGGCGTATTCGAGTAATCGGTGAACATACATAAAAAAAGATTCCGACGAATTGAGAACCTCCTCCTTTTATGAAGTCGGTTAATAAAAAAAAAGGAACTCTCAATCCACATACACGACAGCGCATTTCTTTCTTTTTTTTTTCTTTATATCATAGCAGTCAGGGTCACTAACCACTAGGCCAACAGGCCAGTAGTATTTACTAAAATGTTTGTTTATGTTTATTGATTTATATTGTGATTAGCAATATAAGTATCAAGAAGTAACTTACACTCTTCTCTTTCACGCTTACAGGTACACTCTTCGGTCACCATATATGATATATTATGCATTCCGCTTGTCCGGAATGTTGTTCATGTCTCTCACCACTCTAAACTATCTAGTTCAGAAGAGTGCTTCGGTAAATATTATCGATAAGTTATCCAATTTATTGTCAAACTAGCTAATACCTGCAATTTCGCTCGCTTAACGTCATTTTTCAATCCCTCGGGAACGGGACCTTTTTCTAGATGAAAGGTACCCAATGTGCTTTTGTGTGCCTCTGACAATGTATATGCAAAATTTCATGATTATCGATTGAGTAGTTAAAGCGTGATAGCGGAACACACAAACTCACACTCTCATGTATAATACAGGAAATAGTAAGCTATTCTTTAGATAAGTTATGATTACTATCATACCCATCATCATCAACATATTTATTATGCGTCTCCTAATGACTTCTCTTTTCTTTTCTCTCTTTATCTCTTTAAAAAAGACAATTCCCGCATTAGGAATGACTCCTGTGTCGCGGGGGACTTTACAAACATACAAACAACTGACACAAAGAACACCCAGAATCGGATGGGAATCGAACCCACGACCTATGGCGTAGCAGTCAGGGTCACTAACCACAAGGCCAACAGGCCAGTCAAAACTTCCATTAAGAGTTGTTTTCAGCTGCCCTTCATCAAACAGCTTCATGCAGAGTGCATTGCTTCTACATAGAGTGATAGATGGTGCGGTAAAATTTTTGGGTCGTATAAAAAACCCCGTAAATAACGCTAACAATTTAAGGAATTTTCAAGATTTTTAATAAAGAAATCTTATTTAGAAAATGACAAATTTAACTTAAAACTTCCGATAAAGTTAATACTTCGTAAGAAAGAGGGCTGACATAAAATAAACTATGGGTATTTAACACCAAGGCTGTCGATGGAATGTCCGCATATTTTTGTTATTTCCCAAATACAGTCAGCCCATGCTTGTTGGCCAAAAGTGGGCCTTAAAATTTAAATAAGTTGTCTAGTGCAGCAGTTGCAATCGCAACCGGTATTGTACAGTTGGTAAACATAATTAACATTGTGTCCTCGCTCTCAAGAACGTTCTTAACGACTAAAGCTTACATAATTAACGAGAAATTATTTAATTCACAAGAAATACCCGAAGTGGCTATATATATACGTTACTTTTGCAAAAACAAAATTAGTAAGAATCATATACATAATTAATTTGAATTTTGGCAGTATATGGGTAGACAACAAGAATTTGGTTTTTTAGTCTATGCTTCAGTGATTACGGTTTACTTTTTATAATTTTCATGTGATGCTCGGTATCTAATGTTAAAATATGAATGATAATGGTATATGGTAGAAGAATTTTGTAAATGGTACCATCACAGCTCTCATCAATAGAGAATCGTAGGTCCAATAACTAGAGGGCGCTAATCTAAACATTGAGTTGTGTCTCTTTATAAATTTATGTCACCAACCTGTTAATGTGACGTTTTAAGTTCGTCGTATTGTTTAAGTTTGCACTTCTGTCGGTAAGTTAGGTAGGTAAGTTACTTACGCTTTGTGTTTTGCAAAATTTTTCGAACTGTTCTTTATCTTTTTGCTTTACAACTGTAATTTTTTTAGACACTGTATGATATCCATAATCATCAGTAAATTCAATTGTTAATAAAGTGTCATGATATTTATATATTTTTCTAGGTTATAATTATTAGTAGATCGTAGAGGCGCTGGCAGAGCTACGAAAGGTACGAGAAATCGAAACAGCAAATGTAATTTGCACTCGCGCTTCTCGTCGTGCTGATGTTCTATCTGTCTATCTGAGTAACATAATTTATTTGGAATACTAATACAATCATAAACATTGCTACCCAAATCTAAAAGAAAAACTGTCTCCAATCAAATACGTCTACTTTTAAGATAATGCAATAATTTGCATACCTTTTCAATAAAATATCGGAAACTTAGCAATATTAACTTATTTAAGAAAATCTTAATACTATCAAACTCTTGAAATTTATACACCGCGTCTCACACTTCACGAAAAATATGAACATTATCAACACTATTTCATATTATCTTAAAAAGCAACTATCCCTAGAAATGAGACCACAGCCTGCCTGTCGTAGTTAAGATGGTTGAAACGGAGGAGGATGGTTAGAAAAAATAAGTATCACTATATTTTCCAGCTTGTGTAACTTGTTTAAAATGTCAGTGTGAGCATGCAATTTCTAAATAAAAATCTTACCCACGCCTGCTATCATTATGAATAGTGAAATCAGAGTTATATTAACATCAAAGTTTTTTCTGAAATCTTGTAATTGTTTCTGTGTTACCTCTATACTCTTGATAAACAATGGCCACCTACGACCGATATTGACGACCGACCTGGATACTGCTTGATACTGCCTGATACTGCCAGATACTGCCGTGTATGACTCGTTTATGACTGGTTTGTAACTGGTGTGTGACTGGTTTGTGACTGGTTTGTGACTGGTTTGTGACTGGTTTATAACTGGTTTATGACTGGTTTGTTACTGGTTTGTGACTGGTTGGTGACTGGTTTTTGACTGGTTTGTGACTGGTTTGTGACTGGTTTGTGACTGGTTTGTGACTGGTTGATACTGCCTGGTACTGCCGTTTATGACTCGTTTATAACTCGTTTATGACTGGTTTGTGACTGGTTTGTGACTGGTTGATACTGGTTTGTAACGGGTTTGTAACTGGTTTGTAACTGGTTTGTGACTGGTTTGTGACTGGTTTATAACTGGTTTATGACTGGTTGATACTGGTTTGTAACTGGGTTGTGATTGGTTGATACTGCCTGATACTGCCGTTTATGACTCGTTTGTGCCTGGTTTGTGACTGGTTGATACTGCCTGATACTGCCTGATACTGCCTGATATACTTTCCTGTTTAGGACTCGTTTATGACTGGTTTATGACTGGTTTGTAACTGGTTTGTAACTGGTTTGTAACTGGTTTGTGACTGGTTTGTTACTGGTTTGTTACTGGTTTGTGACTGGTTGATACTGGTTTGTAACTGGTTTGTGATTGGTTGATACTGCCTGATACTGCCGTTTATGACTCGTTTGTGCCTGGTTTGTGACTGGTTGATACTGCCTGATACTGCCTGATATACTTTCCTGTTTAGGACTCGTTTATGACTGGTTTATGACTGGTTTGTAACTGGTTTGTAACTGGTTTGTAACTGGTTTGTGACTGGTTTGTTACTGGTTTGTTACTGGTTTGTGACTGGTTTGTAACTGGTTTGCGACTGGTTTGTGACTGGTTCGTGACTGGTTTGTGACAAATAATGGCTGGCTGCTATTAGATGGTTGGATGGTTGTAACAGACGATTGGATACTTAAATAAAATCTAATATTTTTTCAAACAGTACATGCACAATACAATTTTCTTTTACATAGTAACCTTGGTTTTATTTTTCATCAGTATTAATTTTTTGTTGTAATTTTTTAATTTGTTATTTTGAAAAGGAAGACATTTCTTTTGGAGTATTTATTAAGTCGTCCTTGCTAATGTTTGCACCGGTGGTTGAGAACACTAACATTCGACGTATGCGCAATGGCTATAAAGTGTCGAACAGCTAGCAATCGCTATCCTCGTCTGATTAGGGATGTTACGCGCTCTATTTCACTCTACTTTAAATATTTACCATCTTTAATAGCTCGCAACCCTTATTTGCGGCCAAATTTAATTAAGCAGCCGTATATCATAATAAACAGAAAAAAATTAGCTTTAAATTGATATGTATATATGAATAAATGTACGTTATGAACGTATAAATGTGTCAAAATCATACCTGTTTACACCTGGCTGCGAAGAGGTGCGGCCAAGTGCGCAACGGCAACTGTAATTTTTCCGGGTCTTTATACATATTACCTTGAAGTGGACGATATTTTATTTAAAAAACAAGTGAATGATTTTGTTTCCGAAAAATCAATTAACGAAAATTTAATTAAAATTACTAGCGGCCACATTTTGATAGCATGGTAGATATATATTCTCCTAATCATAAATATGCGTAAACATTTGGTTTTTAGTAAATACTCGATGAGCGCACTAATTCTGCAGCCGGATCTTAGACCATTCGAACACCCAAACAGAAGACTGATGCTTTCTTTCCGGCATGTAACAATATATCCATATTTCATTTCCTGTCCCAGTTTCATACACAGCATTTGAACGGCCGTGATCGTACTTTAACAACAGTTTTTTACATCAATCAACACGAGTCCGTTTTTGTTCTGGGGTGAGTTCATGAGTTTTCTAACTTTTAAATGTTAATGTAAGATTTTTTTGAATTTGGCTCATACCAATCCCCAAACGTCCTCTAATCTTCTCGACCTTTGCAACTTTATTTCAAATATTTTACTACAAGTTCATAAATGTTGAAACACCGAAAAATTGAACTAAGCACTTTGACAGCCCTTTTTGGTTCAAGTCGCCAAGTTCTGGAATAAATTGCCTGAGTCTATTTTTCCAGATAATTACAATCCTGGAACTTTCAACAGTAGAGTGAATAGGTTTCTCTGTGATAGACGTGTACCATCGTCGTCTTTAACGTCACTTTTTATCAGGTGAGTTTGAAGACAAACGTCTACTTTTTTTTTAGCAGTAAAAAAACCAGAACATAGCATAAATCAAGCATTGTTGCGAGCTTACAATGACATTTCAGACGTTACAATATCAAACCTTATATCATTATACTTATCAAATATTACACATAACAAGTCTCAGACGTAAAATGTTACTTGTATAAATACATTAAAGTTATTGTACCAGTATATATAGATTAAAATTTATCTATACCGGTACAATAACTAACATCATTTATGGACTAACGGCGATATTCGTGATTAAATATGAGCAGTATTTCATTAAGTTCTGCAAAAACACTTCAAACTGCAATAAGTTGTAAAAAGTTTATAATGTTACTGGTACTCGATAGCTTTATTTGTTTCTGTATATACTCATTCGCTATTAAATGTCTGCAAACAGCAGAAGGGTTGCAAATTAATAACGTGTAATTTACTTGTGTTGGAAACTCAAATTCAGACTCAGTGGCATCCAGGAACGCTGAAAACAATAGTGGCAACGTAAGTTCTTAAGCAGTTTTGAACATTACCACCGCATATAATAACAATAATAATATCTAGAGAACTAATGTTACACAACGCTGTCTAGAGCCAAAGTACAGCTTATACTGTGGGTACCAGAACACCGAAAAACATAGAAGCTCTTTAGAGAAACCGTGAAAGAAAATATCTTTTAGAGTAATGAAACATTAAATCATAAAATTAAAAACTTTGTATAACGTTCTTGACTGTGAGGAATAATTTTAAGCTATAAATTGAATAATTAAAATTCATGAATCTGGTAAATTTAATAGTGTTTGTAAATGATTTGATGAAATTCCAAATAGTAATAAATCTTCTGTAAGTTTGATCTTCAATCTAAAAATAGATTAAAGTTATTGATTGCATGTCCAGCAAGCGATAGATAGATAAGCAAGGTAAACAGGTTGAGGTACCAAAAACATGTTACATATAATAATTACAATACCTAAATATTCATTTCTTTTTGATACCTACGTCTCTGAATAAATGTAATGTAAGCGGTTATAACAAGTGATATTTTATATGCAAATTTTATCGTAAAGCAGTTTCTATCTAAAAGAAAATTGTTTGTCAAACTTTGTTCCCTTGAACAAGTGGCCATTCTACTCTGCTAAACATAACGGTCAACAAAGACCGCTCAAAAAGTGATTTCAAGCATGAAATATTAAGGCATATTTCATAATAGATTTGATACTAATTTGAACCGAACCGAACCTGATAAATAAGAATAGAATATTTGTTATTTATTGTGCATCATATACACAGAACTAGAGTCGACCTATGATGATTGTTAAGAAGTCTGGTATTTTAGTGACGTTGTCCATATCCTGCGTAGCAAATACTCAGTACAAAGACAAAGAAAGAAAGGCTTGGAATAATTTGCAAGTTTTAAATTTTCATAATTCTGTTTAAGTTTAATCAGCGCAGTTTCAATTATACAGTTGAAGTAGGTTGTTATTAATGTATTACACAAATATATACTCTGATCAAACCCTTTTTTGTTGCGAAACCCTCCGGGAGGTCCTTGCCGAAGGCACAACGAAACTATCATGTCAGAGTTGAGTCCTTTAAATCTATACTGCATCTCCGATATCAAACTTATTGACTGCAGCGGTGATATATATACATAAAACGCAGTGACTAAATAAACTCTAGCTCCGCTAGGTATGGAACTGCTACTGGACTATCATTCATCCTTGGTGACCACGTCTGCGTCGAACTTTTCTAATATGGTTATCGGGTTTTGCTTCTTGTAACACCAAAGGATCACCATGCCATCTTGCAGGTCAGTTATGGTAGCCTAAATGGTAGTCTACGAGTATATTAGCCGATGTCTACTATTTTTCCAAAAACCGGCATGGCCCCGTCCGCCCACTTGCTGATTCTTTCCTATAGTCTTTACTAATGAGTGATATCCGAAGAAATGAAGCAGTTCCAAATATGGCCCACTAATGCCTCCGTACAATATTATTGGGATACCTTCTAGCTCGGATCGGATGAATTGGCGATTCAAAAAGTTGAAAAGTCATTTTCTCCATAATATGCATGAGTATGCCGCCTATCCAAGATGGCAGGAAAGATGATAGATTGATTTAACGGGTTAAAAAATCTATCTAGTTTAAGTAATAAATTATTTGAGAATTTTAATTAAACAAATTTTCAAGTCACTTTTGACTTTAAAACATGTGGTGGACATGTGATTTTGTTTATTATTTTGCACTTTTCAAGTAGGTATGCTGACGATCATAAAGTCAGTTCAGTCAAAAATCACAAAATTGAACTTGCTATCCAGCATTATTCCCAAGTCCCTGATGGTTTCAACTTCTTGAAGCGGGCTGTCTTTAATAGAGTAACAAGTCGAAAATGTCTTTTTCTTTCTACTGATTCTTTTGGTTCAATGACATTTTGTTTTGTTCACACCAACTGTATATGTTGTTTAAATCTAACTGAAGGTCAGCGTTATCTGAGTCATTATATATAGCTCGGTGTATTTTCAAATCATAGGCAAAAAATTATATTTAGAATGAGACATTGTTTGGACTTGAAACACTTAATAGCTGAGACCGATTTATCAAATATTATTCACACCAACGGAGCAAACGGCCATGAAGTCCCATTTTTTAATTTTTTTTATGATTGTTTTCGGCAACGTTTTATTTGTATTCAGCAGGAAGAAGCAGACCTTACACTTAAAGTTGCATTGGATAATTATCAATACATTAATAATTTTGTCTTTAATTCATAATAAACACCACTTTCATCGTTTCCAATAGGTAGTACCAGTTTATTATATAATACAATACTGTTTAATTAAACAGGACCACAATAGGTAATTGAGATATAGTATGTTAGAAGAGGCGTTTTCTGACTTACTGCTATCTCGATTACCAAATACCAAAATAGATCATGTACTAGGTATGTAATAATTTTAATAAAAAAAACCACACCAAGTGCACTATCTCACAGGTGACGTGGAAACGTGTACGTTGTGAATCGCTTTATTCTAGAAATGGTAATTCTTTGAAAAACGTGTAAGACCATTTTTATTAATAATTTCATGATCTACAATTTTTATTTGGTCTATTTTATGATAAGATAACTTTCACTTTGGCAAAAATGCAAACAATTGATATTTGCGAGATTTGACTATAAATAAAAATTATTGCACGCACAGGATCGATGGGGACTTTTCACAATTTCTTTATAATGGATTTCATTTCAATTTTCGGCAGTATGCGAATTTTCGCAAGTTTGACATCACTTTGACCGGACTAGAAAATAGTGCTTCGCGAGGAGCTTTTCTGATCGTTGAATAAATTTTACGACTTCATATTAATCATTATGAATCAATCACTTAAATATAAACTCTTATAAGTCACGATAATAAATACAAATAAAATGCCTCATAATGTGTTATAATCAGTTGCAAGGTCAAACAAGGTTGTTGTGGTTAAGAAAGTCTGTGTCATATCTTTGTTTGTGGGACCTTCAGCAATATTGACGTGATACCCATGTTTGGAGTATGTTTTCTAATGAATAGATAAATGTTTTTACAACAGCGTAAATACAAAAAATCTAAGTTTTTCTGTTAGCGAGTAGAGTTACTAAAAGTCTTCAGTATGACGAATGATATCATCAAGGGTGAACTCAGCCCTTGGCCCAGAGGTAGGCAAAATTTCATTTTATCGGCCTACGGGGAGGGAAAATTGTTTTCGTTAGTTCACGAGAGGGTTGGGGATGGGAGGCTTGGGGACAAAACAAAATTTAACTTAAACATTACTTTGATAAACTAAACACTACGTGAGCATACAAAAGCCAGGGTACGCCTACGGTAACGCCGTTCCCCCCTGGGTATGCCTATAGATACTGCCGGGGCTGATTGATACGTTGCCGAAACGACAAAGAAAAAAATATTTAAAATAAATGAATTTCGCAACGTACTTTCCTTCTATCTCGATGCACTAAGTCTAGTGCTTCTCCAATGCCGTTACACCAGTTTGATAAAGTGTTTTCTCCAACCCCTCAAAACACTCGTCTGCGGCTACATGACTGCATTATTTGATGAAAATCTCTGGTCCCTTAACCATTTCTTAAGGTTTGGGAAAAATTGGAAGTAATACGGGGCCAGGTATGGGAAGTATGGTGGATGCGGTAGCAATTCGAACCGCAATTCATGGAGTTTGGCGACTGCAAAAATTGACGTGTGTACAGGCGCATTGTCATGGTGAAACTATTTTTTTTTCTTGGCCAAATGAGGTCGTTTCTTTCGCATTTCTTCACTTAATATTTGCAGTAAGCTTGCGTAGTACTCTCATATTTATTGTTTTTCCTTTTTGCTGATAATCCACTAAAATAATCCCTTAAGCATCCCAAAAAACAGTCGCCATCACTTTGCCCGCTGACAAAACCGTTTTTTTTTCATCGGCTCAGTAAACTGCTTAGATTGTTTTTTTAATTCAGGAGTATAATTATGTATCCAGGTTTCATCTACTGTAAGATAACACCGCAAAAACTCGTTAGGATCTCGTTTAAAAGCGCCAAACACTCCGATGAGTCGTCCACTCGACTTTGCTTTTGGTCAACAGTGAACAAACGCGGCACCCATCGCGCGCAAAGAATTCTCATTCTTAAATGTTAGTGTAAAATATAAAAAAAACACGTTCAGACTAAATTCTCATCATCTCTGCTATCTCTCGCAACTTCAAGCGCCGATCGTTTAATACAATTTTGTGAATTATTTTGATCAAGTCTGGATTCGTGACTTCATTTGGACGACCAGACCTGCGGGCGTCTTCACAGCTCTGTCTTCCACGTTTAAAATCAGTTACCCAGATTTGAATTGTACTCAATGCAGGAGCAGAATTACTCTAAACGATGTCTAGCTTGGCTTTAATCTGGGTTGCTGTTTTCTCTTTTAAAATGTAAAACTTTATCACCGCACGAATCTCGTTTCTTGCCATTGTTAAGAAAATTCACAACAGAAAAAGTTCTAGGTCCTCTTATGGAAATTCCATCAGTTCAATTAAATTCAAATTTGGCACCTTTTTTAAGTTCGTCGTTTCAGCCAGTTATCAATCAGCCCAGTTACCACTTGTGTAGGGAGTGCATTTAAGTTACCGGTACCTACTTGCCATCAGGTGAGTCATTCATTTACTTATTAGAATAAATAATGCGTTATTTTTTAGATACAGATAAAATTACATCCATTCGATGTAGAAGGGTGATTTGCAATACCAGATAGCAAAATATATCGTGCGTACACACACTAAATAGTTTGCTATCACACTGAAAATTATTAGAAAATAAAAGACGGAACGATATAGAAGCCTGTTAATATTATTCCTTTTCGAATGCCTAAAACTTCCCGAATCTGTTGATATGTCACCCTTCTATCAGCTTTAATCATTAGCCGCACAGCACTTACGTTATCTTCAGTAGTCGCCGTAGAAGGACGTGCGTCTCGAGAATCCTCAGTTTCGACCACGTTTAAACTCATTAAACCAGTTGTAAACAGTGGCACGAGATGGGGCTTCGTAATGAAATGCCAATCAAAGTCTATCGTAACATTGTCGTTGAGTAAGACCGCAATGAAAGTCGTAATAAATCATTGAGCGAAAATTTTCTCTAGTCAAATCCATTTCGATGCACGATAGACACTTTTTAAATTGTCGCCAATTTGTAAAAACAAATGACATATGAAATCATTAAACATCTACAGATTCCCAAAAAGTTCCTAATTCGAAATTTAAATAAATTTTTAATCGGCTGATTTTCTTACAGGCCCATTCTGAAAACTTGCTGTATGACCAACGTAAACATAAAAGTGTATACATGATTATTTTAAGTAATGTTTTAACAATACTCGGTGCATTGATAAGGTGACGTATAAAATCTGACACCACATTGTAACAAGCTATCTGTCCATCTTTACCGTTATCTTTAAATTACTTCCGATAAGTTTATTTTTTACCACATGAAATGAGATGCGATATACCAGTCCATTATGCTAGAATAGTCTCGTAATGCTAACATAATTAATTGAAAATCACCAACCAAATGACATTAAACCTATTGGTTCTGTTCGTGCATTGAATCGTGCATTCTAACGTATTACGCACAAAGTTTATCTTTTACCATCTTCATACCTATTCAACTTGACCTCTATTTTAGTTATTGGCACAGTTACAATGTTTTTAAACCAAGATATGAATTCTATAACTTAGTTTAGCTCAGTTCAAAAACTTCCTCAAACCAATTTCACTTAGTGTCAAAACAGACAGTTACTAGACGTTTCTCTAAAATGAATGATTTTGTTGATAAACAGTTTCCGGTGTCTGGCTCTCTGCCCACTAAAATACCAAACGTGTGATAACTCAATTACGTTTTAGTACCAGTTTTCTTATTTCTAGGTCATAAGTGTTTTATTTTATGTTTTATTTAATCCCAAAGCGAAATATGCAAACTTTTAAATCATTCTTCAACATTTAAAAAAAAATGCAGAGTGTTTTTTTTATAATTTTATACCTGCATGTGACAACCCTATAAAATAGGCTAATATAATCGACTTACCTAGGGAGTCGTTACTACGTAGTTTGTTTACTTAATAAAAGTATTCAATGTGAACTTTATGAAATTGTTACGAGACGCTTGCCATAGACGGCCTAAGTTAGTAGTGACGAACACACTAAAGTAAATTAATTAATAAAGTCTTGAGAATTAAGTAAATTATATATAAGCACTTTATACATATGTACATGTAACACACAACACTAACAGTTCAGCTCAACTTAGTATCACTAAACTGTAAGTATTCAATAACAAATTTCAAACTTACAATATTTGATTGTAACAACAGTTTGCAATAGAGGTGAGCTAGATCAACAACGCCTTTTTTATTTAGTTGTGGGGCTTTGTATGGGAAAATGGTTCGTTTTTTTCAGTCTAGCTTTTATTGATTTTGTGCCTAAGCTATCATAACACTGTCCGGCTGTCTCAATACTAATATTGGTCACGTAAGTGCGATCAGTAGCATCAGTCGTGGAGTCGATGCGCTTCTGTTTGAATTGACGCAATTCACGGTCCACCTTTATAAATAAACTATTTTGAAATATGTAGTTGTGGTCGCCCTGAGGAGGAAATTTATTAAATTTATTAATAACATCAAAGCTAAACGAGGAATATTTTGTTTTTGATATTAAGTATTAATAGGTAAACGTTGTCAATAGCCATGAGCGTATTGGCTGGCTTTAGCAAGCTTACGTAGTACTAAGGTAATTTTGAGTTAAATTTTTGATTTGCCCCCGCCTGGACAAAACCAAATTTGCCCCCCTCTCTCCCCCTGGGATGACAAAACCAAATTTTGGCCTTCCTCTGGTGGGCGTAAAGCTGGATACGCCCATGTAAATATCTTTTGCCAACTCAACAAAAAAAGTAACATCAATTGACAAACATAATAGAAAAAAGAATTTAGCCGATTTTTCGTTGCTTATTTACTTATAAATAGATAATAAAACTTTGTTGTTAACTAGCAAGTAAAAGTTTTATATCTGTTAGCAGCAGTCTCACCACCAATGCTATAAACTATGAAAATCACTAACTAACAGTAAGGGCGCGTTTATATGTCTACGCTTACAATCCGCGTACACGCAGAAACCACTTTCTCACCACGTACGCGCAGCTTCCGAACGGCCACCGCGCAGCCACCGCACAGCCACCTCGCAGCCACTGTGCAGCCACCGCGCAGTGTCCGCTCAGCTGCTAGGGCGTCCATACAACGCATACAGTCTATACATTCTATATAAGTGAATATAACTGTTATTATAATCATTATTTTTGCCATGTGGAAATACAACATTTTTCAAAGTAGCAAAATCTAGATCTTTTAGACTTGAATTAAATTATTATATTATAATTTTATTAAAATAATATATATTATTATCTCGTCCCAAGCCTGTAAAGTTTTGCCTTTGGCTTTGTATATAGTTTAAGAGTTTTGTTCCATAAGATATCAGTCTTTTCTATTAACGAAATTAATGTTTTTGAGGATATCGTACAAAGGCAATGGGCACCTGTGTCGCTGCATAAAACGAAATGATACACACTCTAAAAACGTGGAGGTGACGCGTGCGCTGAGTGTAGACTGTGCGGAGGCTGCGCGGTGGCTGCGCGTACGCGGTTTTGGTGAAAAGATTGTAATAGACATCAAACCCAAAGTCGCAATAACTTTTGGCAGAACACGCCAACGCGCTAAAAAACGCGTACGTCTGTATAGGCTCTAACTACTAAATGTTGTTCGTACCTCCATCAGCATTCAAGTGATTGTTTTCAACTCATAATACATTCCTAGCTTTTTTTACCCATGATTCATCAATACCAAATAACTAGTCACAATAATGTCTATTAATTCATTTTAAATAAATAGTGAACTGTTTATCATGTATTATAGTTTGCCCCTATTTTTAATGAAATAAATAAGAGTTTTTGATGGGGCGATAACATATCTTCAAACTTTACCAGTACAATAACATTATGGAACGTACTTTTCGTGAAACGATTTAAAAATAAATGCGTATTCGCAAGAAAAGTGTGTTCATATTATTTCGGAGAAAAGATACCTCTCTTTCATATTTATCGCTCGACCCTCTCGTTTTCTACAAATCACTTGGACTTATCAATCCGAATTACAGGAATGCGACCTTGACCTGTTCGAGCTATTGAGCACTCACCACTATCCGTACAAGCAAAATCTCTTTCATTCTATTTCCTTTGCTTCTTATCTACCTTTCTTTTTCAATACACTCCCAATTACACAATCTTTAAATACCAAAGAGCCCAGTTGACGGCAATAGGTAGCCCTTAACTTGATGCTTTTCACTGCGAGGCTGTGACGCTGATAGCGATCGCAAGGTCGGCAATACTCAGCCAAGATGTTGAAGTAGTAAAAGTAGCGCCCCGGATGATGACAGGCTTTGAACCTATGAGCACACGTATTTTCCAACGTCTTCATACGACGCCGCCACCTGCTTCAGATGGTTAAAATTTGAATAGAGATTGTTGAGTCTCCGTAACTGACTTCACTGATAGCCACCAATCTGTAGTCACCTCTTTATTCAGTACTTTTTACCCCAGCCTTCAGATGATATAAATACACACTTGGTTTTGAATACCTACTGTACCCTGAAGTTTTTAGTTAACGTTTTTAGTTGCATCATATCCAAAAGTTGTTTATCTTTATTGCAGATAAACGATGAAAGTTTACAATATCAATGAAAAGAAGGAGCCGTGTGGGCTTCATGCATGCTTACGACATGCGATGAGGCTCGGTCGTTGGACCGGGTTTTTCCCTGTCCAGGGTCTTGGCCAGCGAACTACTGATGAAATTAAGTATATCGTTGCATTTTTTAAATATTTTTAACTAAGAATAGCATGCCATTTTATTTGCCACCATTAATAACCCCCTCTAAACAAACAACTTATTCCTCAAGAATCGATTTTCATATAAGGCCATTTATAATAAAATATGAGGAGTGAAATTAATAAAAATATTACCTCAAAAGTGTAATGTTTTCTGTCACTTTGAAATCACGAATGTATATACACGTATAAGATTGTCAACTCCAGTCATGCGTCAGAGCTGACACACACACTTTTTTAAATCTTCCGTAATATTACATTCGAGTCTTGCTTCAGCGATATAATATTTAAGACATTTAACACTTTGCTATGAACGAATGAAGTAATTAAGTACACTATCATTATTGCAAAATTAAAATAGAGATGTCATATTTTGTGAAATTACAATAGTTATGGAATAATTTAAAAAAATCATGATTCGATTGTAGAGAAAAATTAAATTACATTATAATAAGTATTTCATAAAATGAAACTAAATAATTTACTATCCCTTAAAATTGAAATAATCATCAATTGAATAAAAACATCTGGCACATTGCCAAACATAAAGTTTCGTATTAAATGTATTCATTGATTCCCGGAATTGTATAGGTAGTTTATTGTATACTTTTATCGTATAACAGTTTTTACCACAAAGAATCAGCCTATTCCGTGGCACTTGTAGCGGTTTTTGTACAACTTTTCTTTTGAATGGGGCATTTTCATCCTTTGGAAAAAGCGAGTAATTACTCCTAACAAATTTACACATTTCATATACGTATAGACATGGAAGTGTCAACAACTTGTGTTTTATAAATAGGGGTCGGCAAGAGTTAAGGGTTCTAGGACACCCAGACCAATTCAAATATTTGGACAGAGCTGGACTCGAACCAGCGATCTCTGACGTTGCAGTCGAATACACTACCGCAACGACACATACATACATACATGGGTTGTCAAATAACATAAATGTCAACCCATAGTTTAATTATTAGGACACTAGCAGCGCCCCACGGTTTCACCCGCGTAAGTCCCGATCCCGTGGGAATTTCGGGATATAAAGCCTATGTGCTAATCCAGGTCTCCAGCTATCTACATACCAAGTTTCATCGCAATCGGTTCAGTGGCTTTTGCGTGAAAGAGTAACAAACATCCATCCATCCATCTATCCATCCAAACTTTCACATTTATAATATTAGTGGGATTAAAGTTAGCAGAACAAGATTGATGCATTTAATTTCTTTCAGATTCAATATAAAGTGTCTTTATAGTATCTTCCACATCGCCACACTTATTGGGCAGGTGTTCATGACTTGTTTCAGTCTGTTACATTTTTTTGATGGTGATGTTTCCTTGACGTCCATAAGTAAGTTTTGTAAAAAGTCTTTTTACTAATATTTGTTATAGAAATAGTTAACAACAGGAAGCACCGTAAAGTAAAATGTTGCTCTAAGTTGTAGAATTAAACTTGACATATTTTAGCGTAAAATAAAACGTAGGTCTTGTAACATTTTGGTATAGCCAATTAATTATTTATCATCTTTAAGATTTCATGACAATTGACATGACATGAAAGCTTATATAAAAGACACTATGATTTATTTTTGAACAATAAATACTCTGAATTTTGTCCCTGTGTACACAGTAAAAGATTATCAAGAAGGAAAATTAAACCGTATGTTGCATCTTATGAGCATTAAGACTTCTACGAGTATTTGATAAGAGCACTTACTTTCATTATGTTATGCGCTATTATTTTGTTAGTTATGTTTGTTTTAGTAAGTACATTTTTCTTCAACCCTGTAAACTATACATTAAACTAGCAACCCGCCCCGGCTTCGCACGGGTACCAAAACCTTCCTCATGAATCATTCATTTCTGTCTATTAGTGAAAACCGCATGAAAATCCATTCAGTAGATTTTCAGTTTATCGCAACAGACAGACAGACGCGGCGGGGACTTTGTTTTATAATATGTAGTGATCATTAATAAATTTAAATTGTATAGTACAATTTAACTGATATAGTATTGAACAATATTTGATAAGTTCAACAATATCCAACTACATAACCTAGCTATAAACCTAACCAGGAATCCTGTATCCGGCCTGCACTTTCAACGTGCCTTCAAAGTAGGTATGAATGTCTGGAAACAGCACTCCAACGATTTCATTTTCTTGCTAGCGAGTGTCTCAATCATCCGTCTCCCCATCGCATTGATGAAAGGTGCATTACACTGTAGAAAATTCAAAAGCATCCTGAAGGCATTTAACATACTGTCATAATTCATGTTTACGATTATTCCATAATACAGATCACTTCAAGATACACCTACAAGGTGTATATGACATACATATAAGTGTATATTAAATCACTGAAAGGGCATGACTCTAGCATGCAGTTACCATCTATCCGTTTCCAAGTTATGACCGGATGAAATTCCAGGTACTACATCCGTTTCTCATGAAAGCCGGTGGAATGTGTAAAGTTAGAGATTTTAAATAGTACATTTTTTATTTTATTTTGTAACTATTAATTCAGTTATTGAGAAAATCCATAGAACTAACTTAAAAGTCCGCAAAGTTAGTTTTTATGGATTTCCTCATACCATACAACGTAATATACCTTGAGTTTATTAGCTATAGCTATAGTTTCATTCATATTAGATTTTCCTGTACAAAATATTAGTTTTGTAGGTTAATTTTATAAGTTCAGATTTTGGTTTCGAAATAATGTATAAAAAATATGTTTTTTGAAACAATGTCACACGTTAAACCTGCGCTTTACAGCCCATAAATTTAACTACACCTTTCTGTAATACGTTGTATATGTCCAATTTGAAATCGTTTTACTGCATTTTACAGCATAATTGTTTGACAATAGTTTTCTTCTGAAACTGTTCAGGTAATGTCGTTTTTTACTCAACAAGCCTTATTGCGGCAATACTTTTCATAAGATTGGCACAACATTGGCCAAGATTGATGAAGGCGGCCGAAGAAACCGAACGAAGTTTAATTATGTTGAAATTGGACCACCGTACCATTTTGAAGTCAACTTGGATTGCTTACGTGATAATGGCATTAGCTTTAGGTAAGGAGTAAAATCTAAAACCATTTATTTATATAATAAAAATTTATATTGTAAATGCAAATGCGAATGTGAGTTTGTACGTTTGTTTGTTATGCTTTCACCCTTTACTCAACCGACCGTCATAAAATTTTGTATACATGTTGGCAGGGCAGGCAGACAAGAAAGAATGTGGGGTACCTTTCATCCAAAAAAAGTACCTGATTGATTGGTAAAATGTATACTAAAGCGAGAAAAGCCACGTGCAAAAGCTAGCATTTTATAAAGAGTTATATTAAATAGAAATTACACAGTTACGCCTAACGCCAACTGTTAATACTGCAGTTACAATCCAAGTTTTATAACATGGCACACATAGCATTCTCACAGATAAAACAAAGAACAAAGCTTATCTACTTACCAGTGCTGAAAATAAGAATAATATAAACCATTTTCTTTGCAGTTGAGCACGTACTCTGCACCAACTTTAACGTTAAGTTCATAATGGCATGTCTACACGAACCAACAATTAACAACGAAGTGCTTGCTAACTACGTGTTAAGGAGAATGCCTTACATTTTTAATTACATATCCTATACTGCTTTCAATGCGGCTTTGACTGAGGTAATTAACACAAAAACACAGTTACGTACGTAAGAATTATGGATAGCGTTTATATACAGTTCTCATGTGAGCAAAAACTTAGCCATTTTTTTTTAAACGGTACATCATTACACACTAAAATTTCTACTTATTAATGAAATGCAGTTTTACTCACGTGTGTTTGTCGGGGATGCCCGACTCCCGATCCAACAATTTTCACTACTGGGAGCGTTTTCATGTTTCTTAGATGTATCTTTCTTCTATATACATCTTCTACCTCTACCTTACTCACTTCTACCTTAAGGAACGCTTTGAGTTCCTTCATGATACACACACGAGATTCTTAAGGTCATCAGAAAATCTGGAATTATTTTTTTTTTACATTCCACCTCATTTGTTGATATATCCTTTACCGTTGTTGCAACACGGTTGTGGAATGCATTGCCAATCGAAATTAGGAAAGCTAAAACCATACACGCATTCAAATCAATGGTTAGACGTCACTACCTAAGCTTATAGTTTCTGTCAGTATACTTCTGTACTGGAAACTAGTTAATGTGCAGTTGCTGTCAATGTTGCTATTTATTTGCTAAATATTGATATGTATTTGACTACTTTTATTATTACTTCTGTATTATGTACATGTATTATGTGTTTATGTATATGTTTATTGATGTATGCATATATGTATATTTGCCTATGTGTGTAAGTATATGTATTGTTATATTTAGTACACCCACAGCTACCAATTACTCCTGACACTAAATCCATCCAAAGGTTGTCTGGCAGAGATCGCTTTAAGCGATAAGACCGCCCATTGTACCTAGCATTAAATTAAATTTAAGATCTATTGTAAGTTTATATGGTGTACAATAAAGAATATTCTATTCTATTCTATTCTTCTACAGCGTTTTTAAATGCTTTTTAGATGTATCCTTCTTCTATATACTTCTTCTACAACGTTTTAAAGACTTTTTAAAAATATAAAATAAATAAGCTAAATAGTGCCCTGTTTTTTAACCCCCGACGCAAAAAAAGGGGTGTTATAAGTTTGATGTGTCTATGTGTCTGTGTGTATGTCTGTGGCATGTGGCATCGTAGCTCCCTAATTAATTTACCGATTAAGTGCGTTTTTTTTTGTTTGAAAGGTGACTTGATCGAGAGTGTTCTTAGATATAATTCAAGAAAAAATGTTCAGCCGTTCGAAGATCATCAGCTCTTTTTAATTCATTGATGGAATTTTCTAGGTTACTATTTAAATTTTTTGTTGTATTAGATGTTTAAAAAATGTATATTTCTTTTTAGGTGTTATGTATGCAGTCCACGTTCATTTGGAGTTTCACCGATGTTCTAACAATTTGTTTTAGTGTTTATATCACCTCCTATTTTCACACTCTAAACAAGGTTATTCGTTCTAAAAAGAGAAATGTAAGTTAATAAAATTAAATTGATATTCTTTAGTTTCGGTTACAATTACTGCTAGTTATTTATCTTGTTATTTTCCACTTTAAAAGGGGCTCGTGGCTAAGTGGTAACCGAGTAGGTTAGCATATTACGAGGTTAAGTAATACCAGGCCAGGTCAGTCTTAGGATGGGTGACCATTATTTGACACCCCTCCGTGCCTCGGAGAGCACGTTAAGCCGTCGGTCCCGGTTGAAATACGAACATCTGTGGCATTCGTTACGGGTAGTTGGAGCTCTAACTACAGAACTTCCATATCGCTAAGTACTTGGGTTGTGGAGGTCTGATGGCAGTCACTTCACGTAAAATATCGAATCGGCGGTATCATACTTAGACTGAAAGCCGACCCCAACTTAATTGTTAAAAGGCGCGCAGGATTGTTATTTTCCACTTTAAGAATTAGAATCATAACAAGTCTCAAAAATATTGGTATGTTGGACGATGTGTTTCTGTAAACAGCCACCAATTTCTTAAAAGCTCCGCTATGAATCTCTCTGCAAATATAGTTTATGAAGTTCAAATCTTCATCAATATTTATAATTGATTTTTTTATGATTTGAGTACTTTTCGGGAAAGGTATAAGCTATGTAATATCACTCTACGACTCTAAGGAGTAGAGCATTGACATCAGACACAGCTGAAATTGCAGGAAATGGCTAATACTTTATATATTATTTTATTATGTCGTTATTATACATGGTGAATTCGAACAGAGAGCAACTTAAGCCGATGAAGTTTATAACCACCTGTGTTAATAATTAACGTTTATTTTTAGAACACGGTATCGTGGGGTCAACTCCGTGAGCACTACTCAAAACTAGCGGTGCTCGTGAAGCAAATAGATGAGCAGTTGAGCAGTTTCATTCTTTTATCATTTTTCACGGACCTGTTTTTCATCTGTCTACAGTTGTTTAATTCATTGCAGTAATTACTTTGATTCTCTCTTTAATATTATACTTCAATAGAGCTTTTAATATATATTAAGAAGCGTCGGTAGCGTAATGGCTAAGGTGTCAGACTTGCGATCAAGTGGTTGCGGGTTCGAACCCCACCCAGTGCACTACCGTCGTAAACCCACTCCTAACACAAGCGTTAAGCTTAGCTGGAGGGGTTAACGAGATTACTAGTAATGTGTGACCCAAGTTACTAGTAATGGTATAGGAAGCAAACGAGCAAAAGGGTCACCTGATGGTAAATGACTACAGCCGCCCATGGGCATCTGCAACTTAAGAGTCACAAGTGCGTTGTCGGCCTTTAAGGTGGGAGTAGGGGAAGGGTGGAAGAGGGGGAGAGAGGGAGAGGGGGGCAGAGGGAAGCGTTAGGGCCTCCGGTAACCTCAGTCACTCGACGAAAAGAAATGCAAGCATTGCTTCACTGCCGGTTTTCTGTGAACACGTGGTATCACTCCGGTCCTATCAAACGTGCCAAAGCATGGCTCTCCCACGATTAGATAATTAGATTAGATAATTCAAATATCTTCGAAGTCGTTCATGATTAAAAAATATTTATGATGTTGATCAGAGTAATATTTTAGCATTCAATTGCTTGCAGTTTCATAAAATGAGATAATAATATGTATTTATTTATTTTATAGTCGGAACCATGCCAGTTTTCAGAATTGCGGTGAGGAAGAAACAAAAAGGTATGTACTACATACGTATAGAACTGTAAACATAAACTAAATATTAGAAAAAAAAGTAAATATAAAATACTTATTTTTAGTTTTATTTAACAAGTTAGTTTTGGTTTACAAATTTTTAAAGAGTTTGAAATGCCTTCTGCCACTAATATTATAAATGTGAAAGTTTGGATGGATTGATGGATGGATGGATGTTTGTTACTCTTTCACGCAAAAACCACTGAACCGATTGCGATGAAACTTGGTATGTAGATAGCTGGAGACCTGGATTAACGCATAGGCTACTTTTTATCCCGATATTTCCACGGGATCGGGACTTACGCGGGTTAAACCGTGGGGCGCGGCTAGATTTTTTTAATATACAGAATCAACAGGATGAAATATTTGACATATCATATAAATATTTCGTCTACCACCCTACGGTTGAAGATCATTTGAACATTAAACAATAAGGTTGATATTCCAGTGCAATAACATTCTGACAGTTCATTGTTAGAGATAGGTTCAACCTTATTGCTATTGTGATTGCACATAAACTTTTGTCAAAACTCGTAGACTATTTTCTATCTCCACTGTACATATTGTTTGGAATACAGTTTTAACATGTTACATGCAAAAATATAAAACATACGAGTGATTTCTTAATTGCAATTGTCTTATCCCGCGGGACTTCTGATTCTAGATTGAGAAGAGCATGTTTCAACACATAACCTCAATCCTCTGATTACATTTTAGAGTGCTGTCGTCTCCGGATTACCTACTATACTACCTCTACTCCTTCTTATTCTTGGTGCTACGCGCTCTAATTCTGTCTTTGTTTGCCGCCAACGTGCACGCAGCTGCCCAAGAGCCGATATTCTCAATATATGATGTGCCGTCTTCAGATTACGATCAGGAGGTACGAGAGCAATCCAAAGTTGTTTTAAAACGTAATAGATTTTTCAAAAATTGTTCAAAAATTGTGGTGCCTTGACACTTATGGCATGTTTTTTGTTAGAATAACCACCTGTATCCACTAATTATTACATAACCCAGATTCTTCTGGTAACCTTACCACTGCTGACGACGCGACGCCTCGTAGCCTATCGGCTGTATCGTCGGACTGGGGGTCAAGTGGTTGTGGGTTTGACCCCACCCGGTACACTTTACTTGAACTTAAGGCTAACACAAATATTTAGCTTAGTTAGAGGTGTTAACAAGAATACTAGAAATATGTGACTCATTCTATTTTGAAATTTTTAAAAGGACTCAAAGGTTTTTAATCTCCACGTGTCACAATTATCATTTGTTATTAGACTTTGTGTAAATACACTCAATTCATATATACTGCAATTATTCTCTGCAATACAGGGATACGAATAATTTGCTAATATATGTATTTTTTACATACAGCATGAAAATTTTATTTTACCTAACGTAAATTCGTTATAACATGAAGTGATTGTTATTATTGGAAAGTAATTTTCTATGTTCCTTAATTTTCATAGTTACAACTATTTGTTTTAGGTAGAGAGATTTCAATCACAGCTTCGTTTCACGCAAATAGGGCTGAGTGGAATATTTTTTTGTGTCACGCGCAACACAATTTTGCATGTAAGTATATAATTCAAGTATGTAATTTTCCCTCGCCTTTTACATCCAATCCGTTCTAGTCATCTTCATCAGGTTATTCCTTCAAACACTGAGGGAGGATCCTCCTTACAGGTGGACCGCGATCGAATGATTGATGTTGAGAAGTTGAAGTGTAAACTTTTATTACGCCATGCAGTATCAGTACTTTGATGGAAATAAAAAATAGACGTAGTTTCGCTATTCTTTGCTAGATGGCGTTAAATAACTGTTATTTACTTTTAATAATTGTTATTTACAATAACCACCGATGTAGTAACTGGAATTTGAACTGGTACAAGTGTAAATTTGACGTGTTTCATGATCCTTATTATTTATTGTTACCAATGCTCCGATTACATTTTTTTGATAGCCCTGTAATTTTTTATTGGAAATGAGTGTCGTTAAGGCAATAAGTTTTTATTGCCTGGCTTTATACGCATTAAATGTACGAGAAAGTAGACAGTAGACTTCTGATTATGTTGGAATCGCGCGACGATATAGGTAAAGAATGAAGTACCTCCACAGAACAGACCACTTTTCTACAATTCTATTAACGTAATGCTGCTTTTCTTAAAAAAGCAACAGTTCCAGGGTTGCTGATACTTCAATAGAGAGAGAGTCAAGGTTGGTAACGCAGAAGCGACATTAGGTGGCGTGGTTATAACCACTTTCTATAAAGTGCGCCGTGTTTTTATTTGTCAACTTATTTGACCTGTAACTCAAGAGACACAAGTGCGTTGCCGCCCTTTAAGGTGGGAATAGGGGAAGAGGGGGAGAGGGGGGAAGAGCGGAAAGACGGGGATTAGAGGGGATGAGAGGGGAGAGAGGGGAAGGACGGGAATAGGGGAGAGGGAAGGGTTAGGGCTTCCGGTAACCTCAATCACGGGGCGAAAAGCAATGCAATCATTGTTTCACTGCCGGTTTTCTGTGAGGCCGTGGTATCGAGTGGAGTCGAGCCGGCCCATACGTGCCAAAAGATGGCTCTCCCACGTAATAATTAGTACTTTAAATAGTTTGATTTAAGAACATAGGAATCACAGTTATTTGGGGGTGTAACAAATTATATGGCGTATACCATACACGTATTAAAATTATTCATAATCATTCTGGAGGTTTTAATGTTAGAAATTAAATATGGATAATATTTTTTTTTTGTATTTTTCAGGCAATTGGCACCATATTAACCTATGAACTAGTGCTTCTGCAGTTCAGCATAACACCAGACAAAGGTATCCCGGGAGTAGTCAACAATAATGACAGTACTAATGAAGTTAATTCATAATAAGTAGCACAAAAAAAACACTTTGATTGTTCTATAATCATTATTATTAGTAGCATTAAGGATTTACAGACAAAACAGTAGCAGCTATTTATGTCAAATGTATGTAATAAAATATGAAAATTAAAATATATAAATTTGTTTACTTATTGTAATTTGAAATTTGAGTGAAATAAGAAACAGATAAAATGTTAGGCAAATCGCGGTTATGTTAGGCAAATCGCGGTTATGTTAGGCAAATCGCGATTATGTTAGGCAAATCGCGGTTATGTTAGGCAAATCGCGGTCTTATCACTCACAGCGATTACTTCCAGACAATCTTTGTACGAATATTGTCAAACCAAATTTTATCTATATTTTACGTAACCTAATAAATTCAAAATAGTAAAGCGCATATGCTTTAATTAAAACTTGTGAAGTGATAAGATTTTTTTAATCAGATTTTTTATTATGAACATTCAATTAAAACTTCGCAGATGGCGCAATGTTTCGTTCGGTAAGGTAAAAACAGGTCAAGTCTCATTTGTACGATCCTCGCATACGATGATAATTTGTTTCATTCATCCAGAGTCAAGTCAAGTTTTTCTACAACTTGACCTATATACGTCACGAGGCAGCTGCGACTTGAGTCTCGCTAAGTGCAAATTTATGTATTTACGAATACACTAGCAGCGCCCCGCGGTTACACCCGCGTAAGTCCGGATCCCGTGGGAATATCGGGATAAAAAGTAGCTTATGCGTTAATCTAGGTCTCCAGCTATCTACATACCAAGTTTCATTGCAGTCGGTTCAGTGGTTTTTGCGTGAAAGAGTAACAAACATCCATCCATACATTCATCCCTATCCATCTAAACTTTCACATTTATAATATTAGTGGGATTAGTGGGATAATTACGTCTTTTTGCATGGATCTTGGTGTTTCTATGGTAGATATGTTAGTATGTTTATCCCTGTCTTACGACAGCGATAGTTTTACAACTAACAGTACAAGCTATGCTTCGTTTGGATCTAGATAGCGATCTGTCCTAGAAAACAATCATTTTGTATCTGAATGTACTTTGGGTCCATGAATTGTATGTTCATGAGGCTGTTTTTTCTTTTTAAGAAAACAATAATTATTGTTTGGTTATCTTCGAAGTTATCTTTATATTCATTAATTTTTAGGGAACCGTTCCTCGAAAGGAAAAAACGGAACCCTTCTAGGGTCATTATGTTGTCCGTCCGTCGGTGGGTCTGTCTGTCTGTCAACACCCTTTTTCTCACGAACGTGTTTAGGTATCAAGCTGGAATTTATATCAAATACTCAAATCTACTGTCCCTGTGAAAAAATCAAACTTCTAAGCCAACGCAACCAAAAGATACAGACGTTTATGCTGCAAATTTCCGCAAATTTTCGACACTCGCCCCTTGCGAGTGTCAAAAATTTGCGGAAATTTGCAGCCTACAGGGCAATCAACTACAATCAAAACCTACAGGGTATTTCCCTTGAACTCAGAATCTTGACATTTAGTACGAAGCAACGTCGTATAGCACAGATAAAGGAAAAATTACGAAAACCGTATATTTGTAGTGGCATCATATAATAAAAATATTTTACGAACCCTCGGTGCGCGAGTCCGACTCGCACTTAGCCGGTTTTTTTTTCATTAAATATTAATACAAATAAATATAATTGAAGTGTCTGTTTGTAATGTCAAAGTAATGGTATTTTTTTTAACCTCATACAGATATTTGCACGGTACTGTCGCGTCTTTGTGGTATACCATAGTTACTGGCAGGTGACACGCTGTACTGAATTATATAGAACTGTTTTGAATTATATAAAAAGATAGAATAGGTTGATGTCTGATGGGAGCGACCGTGAACGTCAAGACGGTTCGCCAAAGAATAATATGAAAATGTGATCAAGATATTAATTATATTGTATTATCAATGTTAAGTGTGATAAGCTTGCTAACTGATTATAGCCTTACGAGCTAGTGAGTGTTTCAATTATTCTCCTTTCACAAGCGACCCTAAAGTCCCGGGTCCTCAAGTTACGTTCCCCGGTCTCAGCAATACCTATGCCTAAAAAATCAGTTCTAAAAAAAATTGTCTGCCCATCAGCCTGTTTGTTCCAGTTAATCTCCGGAACGGGTGGACCGTTTTCCACGGGACGTTCATTAGCAGATAGCTGGTGTTATAAGGAGTAACTTAGGTTACTTTTATTTTGGAAAAAGAATCAGGGTTTCCCAAAATATATGAATATGGACACGCGAGCGAAGCCGCGCGGAAACTGCTGGTTCTTTGTGTTTAAATGTGAAAGTTTGGATGGATCCATCCATCCATGTTTGATACTCTTTCACGCAAAAACCACTGAACCGATTGCAATGAAACTTGGTATATAGATAGCTGGAGACCTGGATTACCGCATAGGCTACTTTTTATCCCGATATTCCCACGGGATCGGGACTTACTTGGGTAAAACCGCGGGGCGCTGCTAGTTTAATTTCATATTTCAAACTAGCCGTTCTCCACAGTTTAACCTGCGTTTATGGTCACTGCTCCACCCCTAAGGGTCGTAGCGTGATATTACATAGCTTATACTATTGTTCAAGAATCTGGCTATCATATAAAAAAGATTTTTTTTTTAATTCGAGTGTTAGTTCGCGTTTAAACAAACAATCAAACAAGAAACCCTTCAGGTTTATTGGCAGTTTGAGGCAGTTTGGCGACACAGCAAGCAACAACTAAGCATAGCGGAATTTCTTCTTTTTTTATTATTCTGTGATGGCGACAGCAGCAAAAGCTCCTCAACTTTTTTACGTGGGAGAGCCATGCTTCGGCACGTATGGGTCGGCTCGACTCCACTCGATACCACGGCCTCACAGAAAACCGGCAGTGAAGCAATGTTTGCATTGCATTTCGCCGCGTGAGTGAGGGTACCGGAGGCCCTAACCCTTTCCTCTCCCCTATTCCCGTCCTTCCCCTCTCCTCTCTTCCCACTCTTCCCCCCTCTCCCTCTTCTCCTACTCCCACCTTAAAGGGGACCCGTATGCTCGTTTGCCCCCTATACCATAAAAAAAAAACGTCGATTATGAAAAAAACTGGTGTTAAATGTATTGAAGTCAGTAGTGCGTTACATTGAAAGCATTCTAACTGCATTTCTACGTGACTCTTCTACATGTCTGTTACATTGTATTTTATTAAAGTTTATTTGTTGCTATTGCGATGCAATTTCTGGATCACAACTTGTTTTAAGTGAGTAAACTTTATGAGAAGTAGTATTTTACTACTTTAATTTATCAGGTCATACAAAGAAATATCAGAATAAAACAACAAAATAATACATAGTCATCAATTCTGGAAATATGACGTTACACGTTCGTAGTTCTTAGTATAAAGCCTCTGCTTATACCTTTCGGAGATACAGGCGTAAGTGTACCTATCAGTCAAACTTAATAATTTTTTTTTGTATCGATGTCGAAGATCCTCATGGATGTGCTCCGCCCTTGGGGAGGGGGGGGGGGGTCTGTCGGACTCTTAAAAAAAACTTAATACCTAACACTTATCTATTAAATAATACTGAAGATTCGGGTTTTAATAATACAAAAAATTGATGTAATAAACGGCATACGATTTTACTATCTGATCAGATTTGTGATTGAATTGGCTTACGAACAGATTTCGTGTCACACGTAACAACTAAATCGCCAATTTTCGAAATGCTTCCTGTATTGACCCAATAGTATAAATCATCTAATAAATATAACCACCGAACTGAAAAAACGCCTTAATAATACGTAAATACACAAATCCTCTTAAAAAAAACAGAAAACATCCGCTCAGTGTGCCTGCCTGCAGGCAGACTAAATGATAAAATTGGCAGATTAGCGTTCACATTAACCAATTTGATGTGATGTGACGCGATCAAGTCAGGCGGTCCAGACCATTCAATGACCTTGAATTCGACGATTTACGTTCACACGAAACGATTCGATTGAAAATCTAGTCAAATTGTGTATAAAATCATTCCGTGTGGATGCCGTTTTAGATGTGTTGGTCATTGTGTCACCTTGTCAGTTAGACATCGAATAAATTTTTCATTGTGATTCGAACAATAACACTTTGGATGACATAAATAATAACATTTATTATGTGTAAATAATAAAGTCGACGTTAAAGATCTATTTTTAGGATCATTAAGCTTCGTATTTTCTTTCATTCTTCGTAGTTTTCAGTTGTGATGAGATACCTTTTTCGGTAAGTATTATAATTTCTTTTTTAAATGTATTATTTCGTATCTATGAGAAATACGTAGGGATGCATAAGGGAGTCGTGACTCTCTTATGTTTCCACATTAATACTCAATCTAAGTATATATGCTCGCTAAAAATTATAAGTATGCAATGTTAAAGAAAATTAATAAATAAATATTGTCTTCGTTGCAGCTAAAAAATGGAGGTCAATGACATCCGCGTAAGGAAGTCATCCAGTTTTCATGCTTGCTTGCGTCATGCAATGAGGTTGGCCCGTTGGACCGGGTTTTTTCCCGTCCAAGGTCTTAACCAGCTAACTGCAAATGGAACTAAGTACCTACCTCTTATTATATTTCTTTTATTTATTTACTTGTATTAAAAGCTGATGCACATTTTTTGTACAAAAGCGGACTTAATGCCTAGGCCATTCTCCCGTATAACGCCCTTGAATAGGCGTACATATATAGCTACGGCAAGACAAACAACCTAGTAACTGTTGATGCTGCAATGCGTAATAAAAGTTATCGCTCTGATAATGGTTCATTTTGGGACCCTTTAACGTCATGCGAAATGCATCCTATTTTAACGGTTCTTAAAAAAAACCACTCTCGATAGACATAATCTACACATCCTTCTATAAATCCTTCTAAATATTGTGCATAAGATCTGCTTCAGATAAAAATTCAAACTGAAAGTCAAAATGACGTTGATCCTTTTGTTTTATTTTCAGATTTAAAATAAAATGTATTTACGGTGTCTACAACATTGCGACTCTCATAGGGCAAGTGGTTATGTTTTGCTTTAGTGTCCATTATCTTTTAGACAGTGAAGGCACATTGGCGTCTATATGTAAGTATACCTACTGTTAGAAAACTATATTGTCAATGGAAGTTTGTCAAAGTTATTTATTGTTCTATGTCTATGATATTTTTGATGGTTTTAACTTTTGTCTTCCATTTTTATTAAAGGCTATTTTTTATTATCAATAAAAAATAAATTCTAGATTATTGTTTAAATTTCGAAAAATGGAACTAAGAAAACTTAACCTCCACCCTTAACTGACCTCGGTGCCACTTTTTGTTATAAAATAAAATCTATTTCTGATCTTGGAAGGGAGGGATATAGTGATAGTTGAACCATTGCTGTCTAGAAGTACCTATTGGCACAGATAAGATAATAATTATACATAAGCGTAAAAATACCTACATTATAATAGCATACAAAATTAAAATAATAATACCTGGCGTTAGCTGCTACCAAAAATATATCTTGTGCACACTCATCCAAAGTTGAGAACGTTTTACCCACCGCGCGACGGTCGCATGTGTGCGAGTCTCGCGCAATGGCTGACGATCTAAGGTTGTGCAAGGTGATGATTATAATGGAAAGACTCGATTTATTCATCATAAAATCATAAATAGCTTTATTTCCTTCTCTGAAGAATGAAAATATTCTGGTCTTTCAAAAGTAATTGAATGTTTACTAGTTAGTAACTAATAAAATAAATAACTCCTTAAAAAAAATTTCATTATGTTTAGATAAACATAACGACGGGTTCTCTTTATTTGCAAATAAAAAATGTTTTTATGTTATAGGGGGCAAACGAGCAGACGGGTCACCTGATGGTAAATGACTACCGCCGCCCATGGGCACTTGTAACTCAAGAGTCATTAGTGCGTTGCCGCCCTTTGAGGTGGGAATAGGGGAAGAGGGGGAAGATGGGAGAGGGAGAGGGGAGGGGAAGGACGGGAATAGGGGAGAGGGAAAGGTTAGGGCCTCCGGTAACCTCACTCACGCGGCAAAAAACAATGCAAGCATTGTTTCACTGCCGGTTTTCTGTGAGGCCGAGGTATCGAGCGGAGTCCGGCCGGCCCATACGAGACGAAGCATGGCTCTCCCACGTAAAAATTAATCCATAATAAGAGTCTTCTATGCCTTTCCTTTCTTAATAAACTAAGCGTCATTATTTAAAACCGATGAAAACCTTTTTTTTTCTTATCGTGTGGAAACCCCCTCGGGTCATTATTCCACCGGGGCTGCCAGTGAAGTAGTATGTCGGAATCGAACCAACTAAAACCACACGGTGTTCCGTCATAAATGAGTCTATTGCAAGGGACTCGGGTATACCCTAGGAAGGAAGTCTCCGAGAAAAACCGATGAAAACCTAGCGTACGGAAGCATAGATGAAAAAACTGGCGCAAGCCTGCAAAATATATACCAGCCACCCGTTCGCCGGTAGACCTTATATGCAGTCTCGCGCGGTAGGTTGTTGACAGCTGCATCGCTTGCACACGCTTGTATTTTTAAGTGAAAAATAAACCATCAGCGCTATTTATCTAAATTTTAAAATTAACCCTATATGCCCTTGTTTCCCTCAAATTATTCATTAAAACTTTTTATAATATTAAGAACATTTTCCACAATACAGTTTAATAATTGAGATGTTAGAAAAGGGAAGAAGTTTATTAATCTTTACATAAAGATAAAACACATGTCAGATTTTTGTATACTATTCATTAGAAATGAAAAATAAGCGTTAAGTACTTCATTTACATAACAAATGTAATAAAAAAAAAAATTGTACACATATTTTTAAGCCCGGCAGGAATAGGCAATTAAAACGGTAGGTATCGATATTTTTGTAGGCAGTGATTTATCTGTTACGCAGTAATTAATTAGTAATCTGCACATGTATTATTTAATTTTGTTATTTATTTAAATTGTATATTAAATACGTATATTATTGTTTATTGTATTATTGTATATTCTATATAACAATTTTAATGTACATATACAGGATGTTACAGAAAGGTGTGGTCAAATCTAGGAAGTGTTATGTGTAGCCGACAAATAGTTGATTTAGCTCGAAAAAAAATGTAGTTTGAAAAACTATATTTTTACTTCGTAAACTGCTTTTCCTAATGTAGGCACGTTTCTAAACAATACATTATGAATTTTCATGTCAGTTTGATACGAAATATTAGCTTTATCGGTCAATTTCCAAGTAACAAAATAATATTTCTGTATTAATATTCACGAATGTTCAAAAGTTGTTAACGCTTTACGTTATTCATGGGGTCTACTATACGACCCTGAACTATATCCACACCTTTCTGTAACATACTGTATATATACAAATATATGTTACTTTTGTTATTGTTTGTTATATTTGTCAGGTATTATTTATTATCTTTTCTCTCTCATTTCTCCTGTTGGCTGCTCTCCGTTCGTGTAAATCACTAGGTGTTAGCAGAATACCAGCGCTACTTCTTCAAAGTGGCGTTACGCTGAGCTAACGACTATTTTTGGCTCACATAGGGGTGTTTTTTAATAATTGTAGATTTGTTATCTCAATTTAATTATATCTCGGTTGTAAAATCTTTTATACCTATGTACAAAGTCAAAATAAATTTGATTCTTTCTTTCTTTACTTATTTGTTGCTTTTTCATGATTAAAATGTGTAACTTAAATATTCATTAAGTCATATATATTCAATTGCCACGAGTTGATTTATTTTATTTACGCCATCTGTGGATTCTGCGCGATACTACTATACTTTGGTGTAGTTTCTTCGAAGAACTTCGTTCCAACCGGGTGTCCCAAAAGTACCTTACGTGTTTTTTTACACTGTATTGGCAGTGAAAATACCAGAAGAAGAACGTAATCTCGTAAAAAAGCACTTTTTTGTTTTTGTGTGGAAGCTCACCTCACCGGGCTATTAATGAGGCCGTATTTCAGACTTAAACCGACCTAAACCACACGGTATGCCTTACAGCATCTATAATGAGTGGACCGTCGCCGTATGTTAGGACATTGGATACTATCTATCCCAAAACTCAGGTAGGCCTCGTAGTATCAACTCAAATCAGTAGTTTTAACAGTCCTCTATTGATGTTAACCTAACATTACCCAAAGATTTCTGAAGAGACTGAAACAGGTAAAAATCTGAGGGTGTAAAGTCAAACTACATGGTAGATGATGGTAAATAAACACTTCCCAAACAAGCTCTCTCAATTTTTGCTGAGTGGCCAAAGATGTGTGTGGTCTGACGTTATCATGACGAAAAACCACTCCTTTTCTGTTGATCAATAAAATTCCGCCCATTTTTTTCTTTGCTTGAGTCTCATTAGTTGTTGGCAGTAGAGATCCCAATCAATGGTTTTGCCCGGCCGTAAAAGCTCATAATGAATGATGTCTTTCCAATCCCATCATACACACATCATTGCTTGACTCCCCTTTGACCATGATCTTTTTCGCACGTTCTTGTCGTAGATGATCCACTTTTCATCACAAGTAATCAATATTTTAAAAAATGGTTCGGTTTTATTACGTTTCAATAGAGAATCGCAAATTAGTAAACGATTATTAAGTTTCTTTCAGTGTGCTCGTGTGGCACTCAAATATCAAGATTTATTGTATAATCAGACTTGGTCAAAACTGTTTTGTGGTCAATCCTTAGTTCCTCGGCTATGTCGTAACTACTAATGCCGATCTTGCTTCATTTTTTCAAAAATGTCATCGACTTTATCCGTATGAGGGCGACCAAAGCGTGCTGCATCTTTGACATCAAAATTCTCGGACTGAAAACGCTTGAACCAACTTTGGGCTAATCTAACTGACACTGCATAAGGTCTATGAACGTCACAAATTTCATTCGCGGCTTGAGTTACATTTTTCCCTTTTTTGTAATAAAACTTCAGAATGTATCGAATTTCTTCGTTGGATTCACTCATTTTAGCCGACAAAAACAATTGAAAAAAAGGCGAGAAAGCGTTCTTATGTACTTTTTTCTTTTTCTGTATATTTATTGATATTAAAACCAGCCAGATAAAAACAGTACAACCTAAGAGATATTTCTTTAATTTTATACATACAAAATAAGAAAATACTTTTTACCCAACTTATTATTATAGTTAATTATGTAATCAGCTTAAATCGATCAAAATAAATACTTTTCATAAATAATTCTTACAGCTCACATCGTATCTTGTGTATCAAGCCTCATTGCGGCAATATCCTTAGTAAGATTAGCAAAGCGCTGGCCTGTATTGTTGAAAATAGCTGAAGAAACCGAACAAAGCCTGACTATATTGGAATTGGATAACCACACCATTAAGAAATCAAATGTAATTGCATACGTGATGATAATTATATTTTTTGGTACGCAGTTAATAATATGTAACTCACAAAAAACAAATTTCACCAGTGTGTTAAAAGACAAAATAAATAATTGATCTAAATTAACTTTACATATATTGTGAATTTTCTATTACCACTTTTAGTTTCTTTAAAAACTCTTGACAGTTCTTCAAATGTGTTAAAATTCTTGTGGAACTTATGGCTACCCACAGAAGTACCAAAAGCTACTAGGGTTTTGGATTTACAGCACTATTTAATCTATTTTTCTCTGTTGTAGTTATATACATTCTCTCCATCAACTTTAGCGTAAAGTTAACTATGGCAAGTTTGTCTAAAACTAAATTGAACGAGCAAGTCATTGCAGCATACGCGAAGATCAGAATGTCTTACATTTTTAACTATGTATCTTACAGCCCTTTTAAAGCAGCTCTGGCTATGGTAAGCAAAAAAAAACCTGATGAATTTTAAATACAAAAGTTACAGTTTATTGAATATGAGCAAACAGCAATCAACACGTGTTAATTTTCTGAAGGTAAATAGGGTCACCAATTCCAACCATAGAATTATCTAGGTAAAACTGTATGAAGTTTACAATGTCTTAGTTTGCAACGAATTCACTCTTTGTTGTTTATTCCAAGCCGCTTACACATTGTTTTAATTAAAGATCACAGTAGACTAAATCTAAGTGTGATGTGTTCCAAAAATGTCTACTTTACCAGTAATCATCCATCTACAATCCACGGTGATTTTTAAACTCTCAAAATTCAATGTTCACAAAATGATTTGCAATAAAACTTTGCATTTAATTTTCAAGAAAGCAAGCGGCTTTGTTTACCATGAAATCAAATTATTTGATTTCGTCCGATTTCAGACGCAATGAACTATAAATATTTCACCATCTAGCAACAAATCCAGTGAGAGTGGATGACATCCGTGAATTTGCCAAAAGCAATCAATAAGTTGTATTGCGTTCTCTTAATTTGGAATATGAAGAAGTTTTATTTCATGCAATACAAAACACATAATTGCGTGACGTGTCCAAAACAACTGAATTGACAGCATTTAAAAACACATTATTTTTCAGAAATTTGCTTTCCAAACTACATTCTTGTGGAGCTTTATTGATATTTTCACGATTTGCTTTAGCATTTATATAACCTCGTATTTTTACAAACTAAACAACATAATACGTTCCAAGAAGAACAACGTAAGTACAGCAAATATTAATACATATTACTTAAGTATAAAAATGTTTATCTGTATCTGCAACTGTTAGGCAACGGTCAAATAGTTCCTTGTTACTCGTTGGCTGTGTATCGAGACAGTTTATTAATAAATTGGTTAGGTTTCATCATAAGATATAATTTCAAATTATTATTTTAAAACCAATGAAGTTTATCGTCCTGGACTTTGTACATCTTATTAAAAAAAAATATATCCAACGATTCACTACCATTAAAAAAAAAATCAGGCCACAGTCAGAGCAAAAGTCATAGTTATTTACGGCTATACAAGAAAACACATACACGGATATGGACACTCAGATACAGGTAATGTTTAAAATAAAGATTTGTAAATTTATTTTGAAGATCAAATAAGTCTCCTTAAAATGGAAGTCTACTGTATTGAACTCCTATGTTTATTATGTTTAGTTACTTTAGACTTAAAATTATGCGAAATTTAAAGTTGTCCAAGTCAGATAAACAATTAAATTAGATGTTACAACAAAGAGTTTGCTTATCAGTTGAGCAATATGTGCCAATAATGCTCATTTTTGCCTCACCCTTTCGAAGATGACATAATTATTATAATTTTATCTACGTCTTCGATATTACGGGTTTGAAAATACCGACGCACCTGGTACGCTAAATATTTGTTAAAGGTGTTCGTTTGGCCTTTCAATTCCTTAAGGTTTATACTTAGCCGTTTCGTGGTCAATCCAGAGGTGGGTTTTGGGATTATCATCTCAATTACTATATTTATCTACTTTATTCAAATTTGCTTCTTTATGATTTTAGAACACAATATCGTGGGGCCAACTACGTGAACACTATTCAAAACTAGCGCTGCTGGTGAAGGAAATAGATGCCCAATTCTGCTCAATCTTTATTCTTTTGTCATTCTTCACAGATCTGTTTTACATCTGTGTTCACTTATTCAGTCTATTGCAGTAAATATATACATTTTTTTAATTTGCAATTAATTTTATAAATGTTGGCAATCGTTTCAAAGAAAGCATTTTAAAGTGGCGTTTTATTATTGAAGCTTGATGGGGATAAGGCATGCCTGGGAGCTGGTAGAGGCCGCGTTGTGTTTCTTTTTTGCAAAAGATGAAAACTTTGTTTTAAGTGATGTGCTTGATAAGGCCGAAAAACGGATAAAGGTTAGAAAATTTGGTGAAGTGTGGCAGATTTTATACCAGTTGTGAGTACAGATGTGGTATCTAAACGTTAAGTGATCCCTTGGCGTCTAATGCTATCTTACCAGTGATTGTTCAGTATTAGTAGTGTAAATAAATGATATAAAATATTTGAAATAGTACTTTTTCGTTACAAAAATATTTTTTGGTACGTACGTAGTTAGTACTGACAAAAGCTTCTGACATTACCAGTTTGTTTCTAACAAATTATTAATAAATTATGAAACGAAAAGTATTATTTCTAATATCATTTTAATAAAAACTTTTTAACAAAAAAATAAACTAACTAAAGAAGAAAGGAACTGAAAAAGAACTGGAAAAGAAAGGTGCCAACTCAAAACTATTTAGGTATTTACATTAGTGTAGGAGTTTAGTTAGACTAAGAAGTTTATTATTCACTTTTCAGTTCCTTTCTTTCTCATTGTTAAAAAGTTTGTGTGCTAAGGTTCAATAAAGTCGGTTCACAAGTGTAAAGTCAATGGGTGAGCAATTGTTCGTCTCCTAGTTTTTTATCCTTAGGGTTCAAATTTAAATGGGACCAACTTCGAAGTATAACCTGGCCAATAAAAAATGTATTATGGAAATCGAACTACACTGTAAAAAGATATGCGTGGTCATACATTAAAAAAATATACCTACGGGTTGACTTGGGAACCCCCTCCGTTTTTTCGTCGATGAAAAATCAAAATTAACACATGCATAATGAGCGCGATCATAAAAGTAAACACACCCTACCTCTCCTACTTCATTTGCCCCATCTAATTCTACATTTTATATTAAGATTTAAAAAAAATATATTACATTTCAAAAATAAGCCATGATAAAATGTTTTATTTTTGGGACGTTGCTAGCAACTTGTGTGTTTTTACATTGTTGTAAAAACAAATATAATCTTCAAAAATTATACATTTTTAAACAAATTCGCCAAACGTTTGAGTTATATATTTCTGTCATCTGGTACAGGAACCTTAAGTAAGTTTTGTTTATTTTGAATTAACCAATTCTATTAATTTTCGTTAACCAACTCTATTAATAATCGTTTTAAAGGCGTAATGAAACGTTGTATATTATAATTTAAACATTTAATTTATCAAATGGACAGTCAATGTTATTATTAACATAATTTTAAATGTCTTATTTAATGTTTGAATAATATGAGTATCCTACTTATATTATAAACGTGAAAGTTTGTGAGGATGTATGTATGTATGTTTGTGACTCTTTCACGCAAAAACTACTGAACCGATTGCGATAAAACTTGGTATGTAGATAGCTGGAGATTTGGCTTAACACATAGGCTACTTTATATCCCGATATTCTCACGGCGGTGAAATCGTGGGGAGCAGCTAGTTGATGAACAAATGAGTAACTTCATAACTATTAGGTTGGTCTATATAGGTTTTACATCTCCCCCGAGGTATCCCCACGTTGCCGTCGTGGGGGGGCTTGCGTGTCTCAATGATCTTTGGAGCTATGCCGGTAGAGCCACTCATGCCGGAAGGTTCAAAGTGAGAGACCAGACTAAGAGGGATACTCGACGGAGTCCATCCATCTCGGACTACCAGTCGGTGTAGGGGATCCGTTCGATCGGGCTCCTACTTTCCGCTCTCTGTATCCTCTGTTCATAAGAGAATATGGAGAGAGCGGTGTACGAGGGGCCCTGTTGATCACGGGTTGTGTTCGGCAGGGCAGGTAATATCTATTGCCACCGTCGTTGGTCTTGGCTTGGTCGCCCGGACCGAGGAAGAAAACCTCATTAAAAAATTACCCTGAATTCCAAGTTTTGGTGCGCGGCGAGGGAATGAATGGCTGACAGGTTGTCCCCTTACTCTGAGTCCAGTCTAAGGTGGCATCAGTCGCTAGCACACCCCAGGCCAGAGGATCAGTGGTCCCTCTGGTCTGGTTCAAATGTACACTTGCCCGGGCAATACTGTGGGGCTCTGCACGGGTCGACCGTCTTTCCCCCAGACTCGTGGGAATCAAATGGCAAATTTAACTTTTAAAAAACCAAAACCAATAGCAGAGGTAGAGAGGTGCTTAGGCACGGGCCGAGAAGGCCAAAGTGAGGAGGCAGGCGCTGACAAAGAGACCGACTGCGAATCTGTTGCTAGCAGTTGGTCGGTAACGAGTGTCGGGAGTGGAAGTGCAAGTGCTAAAATGCCTTCCAAATTTTGGAGGGGTGGCCGCAAGCGGTCTCGCTCCGAGGTGGTAAACTCGGAGTCGGAGTCGGCGTCGGACTACACCTCGGTGCCGGCAAAAGTCGGCACGTCAAACAGAGGACGAGGGCGGCCCCGAGGGACGGGCAAAAACGTTGGGCCAGGCAAAGCCCGAGTGGAGCTCCAAGCTTCGAAGCAGGAGGGGCTTCGCCAAGTGGTAGAAGGGGAAGTGGAGGCGGAGGTGCAGAAGCAAGCAGAGGCGGCGCAGAGGCTCCGTCTCGCCCGATTGGCGGAACCCAGCCACACGCTGTCTGGGAAGGGAGTAGATGCCAGAACGGCTGGTGCCCTTACCAAACAGGTTCAGGACAACTTAGAAACCATCCTAACAGTCGCAAAGAAGTCCAAAAACCTGAAGGGCATCTTCGTTAGGGCCCTTAAGGAGGCAGCGTCCGCAATCCAAGAGGCGGCCGTAGAGTTCTCAGCCCGGACGGCCTTCGAAGAGACGGCAGCACTCTCGCAGGAGAACGCCGCGCTTCGAAAAGAGGTGGAAGAAATGCGGCAGGAAATCGCGGTTTTGAAAGCCGAAATGGCTCTTTGCAAAGAGCGTCCGACCCCTGCCGAACAGCCGCTACTCCCCGCGACGATCAATCAGCAGCTTCCCATCGAGGTTGCTGAACTGGAGCGCACCATCATGGTTCAAGTTGGGACCATGGTGAACGCCCGCCTGGAGGCTTTTGAGGAGAGACTCCCCCCACTTGTAAACATCCGTCCCCCGCTTGCAGCGGACAGAAAGGCTGCTACAGCAACAACTAAAGGAAACTCCCCAGGTTCCCAGTCCGGGAACAATGTCATAAAGGGGAAACAGAAGGGAACAAAGGCGTCGGGAAAAACACTAACAGCACCTAAGGATGCCGCAAAGCAGAGGTCTACAGCTGCAGCGCCTACTACCACCGGTGCAGTCGCATTTTCCCAAACATCATCGGCTGCAGAGAAGGACCTTCCGAGGAAAGCAAATTCCGGAGCTGAAGCCCAAACCTGGTCGAAAGTGGTGGGTAGAAAAGCTAAAAAGAAGGCTGATAAGGAGAAGAAGACTCAATCTCCGCATCAGACACCTGCTAAGAAGTCCAAGACCCGTAAGCTCCGTGCCCCACGCTCCGCCGCTGTAGTCATCACACTACAGCCTGCAGCGGTGGAGAAGGGCACTACATACGCCTCAGTATTGGCCGAGGCCAGAGCCAAAGTGGATTTGCAAAGCCTAGGCATAAAGGGTCTTAGGGTTCGGGTGGCGGCAACGGGTGCCCGAATACTAGAAATTCCCGGCGCCAGTAGTGGGCAAGCGGCGGACCAACTAGCCTTGAATATAAAAAATATCCTCCAAACGGAGGACGTCAAGGTGTCCAGACCCACAAGGTGCGAAGAAGTACGCATTAGTGGGCTAGATGACTCCGTGTCTGCCGCAGAGGTACTAGCGGCTATCACCCGCGACTGCGGCTGTCCGGTGGACTATGTGAAGGTGGGCGAAATCCGCCGGGATGCCACTGGTCTCGGCACAGTGTGGGTGCGCTGCCCAGTCACCGTAGCCAAAAAACTCAGTGATAGTGGCCGTCTACTGGTGGGCTGGGTGTCCGCCAGAGTCAAGTTGCTGGAGCCCAAGACGATGCGATGCTTCCGCTGCCTACAGGATGGTCACGTCCGGGCTGAGTGCACCGCTGAAGTTGATCGCAGTGACCACTGCTACCGCTGCGGTAAGCCTGGCCATAAAGCGGGCCAGTGCTCTGCTACACCGCACTGCCCGGTTTGTGCTGCGGCAGGTAAATCGGCGGGGCACAGAGTGGGCAGTAAGGCCTGCTCTGCAACCACTGCCAAAAGTAAAAAGAGGAGGACGAAAGCTGTCGGGAACGAGAATAATCCCGCGCAGCCGAGTCACCTACCAGCCGAATCAGTGGTTCAGGAAGAGCAGGCAAAAGAAATGGATTGCCAGTAATGGCTCTCCATTTCCTCCAAGGGAATATCAATCATTGTGCCAGGGCTCAGGATCTTCTGCTCCAGAGCATGGCGGAGTGGTTGATCAGCGTGGCAGTAATCGCCGAGCCCTACTTTGTCTGTCCTAGGGACAACTGGGCAGGTGACCAGGACGGCCTAGTGGCTATAATTGGCGGGGCTCTTGAGAATGTGTCCAGGGGTCGCGGCTGGGTGGCTGCATCTATAGATGATTTCACCATCTTTGGGGTGTATTTTTCGCCCAATAGGAGCCTCGCCGAATTTGAGGACTTCCTTGTGGAGGTAGGCGCCTCAGTTGGTCAGTGCCACCCTCGACAAGTGTTAGTACTTGGGGACCTCAACGCCAAGTCTGCGGCTTGGGGTTCTAGAATCACAGATGTACGTGGTGAGACTCTCGAGGAATGGGCACTGACTACTGGTCTGTCCCTCCTGAATCGAGGTTCAGTCAGCACGTGCGTGCGGCAGCAGGGTGAGTCCATAGTGGACGTATCGTTCGCTAGCCCCGCTCTCGCACGCCGTGTCCAGGGTTGGACTGTCATGGAGGGGGTGGAGACACTGTCAGACCATAGATATATACGGTTCGACGTCTCCACCCAGTTACAGGGCAACCACAGCCCAACAATTCCACGGAGGTGCGGCCCACGATGGGCTTTGAAGCGATTAAACAAGGAAGTTCTTGAAGAGGCTGCAATTGTTCAGGCCTGGTCCCAGGAGGCCACTGCAGAGGGGCCCGTCGACGTCGAAGAGGAGGCGCAGGGGTTTCGAGAGGCAATGACAAACATCTGCGACTCGGCGATGCCTCGCGTTTACAAACAACCAATGAAGCGTCGGGTGTACTGGTGGTCTGCTGAAATCGGGCAGTTGCGCATTGCCTGTGTTTCAGCCAGACGTCAGTACACCCGCTACAGGAGGCGACGTCGGCGGATACCTGAAGAGGAGGAGCTCCTCTATGAGCGTTACCGCCAGGCAAAAATGTCACTGCAGATAGCCATCGGTGCGGCCAAGACTCGTGCGCGGGAGGAGCTGCTGGAGACTATAGACAGAGATCCGTGGGGGCGCCCCTACCGTATGGTGAGGGGTAAACTTCGTCCTTGGGCCCCCCCTCTGACGGAGAGTCTCCGGCCACAGCTGCTGGAGGAGGTGGTGGCAGTGCTCTTCCCGGAGAGACCTGAGTATACACCACCGCCGATGGCACTGCTCGTCGCTACAGGATCGGAGGAGGATCACGTTCCCGAGGTGACGCAGGGGGAATTAGGAGCAGCGGTACTGCGCCTCCGGGCCAAGAACACGGCTCCGGGGCCAGATGGCATACCTGGCCGAGCTCTGGTCCTAGCTCTGGAGTCCTTGGAGCCCCGACTTAAAGGACTCTTCACGGCATGTCTAGAGCAGAGCCGGTTTCCTAATGAGTGGAAAACTGGCAAGCTAGTTCTGCTTAGGAAGGAGGGGCGTCCGTTGGATTCACCGTCCGCGTACCGACCTATTGTGCTGCTGAACGAGGTGGGCAAATTGTTTGAGCGGATCATTGCAAACCGCCTCGTCAGACATTTGTACGCTGTGGGCCCGGACCTGGACGACTGCCAGTACGGCTTTCGCCACGGACGCTCCACTATTGACGCTATCATGCGCGTGAAGATCTTGGCGGAGGAAGAGGTGTCCCGGGGTGGGGTGTTGTTGGCCGTGTCGCTCGACATCTCCAACGCCTTCAACACTCTGCCCTGGAGTTGTATAAGAGAGGCGCTCATATATCACCGAGTGCCCCCCTACCTCCGCCGCATCGTGGAGGCGTACTTATCAGAGAGGTGCATCACCTACACGGGACGTGACGGCGCAGGTAGTCGCCAGATGTCGTGCGGTGTTCCACAGGGCTCGGTCCTCGGGCCGCTCCTGTGGAACATTGGTTACGACTGGGTTTTGAGGGGTGTCCTCCCCCGGCGCGTGCGACTGACGTGCTACGCGGATGACACGCTGGTCACGGCCGGGGGAAAAACCCACGGAGAATCAGCGTTGCTGGCCACGGCTGCGGTAGCGCAGGTGGTGGGCCGCATCCGGCGCTTAGGCCTAGAAGTGGCACTCAGCAAATCCGAGGCCATGGCTTTTCACGGGCCTCGAAATAAGACGCCGCCGGATTCACATATCGTGGTTTGTGGGGTCCAGATAGCTGTCGGGTCAACCATGAAGTACCTAGGATTGGTCCTCGACAGCCGATGGAAATTCGAACCTCACTTCCGGCGGCTGGCGCCAAAGTTGATGGGCGCCGCGGGTGCGTTGTCATCACTGCTGCCCAATTTAGGGGGGCCGAACACCGCCTGCCGACAGCTATACTTAGGGGTCGTGCGATCCATGGCTCTTTATGGGGCCCCGGTGTGGGTAGATAGTCTAACGGCCAACAACATCGCCATCTTGCGAAGGCCGCAACGGGCGATGGCCGTTAGAGTCATTAGGGGGTATCGCACGATCTCCTTCGAGGCGGCGTGCGTACTGGCTGGGTCACCACCCTGGGATCTTGAGGCGAGGGCCATCGCATCACTGCGACGGTGGCGCAACAGTACGGCTGAGGAAGGAGAACGACCGGTGCAACGTGAAATCGAGAGGCACCGGTCGGAGTTGCGCCAGGTCCTAGTTGCGGAGTGGCAGGAGCGCCTTTTACTCGCTTCCGCGGGCCTCAATACCATCGAGGCCGTCCGGCCCGTACTGACAGAATGGCTCAAGAGGAGATATGGCTCCCTAACGTTCCGGGCGACGCAGGTGCTTACCGGCCACGGATGCTTCGGGAAGTACCTGCACCGCATAGGTAGGGAGCCGGACGCCCGGTGTCATCACTGCGTCGTTTGCCAAGAAGAAACGGCGCGGCACGTGGTGGCCGAGTGTACTGCGTGGGAAGAACCGCGTCGTACCCTCATCGCAGAGATCGGAGGAAACCTCTCACTGTCAGCTATTGTTCAAAGTATGGTTGGCAGTGAGAGTTGTTGGGACGCGGTGATATCCTTCTGCGAAACAGTGATGTCACAGAAGGAGGCTGCGGAAAGGGTAAGGGAAATATCAACTACCCTCCCGATCCGCAGCAGGCGCACCGGGCGTCGCAGAAGGGCTGATAATGCCCTCTTTCGGCCCCCCTAAATTGACCCGTGAGGGGCGGATTTGGGGAAATCCGTCTCTCTGTAAATGAGTCCGAGGTGGCAGCGCGACGTGTTCCACGTGCGCCCCTCTATGGAGGATGGAGGAAGCGAGGGGGGATAACATTTAACCCCCTCAGAGACGGGGCCTGCACAGGCAGGTCAGCACCGTCGGGGACGCGGACGAATGTGATTCCCGTATCCCCGGCAGAAGGTGCGAGATGGAACACACTGGTGGTTTTAGCCGGTAAGAGTCCGGCACACCCCTCTGCCGCACCCCAGGTGGAGGATAGTCCATGATGGATTTCCCCAGTATAAAAAAAAAAAAAAAAAAAAATATAGGTTTTACATGTTGGAAATTAAATTTATTTATAAGTCTGATGTGGCCACCTTATTTAAAACTTGTGTTTGGGCCATCAACATAAATATTCTTTTTTTACAGCAGACCTGATATGAATTCCAAGAAGTGTGGTGCTGAAATATTTAACAAGTAAGTGTATACATTATGAACAACACTTAATAAATAATTTAATTAAATAATTATAAAATGTTGTTCATAATGTAGACAACGTAAGATAGCAGGGATCAATCTTAAATTAACAATATTCACAAGTGCAACACTTTTAACATGTATCATGTAGTTGGAATAAAAAAGACATGTTTTGCGAGTAGGGTGTGAATTTTGAAAGTTCTTTTACAATTTGAAAAGTAAATATTAAATGGATTATTTAAATAAATAAAAGCAACTTTTTATAGCTTACAATTATCTGTTCAACCTGGGAGAATTCAGAAAAGAGACATTCAAATACCGAGAAAAAAACCAATACACAACAGTAAATTTGTACTAAAACTGTGTGGTTTTTTTTTAAAGATTGGCTGTGAGTTTTTTTGCCCGATTTCTTCTCACAAGGCTCAACCATTTCTAAACGGGCGGTTATAGATCGAAACATGCAGATATGATATTATGTTATTCATTTTTTTTTTCTTTAATAATTTTACTTTTGACAAAGCAATCTATTGTTGCAGTGACTCTGTGTGTGTTATTTAGAGGTATGTAAAACCTTTTCGTGATCGCGTTAATTCCCGTTTAAATACATAATTATGACTCTGTGTGTGTTGATCTAATATTTTTAATTATAATTATTACTTATTAAATCGACTAATATTTCGAATAACAGATGATCAATTTTATGAAATAAAGATATTTAAGAATTTGAATTTGAATTAGTAAACTCTTAAAGCATTCACATCCCGTTCGTAATAATATACCAATGAACATGTTAGAACAGCAAATTAAAAAAATATATGAACTGATATAATATCCGATAGTCATGCATAGGTAGCCGATGATTTTTGAGTAGGCCAGTGGATTCGGCAAATGTCACAAGTCCACACCTTGCCAGCGTTAATGTATGCGAGGAAATCCTTACCCTGTAGTAATGTAATAATAAGTTATTTATGACTATAATTTATAATAAAACATGGAGATACAATTTTAGTAATATTAAATATTACTATTGAAATCCACCTACGACCACGATATCTATGGAATCGTGTCGAAATATATAAATATATCGTATGGTATAACGCGTGTAAAGAACGGCTTGCTGAATCTTGAAATAGTAGATGCAGACCATCATTCTGAGTTGAAAATCATTGTATTGTCACATAATTTTTTTTTAATTTATTTAAGTGATATCACAATGTAGTACACAGAATATTAGATAGAAAATCAGTAAATACCTCATACGGCCAAAAACTACACAGTAATTTATTAAACAGCATTCATCACCTGCTTCGACGGCGCTGAACGTTTAAGGTCATTCACCGTACCGCACAAAAATGATACCTACACATGTTGCGTTTTTTATTACTAGTACTATTTTAAATAGTTAGTAATTTATGAACCTAATTTTAGACTTTGTTTGCTTCTAGCTTGCTGTCATCTCCGGACTATTTTCTGTACCACTACACCTCTTTCTACTTCTTGATACTAAGATCTATATTCCTATCCTGGTTTGCTGCCAACGTTCACAGCGCTGCGCAAAAGCCAATTATTCCAGTGTACATTGTGCAATCTGCAGAATATGACCAGGAGGTATTAATCTACTTATTGTTTGCCATACTCATTACTTTTACCATTTTTTTTTAATTTCCCTACAAAAAATGAAAATCAGTCGAAAAATATATGAGAAAATGTTGTATTTGATAAAGGAACACTTACTTAACTTACTGAAAATGCATGACTATAGCACGCAGTCACAAAAAGATTTTTTTGAAACAAACTATCCGTTTAAAAGTTTTGATTGAATTTCCAGGTATCTCCGTTTCTCATAAAAGCAGGTGGAATGTATAAAGTTAAAGATTTTAAATCAAAAACATTTTTTATTTTGGGATTTTTCATTCCGTTGTTGAGAAAATCGATAAAAACTGACATGCATGATTTTTTCAGTTAGTTTTTATTGACCTTGACTGATTGAACTTAACTGGCATGTTGGTCTAGTGGTTAGTGATCTTATGCTAAGTCAGAGGTCAAGGAGGGTTCAATTCCGCCCTGGACTGGTCCTGGACAAATAATTGTGTGATGAACATCGTGCTCATCACACAATTATTTGTCATTTGTTCTGGTCTGGGTGTAATTTATCTAAACTATGTATGTATTTGTAAGAAACAGTCTCACAACCACTGATATAAAATATAAAAATCACTAACTAACAGTAACTGCCAAGTTGTTCGTACAACTATTCGCACTCAACACCACGTTCTTAACTTATTCCTACCCTTTTTATAATCCCACTATTCATTAATATTTATCAATCGACCAATACCATTGCATTACCGGTATAAATAGTCAAAATAATGTCTATTAACTTATTCTTATTAAATAGCGGACTGTTGTATCATCTATTATAGTTTGTCTCTATTTTTAATAAAATAAATAAGAGTTTTTGATGTGGCGACGACATATTTTAGTAACATAAGTGTGTTTATCAGCAGTCTGATTATATATATATATATATATATATATATATATATATATATATATATATATATATATATATATATAGTACAGGCTCTGCCTAGTTTAGGATCAGACAGCCGTGTGCGAAGTGTCTCAAGTTATTAGTTTTTATTAAAAGTAAATGTTTTAGCAGAGGGATTTCTAACGTCATAGGTCGTTTGATTTGACATTCACAGACAGACATAAAGGTAGCATACACGGAAGAGTGTACCTGACAGGTTTGCCTGTATGGTTGAATTTTACAGGTAAACCGAAGCGTATATGTTGCACAACTGTGCAGGTTTCAGGTTCTACTCAGTTTAAGCTTACCTGACGGGTGTAAATGTACAGGCAAACCTGTCAAGTATACCCTACCGTGTATGGCTACCTTAATACTATGTTTTTATTTCAGGTACAACGATTCCAATTAATACTTCGTTTCACAACAGTAGCGTTGAGTGGAAAGTTTTTTTACGTCACTCGAAATACGATATTACAAGTAAGACTAACTATTTGAATCAGATTATATTATCTGTTTTATATCTATGCAAATCATATATTATGAGAAATTCGTACTAACAGTCAGCTCCCGTGTAGACAGTATCTACCGGGATATTTGTAGAACCCTTTAAACGTGCAGCGGTAACGTTTAATATCAATACTTTTATAAATTACTAGCTAATTCTTTTTCCAAAATAAAAGTAGCCTAAGTTACTCCTTATAATACCAGCTATTTGTCAGTGAAAGTTTCGTGGAAATCAGTTCACCCGTTCCGGAGATTAGTCGGAATAAATAGACATACGGACACACAAAAAATTTTAAAATTTTTTTTTTCGTATGTGTAGCGTGTAAACATTCGGATGCATTTTGTAAAATGCTGTCACTGTGACATTAGAAACAGACACTTTAATTTTTTTTTTATTTGGAAGGGTTATGGTCTTCAACGTTTTTTTAGGAGACCTGGTACCATCAAGGGGGATTTATATTCTCTTAAGAAAAGAAAAAAAAAACCGTAGAAAATGGACTTGAGCAACACCATGATAATATCAAGTTACATAAAAAAAAACAATAAACAATCTAACTGTTTATGCTGAGGAAATATTCAATTTGTATTATATTGTTTCAGGCAATAAGCACAATAATAACATACGAACTGGTGCTACTGCAGTTCAGCACGATACCACGCGAAAACAACCTAGTCAATAATACTACTACAATTATTTAAACATTGGTTTGTGTTTAATGTTTACTGTAGGCTTATTGTACATGTTCTATTTATTTAAATTTTACCGATACAGAACATCGAAATAAAAAAATTTGTGTGTAAATTTGTGTTCTTGTTTTACTTTTAAAAAGTAGATACTGACAACTAAAGCAATTCAATATTATTGTTTCAGAATATATAGGTTGTCACAGAAAGGTGTGATAAATTTTTAGGAGCGTTTTCTGTAGCCAACAAAAGAATTATTTAGCTTGAAACAAAAGGATTTTGAAAAAAAAACTTCAAAAAATACTTCTCTTAGGGTAGGGTGCACATTTCTATACGTCATATAATGAATTATTATGCCAATTTCAAAGATTTTGTTTTTTATTTTCTATGCAGACATTTTCAGAAAAATCTGGAATTATAAATTTCAGTATATACCTGTCTGTTGAACTGTGATGGTACGAAAAGTCTGGAATAGAATCTAATATTAAAACAAGTGCTGCAGGAACGCTTCTTTGGCTGCATGAAAAAAGTACTTCTAAGACTTTTTACGTTCCTGCAACGGTTGGATCATGCCGGTTCTGATCTATTCCTTTGATATACTCAGATGGACGCAGACCAAATTAGATGACCTTGTCAGGAGAATCTGTACACTGCTAACTGCATTCCAAATCTACCACCCACGTTCATCGGTCATGAGGTTGTATATCCCGCGAAAGTTTGGAGCTCGTGGATTTTTAAACAGTAAAACGATTTTATTTTTTGCTTATTAGAATAATTAAGAACGCCAAATAACTAAAAATACACTCGAGAGCAATGAATCCGGATCACATCAAAATACGAGGATACCTGAAATTCTCGGAGACTGGGAATGTTAGCTTAGTGAAATAAATTGTGTTTTATGGACGGTTGAAAGCTCCTTAAATGTACGTTCGTTCATAAAATGTATCTGTTATTTTGTATTATATTCATAAAAATGTATATAAAGAAAAAAAAAAATAACCAATCTTACCTTACAACAAAAATAGAAAAAAACATGTTTACACAAATTTAAAACTTTCTCAAATTTTTGTACTTTGTGTTACCTCCACGTGTCCATTACTGCGGTTATGCGGTTTGGCATACTGTACACCAAGTTTCTTATATGATGTTTGGGAATATTCACGCATTCCTCCATGAGAGCAGGCATAACTTTACAACAATCAAGAAGTTTTATTACTTTTGTGTAAGGAGAGTTTTATTATCTATTAAACACAATTTGTTTTACTGGGCTGGCTTTGTTGTTTCCGGGATTTTCGGGTGTCTTTATGTGACCTGGATTAATTGCTCTCAAGTGTATTATAACAAATACCTACTTATTAAATTGTGTTTGCTTTGTAGCTTCTGCTGATATACGTAATCTACAACATGCTTCAGCTAAATAGCGATCAATTCGAAACTGTAGTAGATATCTACGTTCAATGTCTATTTGCAGGAGCGAGTTCTAAAATATGAAATATCTTATAGGTACAGTCCTCGGTCACCGTAAACAGGCTGAATACATAACATATCGTAGTTATGTGTTCAGCCTGTTTGGACAGATATCGATCATCACTCACTACAGTTTAAACCACGCTTGTCAGAAGGGCATCTCGGTAAAAAGATCTACTGATACTACACACATCTACTCATACTACATACTACTATGACCTAGGTGTGGCGATAATAAATGATTAATTCAATTTTAAGGTGTTTTTAAGCAGTTAACAATTTAATAAATACAATTATGATGCTCTTGAATTGCAGTTTTTCTAACACTAACTAAATAAGAGTAAGTAAGAGATATCAGTTTATGATCAGTAGTGGACGTCCCATAATTGTGATGATGATTATGATTTTATGATGGCAATGAGAGTGAGACAAGTAGAGTTACACAAAAATATTCTTCTTATTTTTAATAATAAGACTAATAATATGACTTGTAATAATATATAAACCACACAAGTATTTTAGGCTTGTCATAAATATTGTATAAATACATTAAGATATTTTTTTGATAGTTAGATACGATTTGCCTTTCTTTTTTGCATAAATGTATCTTCTTGTTATATACAGTAGCCAGTGTATTGTTATAGACCTTTCGGTAAGTCTGAGGTCTTGCATTTTATTACACAATAAAAATTTAAGGGTCTGTCGCTAAGTGTTGGCTTACTTCGCTAGGCTGAATAAGAAAATATAAACTTAAGAAACCAGAACTCTTATTGTATTTTTGCTCTCAAATAAATTGTACAAAACAAAAAGAAACAAACATTTACAAAAATGTAAAAATATTTACTTTTACATTTTTGTATTGCAGATAATTTTGACGGTTTGAAAATGACGGTAGACAAATATATGAGCGCCTTATAACCTTGTTACTTCAAAGAACAAGGCACAAATTGTATGTGTACTGTGTTAACACAGTAATTTGAATAATAATCACAATTACAGTCTTATTATGTCGTGGTTAATTTTCATAATTATGAGCTTAATCTTCTTAAAACACATCTTAACTTATTCATGGCAGTTTACTTCAATATTTTACACCTTATTAAACTTCCTACTAAACGGATCAGACGTAATTGATATCACGGCAAGCGGTACTATTTGGAGAAAAGACTAGCAACATTTTTTTTGTAAAAATTCATTCAAATAAAAAATTCATTCAAATAAAAATATGTACTATTTAAAATCTTTAACTTTACACATTCCACCTAATGTTATAAAAAACGGAGGTAAACATACCTGGAAATTCAAACGGTCGTAACTTGCAAACAGGTAGTTTTTTTATTGTTATTGTTGCTGCATGCTAGTGTCATGTTGTCCCTTGAGCCCTTTCAGTAATTTAAGTAAGTGTTCCTTTTTCAAATGCACTCTGAGTATGCACATGCATGTTATCTTATGTCGTCAGTCGTCGGCATCAACCATAAAAAAAATTAAAAACTCCTTAATTGTTTTGTACGCTATCGCAATAATATCGTTTCAATTTGGTATCTCTTTCATATCGCTAGTAACATAGGGCAAATAAGAGTCCTAAATTATTTAAAAATTTATTATACATGCATGGTCGTGTCGTATAATGGTTTAGCTCAGATTTTTTACTGGTTCAATACCTATAGAGATTGCCTGGAAGATATTGCTTGTTGTGATATTGTGCATTTTATGTTGAACAATATCTATTCTGTTTTTATATTATACTAGCAGCGTCCCGCGATTTCACCCGCGTAAGTCCTGATCCCGTGGGAATATCGGGATAAAAAGTAGAGTATATGTTAATCCAGGTCTCCAGCTATCTACATACCAAGTTTCCTCGCAATCGGTTCAGTAGTTTTGGCGTGAAAGAGTAACATACATCCATACATCCTCACAAACTTTCACGTTTATAATATTAGCAGGATTAGCAACCCGCCCCGGTTTCGTACGGGTAGTAGAGACATATTCAACAATCATCATCATATTTCAACCAATTTATACAAAACCTTAATAAATTATACACCGAAACCTTCCTCATGAATCAATCTGTCTATTGGTGAAAACCCCATGAAAATCCATTCGTAGTTTTTCAGTTTATAGCGAACAGACAGACAGACGCGGCGGGGGACTTTATTTTATAATATGTAGTGAAATGTATGTGTTGGTATTAAAAAGTGATTATTTATTACGTAATGTAGCCATGCTATGTATGTGACAAAATTACGTAAGAGAGAGATCTATGTAGTTAAATTTCAAACGGTAAGTGAATTATTTTGAATTGTATGGCTTGTATGTCATATATGCATAAAAATGTGTAAAAAAAAAGAAAACAAAAATAATTTAAAAGCAGTTGCATTTAATCCCCGATTGATCAATTATTTGATTAATCATCACTAATCTGTTTGATTAGAGTAAAATAAAATTTCAGTTACAATTTTAATTTAATGCAATTAAATTGATTCACAATTTACAATTTTTCTGCGTCGAGTTATTATTGCCAACTGTTGCCAAGATCTGCTTTGTACTTAATCTTCACCATTTATTCCTTTAAAGAATAGTAAGTGATAAAATTAAAACATATCACAAATTTTCTTTTGTCTCCCGCTTTTATTACCAGCTATTGCCAGTGGTCTGAGCCCTGCTTAATTTTATATGATTATATGATGTGCAATGAAACGACAAACGGAATCATAAAATCATCTGATCAATTGCAATAGTCAACGTGCAATATTGTTACAAAAAGTTTCTGCTTCTTGTCTTGTCTTAGGGAGAAAGTCTGAACATAGTTTGTTCTGACTTTATCAGGGGAACATAAATTTGGGAGGTGAATATCTGTTCCGCTGTAAGGACCCGTGGGGGTTTCCATATAAACTTTATTTATTCTTTAGGCAGTTTAAAATATCTCCCTACTAATTTCAAAGTCCGGAGAAACGCATACTACAAAGTGGGACAGCCATACTTCAGCACGTACGGGCTGCCTCACAGAAAACCGGCAGTTAAGCAATGTTTGCATTGCATTTCGCCGAGTGAGTGAGGGTACCGTAGGCCTTAACCCTTCCCTCTCCCCCTCTTCCTCTCTTCTCCCCCTCCTCGCACACTCCCTCTTCGCCCCTTTCCCCTACTCCCACCTTAAAGACTGGGACTGGACAACCTACAAGGGGGCTCCTGGCTAAGTGGTAACCGAGTAGGTTAGCACATTACAAAGTTAAGTTATGTGGAGGTATGTGTGTAAAACTGTTGCCGGAAACTGAGCCCTCTGACCCTGCTTATGTTATCGGCAGATGATTTCAATAAAAATACTTTCAGGAATAACAGTTAATAGACTTATCGATTTTTATGATCGTTATGATAATGATGAAGCTGTAATTAGGTAAAGGTGTCTATATGCTGTAAGAGAAAACTTTACTCATAATAATGCCACAAAAACTGCTCTTCACTAGAACTTTGAAAGCTGGCTCTTTCGAAAAAAAAAAATTATTTCATGGAAAAACAGATAATTGAAGCCTTATACAGCGAAATACTTCACTATCATAAGGAAATTATGATTGTTTTTATCATCTATTCAGGCTAGTGACTGAAAAATTGTTCGATAGTGTATTCACCTCAGAATGGGGCGTTTATATAATAGATGTTTACATTAATTAATTCCTTACGACAGCCAAAACACAAAACTGTCATTGCCGTTGCTTCAAATCAAACCTCGGCGTGTTCCTTTTGCTTTGTTTTCACTTACCGTCTGTTGACTAGTAATAACAAAGTCTTGAAATATTTACCTTACGTCTGGTTTACTTCCAAGGTCTGCTTTGAACCATTTTAAACCGTCAAAGACAATCTGTTAATGAAGATATAGAAATATTTTCAGTAACAACCCTGTCCATGTGATGATCGCAATCTCTTAGATACTCAATATGCCAATTAAATTCTTAGGTAGATCTATTGCTTGCAGAAGGCTAAGTCGTAATAAAAAAAAGTCAGGCAGTCTATATAGTACCACAAGAGGAGCTTTGATGTGCAGTCGAATTATGGGGTTTCTACCTTTGTCAGGATTAACCAATCAAACTAGTGACAAATTAAGGTAAGATTCCATAACAAATATTATCTAAACCTAATACTTGTAAATATACAAATATAAGGTCGAGGAAAAAGTTTCTTCGTATTTTATATACAAATTCAAGACATTGTTTTTCAAAGTTTGATTACATTTAATTATAATATATATATGCCATTTTATTCAATAACTTTGTTGCCATCTTGTAGGTAGTGACTTGATCCCCTTGCTGTAGAAATCTTGAGATTTTTTATCAAAGTACTGCGACAAGTAGATTTGACAGTCCTCGAAAGAATTCTGAAGAGACCGAAACAGGTGAAAATATGAGGGTGCAAGGTTAGGACTATATGGTGGATGCATTAACACTTTCGAACCACAAATCGAACTTTCAATTTTTGCTGAGTGGCCAAAGATGTGTGCGGTCTGGCGTTGATGAAAGAACGATGAAAGACCACTCCTTTTCTGTTGACCAATTCCGGCCGTTTTCTTGATTTCTTGCTTGAGTCTCATTAGTTGTTGGTAGTAGAGATCCGAATCGATGGTTTTGCCCAGCGGTAAAAACTCATAATGAACGATGCCTCTCCAATCCCACCACACAGTAACACAGTAATGCATACATTACACAGTAATGCATAGCGAGTGTTCCCGACGAGTGCGAATCCGAGCTGTGAAAGTGAATTGTTGTCTAATGTGATAAGAGGTTTACCATTGCAGGGTTAAACTGATTTCCTTCACGGACACATAGATTTATGGAAACCACTTTACAATAGTAATTGTATTTACATACAATTCCAAAGTAATAAACTGTTTATAGAATGCCCAAATCAAAAAATTAACGATATTAATATTATTGGTACAAAAATTTTAACTATTCCGAATAATTGTATCGGATACTGTAAAAATACAAAATTAATACCTAAATTTAATAACTTTAAAATTAATGTTACTGTAGCGCATTCAGACTTTAACATATTAAACGACTCGTGTTGTAACTTAGATAAGTTTAGAAACTTAATGAGTAATGAGCCCCCTCTAAAATTACAAAACATCGACCTTGACGTATTCACATTAGAAACAAAATCAAAATTAAAATCTATGTCTGATAAAACAGACACTATTTTAAATCAACATCAAATAATAAAATATGAGACTCATTACTCAATCATAATTATTATAACTATTTGTATAATTTCTATTTTTTGTATTTTTAAACTGTTTTTATGTATTAAATCGCACAACCGTCTGTCCCGTCACTTTTCTATATTTCACAAACCAACTCCAGTCGACTCACTTCCAGAGCTCCAGACTCCAAATCCCGAACCGGTTATAGCCGTAAAGATCACTCGGCTATGTCGTAACTACTAATATGCCAATCTCGCTCCCCTTTTTAAAAATGGCATCGACTTTATCTGTGTGAGACCAGAGTGAGCCTTATCTTTGACAACAAAATTCCGGAACTGAAAACGCTTGAACCAACTTTGTGCCACTCTAACTGACACTGCATTAAGTTCATAGCAAAATTCGGAGCAAATCTAGCTAAAACATTTTAGAATGAAGCAGAAAATAATGTCATCACTCTGTGCCGTATTGTAATTTTACATCTTGATTACTTGGATCTAACATCTATTAAGAAAAGAATACTTGAGTGCTTAGGACATTAAATATTTTTCAGGTACACTCTTTGGTCACCGTATACTATATACTACGCATTTAGCATGTTTGGGCAACTACTGATGTGCCTCGCCGCTGTATGTCAGTTATTTCAGAAGAGAATACAGCTCAGTAGCTTATGTAAGTTTTATTTTATTTTGTTTTTTTTTTTTATGGGATACGGGGCAAACGAGCAGACGGGTCACCTCATGGTAAGTAACTACCACCGCCCATGGGCACCTGCAACTCAAGAATCACGAGTGCATTACCGGCCTTTAAGGTGGGAGTAGGGGAAGGGGGGAAGAGTGAGAGTTGCGGGGAGGGGGAGATAATCCGGTTAATTCGGTGATTATAATTATGTATTTAAACGGGAATTAACGCGATCACGAAAAGGCATTACATACCTCCGAACTGCCTTACGTTTTCGTACGACCAATTCCCGTATAAATACATAATTATATCATGGAACGCAAAAGTTTAAAACTTAATTCGGGTATTCTATCATTTTACCTACATCTGCTCACCATTGTAGAGAAATGAAGAGAAAGAAATCGGATTGAAATTTTAAAATGCTTGCTCCCTGAGTGTCCTTATATTATTTACCAGTAAATTGGGCCTATCTGGAATTTATTTAAAGTTATTGCAACGGAAAAATGTATTTTTTTTAAATTGGCTCAGAAATAACACTTAAGTGCAAAGACACAGTCACGACTGTATATTTATTTTTATTTATTTATATCGCCACTTACGACCTGCAACCAAACATTTGCTTTACAAAGCCGTTACAAGTACAGTAATGTAATGTTGTTTAGATTTAAACATCCTAAAAAAGTATTGTTGTGCTATTGTGAGCCTGAGCAAAAGAAAGAATAACCCGTTTTTTTACCCCCGTTATAATGGATTCTGAATTTTATAATTAATTTTTAGTAAATAATAAAAAAAATCAAGACAACGAACAAATTAAAATGCCCCATGCGCTAAAAACTTTGACAATTTAAATTAGATAAACAGCTTTGAACGATTTAAGCAATAACGACAAATGTTTAAATGTATTTCCAGCCAATGCTGTCTTCTGCGGTTCAAGTTTAATTTCAGCGCTGATTCTAGCGAAGACAAGTTACAGCTGGCCGTTATTAATAAAAACTATTGAGGAAGTGGAAAACCAACTGCCTTATTTCAGAAGAAACTTCAGAAATACTATAAATTTGACTACGGCGTTCATGATAGCAATGGCTGCAAGTAAGAAGGCTTTTAACTAATCATTGCATTTTTCGTACGGCTTATTGTCGTAGCATAGAAATTATTGGATCAAATTGAAAAATTATTTTAGTGTTGGATATTCCATTTATCGAGGAAGGCTATAGGCTATATACCAATATACCTTAGCGCATTCAACCAAACATACAAACTCTTCATCTTTATAATATAAGTTTAGATTGACACTGCATCGTGCCAATGACTTAGAGCTTTTACGACCAGCTAACTACCTCCCCCTAGGACTTGAAGATGAAATATGATTATACGATTCAACTATATAGCATCTAGTCTATATATCTAATCCATTCTATGGGAAGTCAGTCAGGCCTAGTTAGTATTGTACTAACCAAAATAGGTCCATCTACTATTACTTTTAAACGATAGTGTAGGTATGTATCAAGTTAAATCAGGATATTTTTAGAAAACGTCAACACGATAGATGGTATTTTAAGATGTTACATTGCTTGATACCCAGGCCAAATAATTTCTTTTGAATGAAGGAATCTACGTAATCCAGTAATTGTAAAGAAAATGCATTTTATGAAGTTTGATTTCAGTGGAACATGTTTTGTTCGTAAGCCACGGGTTTATTATCGCTTACTCGTGCGATTCAGACAACGTAATTGAATATTATTTCAAGTTATACCAGCCCTGGATTTCTGACTTTACACAGGGTACTACGTGGAAATGGGTGTTCACTGAGGTATTTTTTATATCAATTTTGTGTATTTTCCTAAATTTATTTAAAAAACTAGGTTGTATCTTAATACCGCCAGGCAAGGCCCACTCTGCGCTTTAATTATAAAGCTACAAGTACGTGGTAAGGTCGACTAGTCGTACCAATTATTCAGTGGTCTGCCACGTACCGGCAGAAACATGCCACCTGAGGTACACCCGAGGCCTCGGCCATAATACCCGGTGACGGAACACTGTGTGGTTTTAGTCGGTTCGAGTCACACATACCACCTTTGCCTCTGCCATTTGGCCACATGCCTAGTAAATAAATATTCGGATTAATATTATTCTAACAGAAGACAGCCCCAACGTTACGCGACATCAGAAGGGATAAGACTTCGGCAATGCAAAAAGCGGCAACTTCTAGTGAATATAACTGTAGGTAATTAGCGCTGTGCGATCTGATTTGCACCTTATTGTGTAGGAGCAAAAGTCGCTATTCATTTAAATGATATTGTAGAGTCGGCCTTCGGTGCTGGTACTATTAAGTATCCTGTGGTGCTGCGTGTTATAAAAGTATATACAAACATTACACCCTGATTTTTTATTAATGGATAGAAACTAAGCTTTTGAGTTTCTACTGGTTATTAGGGTTGTCAGAGCTACATGGGATGATGAATAGGGTTGGTAAAAATGTGCGGTGGTCTTCTCCATGGTGTCAGCGTCACTTGTTACGCTGACGACACGCTTGTGTCAGCGCGTGGAAAGACGTACCGGCAGGCAGCAATTCTAGCGATGGCTGGAGGACGCTCTGACGACCCATATTGCAACGCAACGCGCAATGACTGTCAGAGTGATAAGGGGATACCTTACGATCTCCTTCAAGGCGGCTAGCCTATTTGTCGTATCCGCGCCCTAGCGAAGTAAAGGCACATCGAGCAAAGCTCCGCCAAATCCTTGTGGTGGAGTGGGAGCAATGATTTGCGTGACACACTGCGGGGCACGCCGCTGTAGTGGTGGTAGGACCCATCCTACGAAAGTGACTGGAGAGAGGGCACGGGGCCCTCACCTTCCAGATGACGCAGGTGCTTTCCGGACAAGGTTGCTTCAGCAACTACCTGTGTCGGATCACACTGTCGGAATGCCTAGCCTGGACTAACCAGCGTCGTGATCTCGTCGTGGCAGTAGGTGCTACGGGTAGTCTCTTGCCATGGTTCGGAGCGAGAGCGCATGGAACGCCGTTGCTTCTTTCTGCGAAGAGGTGATATCCGCAAAGGAGGTGGCGGATCAGGAGAGAGAGCGGAGTACGACTCTCTCTGCCTGCAGCAGACGCACCGGGCGCCGGAGGGCGTTTAATGATCTCCGGCCACCTTAGGAAGTGGCCTGCGGGTGGCGAACTTTTGGGAAAGTCGTCGTCCGAACGCAAGGCAATGACCCGTCTAAGGTGAGACGGGTCAATGCCTTGCAGGGGTTGCGGAAGAATGCAATAGCGATTCTCGCTTTCCCGATCATAGGCAGTCAGACAGACCCCTTTGCCTCCCCAAGGCCGGAGGATACCCATGTAGGATATTCCAACTCGTCAACAAAACAAAAATGGGTTGGCAAAAATAAAAGTGACTAGGTTGCTGTTGCGAGTATTATAAGCATAAGTAAGTACTAGAGTTCGCCTGATGATCAATTTTTGACCGTGATTCATTAATTTTAAATGATTTGTTTCGTATCGTTGACCAGTAACTTGAACAGTGATTGTATAAATATTCCGTACCATGATAGGTCACAACACAACACACACACACAACATATATCCTGTAGCTTCTTGTAGCCGTTGTCGCATAATTTTTAACACATACCTATTGATCAAAAATGTTAGCTTTCTGCTTCATATAAATTTTAAGTATTCTAAATTCTGCTTTAAACACAGGGGTACAAAGAATTCTCTTCACGTATAAAAATAGTTAATAACGCGTTAGAAGGCGGAGTATTATAAGTCATGCCAAAATACCAGATCAAACAACGTTATTTTATCCGCAATCTTGTGTAATATTATAGCATTCTTTCAGTTGAGACAAGGTATTAAACAATCATTTTTGAAACGAAATGAACTAATTTTTCCTCTTTCTTTAATTAGATTTTATTTTACTTCTTTTGTACTTTATCTATGTGAAAAATGGACACATTTCGTAGGAAAGTTTTACTGTAATAATTCCACGGATGTTTATTTTACGTTTGTTTTGGTGTGTATTATTTTTTTAAAGGCTGCTGCATTGTATATTATATATTTGTTTTTTTTTCAGATCTTCACCCTACAGGGTTCATTTAACTTTAACTACCAGGACATGTTCATCGTTTTGATAAGCTTATATTTAACAGAATATTTAATTATACATAATGAGCGCCTGAAAAAAGCTGTAAAACAGGTAAGTTCTTTTTTATCGTGACAGTTGCATTATCGCTGAACAAATTAAAGTCCTTAGATCAATTATGTGTATCGCAATCTTGTATACAGTATTTTAGGTATAATCGGTCTTAGAAACTTATGGTATGAACGGTAAGCGTTGGTAATTAAGTTCTCGATAAAGTAGGGAGCGACAGGACTCGTTAAAATGATACATATATACACGCAGACTAATGCGTAATACTACATACACCCTCAAAGTGGTAGACAGAGGCATTTTAAACAGCCACGTTTTGCTATAACCCCTAATACCCGAGAGACGAAGTTCTTCAATATCGTCCTAAAACGTTATTAAATAGCTTTCTTAGTGTCTAAAATATATCTGAAAAATTAAAAAAAAATCCTGTTGGAGCTGGTCTCCAGCAATCAGACCCTTTACGATTGGGAGTTTCAGGAAATAATCGTAAGTCGCACGATCGTGAGTATGAGTCATTATTCAGTTATTTCACTATGAAAAATATAAAATAAAACTATTACATATAATTTTCTTTTTTTTTTCAAATAAAAGCATAAAAAATAACATTTCTTCATTATTTGAATCAGTCTTCAAGACGAAATAACGTGTTAAACAAAATAAACATTGTTGTAAACAACAACTATCAAGAAACGTATGCTTTTTTTTAGTCCAGTCAACAAGTTAGAAAACGTGTTAATTTGATAGATCATTCGATTCAGAACGACGTCTAGGAAAAGGTATCTCGAGCATTTAAAAATTGCAATTGTTATTAACAAAATAAGCTGAAAAAATATATATATTCAGTTTTTCGTTAATATTTCAAAAGTTATTAATATTTAAGAATTTTGAAAACAGATCCTTAAAGAGGAGAAAATTTCCATAAAAAAGTCAGGACTCCCGGAATTCTATCTCCATTATTTATAATTTTTATTCAACGCCCAATATAGGTATCCGCGCGGCTGTTACGGTATGAGCGCAACGCCGCTTGAGACAGTATATAGCACAAAATATATTTTTTTAATGGTATTAAATATTAATTTAAACATTTGAAAATATTATGGTGTCATCACAATACTTGAAAGAATAAAGCCCCTGATGTGACCGGGGTAACGTAGCTCAGGAACCAGGACTTCAGGGACATTTGTGAAAGGAGAATAATTGAAACACTCAGTAGCTCGTAAGGCTATAATCAATTATTAGGGTAATCACTCTTAACATTGATAGTATAATACAATTAATATCTTAATCACATATATATTATTCTTTGGCGAATCGTTCTGACATCGACGGTCGCTCGCATTAGACCTCAACCTATTCTATATTTTTTATATAATTCAAAATAGTTCTATATACTTCAGAACAGCTTGTCATCGGCCAGCAACTATGATATGCCACAAAGGCGTGACACCCCGTTATTAAAAAAATGTCTCGATAATTCAAAAAGTTGTACAATTGTTACTTAAGTAATATTTTTCTTATTATATATAAACTAGCGACCCGCCCCAGCTTCGCACAGGTGCAATGTAGACAATGGATAACCTTTCAACACCAGTTTATGTGAAGAGAGTCCAGACGGGTTCAAAGAATTAAGAAATTCTGTGGGAAAATGAACAGCCTCTTCAAAATCAGAGTACAGAGTCGACTGAGTAGTATATTTTCGTCAGTGTATCAATCTTTGAAAGAATCAAGTTATCCACCTTATCTACCTGCTCGTTAGTAGGTGACAGAATCGCTCTTTCGTTGAACCAAGATATAGTTTTACAACTTATGTTATCAACTTCGGGATAGACACTGTTGACCAACTCTTGAATGTTATTTATTAAAATACAAAGGTTTTGATTGTCTAGGTTAATCCTTCCATTATTTATTCTTCCATTATTTTGTATTAGATGTCCATTTCCAACTTTGAGCAAGGTCTCTGAAAAAAACGTATTCTCACGTGAAGATAACGAAACTCTCATGTTTATTTTAAGTTCCAATTTATTGACGTGTGGCCAAAGGGAAGATCTTTTTAATGAAGCATTTATTTCATCAGCACGTGTACCTGTAGTCACAACTGGTAGAATTTGACGATAGTCACCTGAGAACAAAATTGTACATCGACCCATGGTTGAGATTTTGCTACACAAATTGCGCATTGTTCTATCCAATGCTTCCACGGAAGTCTTGTTCGATATGGTGGCTTCGTCCCAAAACTATTAGTGATCAATCACGCATCAATTTTCCCGTACTGCTTTGTTTAGAAATGCCACAGACACTGTTAGCATCATCAGTAGCAATTTTCAGCGGAAGTTGAATGTTGCGTGTGCGGTTCAGCCTCCTAAAAGTGTAGCTGCAATGCCGGATGATGCGACAGGTAATGCTATTTACCAGTAGATCTGACTTTGGCTTAAAGCAAATTGATTAAAAATGTTTTCCCTGCGACTCCTGGAGCATCAAGGAAAAATAATTTCCTTTCATTATGATCAAGAATTTATGGCAGAATTTACTTTATTTACCCATAAATTAGTCTGTGCGGGCGATTCTCTGGTTCTTTCAACTCTACGTCTATCCCGTTCTTGGTTCTCCTCTTCTGACGATTCTCTATCTTTAACTAAACGCACTCTTTTTGTATTCCTTGTGCTACGACCTGCATTTGAAGTAGGACGTCTTCCAGACCTGACTGAAATACCTTTTACTTTCTGTAAAGAAAAAAATAAACGATCATCAGTAACAAAAGATACTCAGTTCTTTCTTAAACTCAAATAACCTTAGAATTATGATAATTAAAAAATATATATTCAGTGAAAATTATCTTAGTTCGTACTACAATACTTACTTACTATTAAAAAAAATTGAAAATCAAGAAAAGAAACTCACAAACCTTATGTAACGTTATAGGTATAGGTAATAATTTATTTCTTTGAAGAAATCAACCTTGCCTAAGTAGCTAAATAGATAAATTAACCTAAATAGATTAATACATAAAAAAAGTATAAAAATAAGTTTTAATCTTATTTATACAACGTACTGAAGCGTCGCGCTGTAAAGCACATTTTATTTTTATTTTACTGGCTGGAGAACACCGATAGGCGCGTAGGATCGCCACGAATCATCCAATGCTATAGAGTGAGGCTTAGCATCCGACGTTCCATTTATTATATTATAGGCACACCGGGACGGATGTACGGCTCACCAGCCGCTCTGCCCCCGCTTTTTAAATCTCTGATATCTTCTAAGATATTCATTTTAATGATATGCTGCAAAGAGCAATTTTGATCTATATGAAATGTACAACGTATATAATGTATTTAATTGGATAAGGAATAATATTGTATTGTTTAAAATATTTTGGTAAAAACCCATAATTTTTTTGTAATATGTAAAGATAAAAATGGTTACTGTGGGTTATCCTTAGGAGATAAACATATACCATCGCGGACTTTCTTATCGATCTTTGTACGATATACAATTACGTACTACATTAATTTGATCTCGTAAGATTTAGCCAGCGTTTACCATGTAAGCGCGCACAAAAATATGTTTGTTACAACATCACATTACAAATCTTTGAATTTCTCGGTATTTCTCTACTATAGTATGCATGTGTACTGCATATAAACCTTCCTCTTGAATCACTCTGTCTATTGGTGAAAACCGCATGAAAATCCGTACAGTAGTTTTTTCCGTTTATCGCAAACAAACAAACAGACAGACGCGGTGGGGGACTTTTATCACATGATCTTATTAAGTATCTATAAAAAAGGGCTCCAAGAAGCAAAACAATTTTAGGTATTGTTTTCCAAAAGTCACATATTATTTCTTCCGTGGGCGGCAGCCCTTAAAGTAACAAAATAAATAAATTTCAAAACTACAGAACACCAAAATAATAAAAAAAAACGTTCTACAACATTTCAGAGTTAGTTTTCGTAGTACAACCGACATACCACAATCGTGCGAGTTTAAATTTATAAACAAAGAAACAGTTAACATAATGTACAAATTTTATCCTCTTTCACAACTTATAAACAAGCAATATAAACAAAAAACTGTAAAAATACTTAGTTAAATTACGTAAAATATAATAATATGAGTTACTTACTTGACCGGGTCGTGCGTTCAAAAAAGGAAGCTATCATTAACGCGGCTTCCTGACTACTGACAAATTGAAACCAGTACCCATACCAATGAAATACGTTTTAGTGCGCTTTCAGAGAGTCTCACGATCGACCGATGCGGGCTGCGTTCGCAAAAGTTGTTTCGTGTACGATGTAGATTTTTTCTTAGCCGAAACTATAACCTGAAAATTGGGAGTAAATTGAAAAGAAAGGTGGATAAGAAGGAAAGGATTACCTTTCCTTCTCTTTACTTCCATTAGGAAGTAAAGAGATATTGCTTTGGATTGGGGAGTGCAAGCACTAGCTCACGCAAATCAGGGTTGCATATCTGTAAGGGCTCATGTAGACGACACCGATGCCGCAGCCACGCCGATACTATATCATGTAACCATATAAACAGGACGCTAATGTGCCGCTGCCGCGCCGCAGCGCTGCCATTTCATTTTGCCATATTCAGTTATATATTTCTGGCCACAAACATCACACATTGGTTTTTCCCGTGGTAAATTTCAAATAGCACGGTTATACGTTGATCTACATTCGATCCTTTGGACTGTCCCTTGTTACCAAGTAAAGCTTTATAGGACCGAATAGTAAGGAGGTGGCTGGAGGAAACTACTGAGTAACCTTCCTCAATATACGGTGTATCTACTAAGAGTTTTTTTTTTATAATTATGACTTTGTGACCTTGAGATGAAATTCTTTGCTTATCAGTAGCATATAATGCTTATGCTTAGGGTAGACCTTGATACAGTGTCTACATCGACATGTTTTTGTTATTTTTACTTGGGATATTTGTTAAGAAAATCACTAATTTGTTTCTTTTCAGGATTTCTTTTATTGTGAAAAATTCCGTGCAGAATATTTGAAAATTGTACACATAGTGAAACTGATCAATGTTTGGTTCGGAATACCTCTCTTGGTATCTGTGGCCGTTAACTTGTTATCAATTTGTGGCCAATTATTTTATGTCATAAGGTAAGTTAGGTTATATTAACGCTAATAATAATATATAAGTACAATGATCATCAGCATTTCAGCGACAGGACGTCCACTGGTGGACATAATGACTTCCAAGAAGACCAGTTTGAAGCGGCCTGTATCCACTGACGGCTTGCGATCTTATATTACGATGATTTCTACTTAATAATTAATTAAATGTTTAAATTTATTTGTATTCAATAATTATATTTATTTGTAAATTTAAAGCAAAAAAGCAGTAGCAGTAGCCAGAGCTCAAGTTTAAAACAATATGTACAGGCATCTACAAGAACCTAGAGGACAAAAAGAACTCTACCGCATTACAAAGATCAGGGAATGTCTTCCCTGATCTTTTAACTAAAGCTAAAGCTCTGAGCAAAAGACATCAAGCATGTGAGATGTATGAAAGATGGATACGTGTGTACGATGAGTAAGTGTTTATAAAAGATGAAGATATTAGAGATAGATGCAAGACTTATTTTGAAAAGCTTATGAATGAGGAGGAGGCTTATGATGAATGAAATGGAAAAGCAGTTAGGCCCAACGGTACACCAGTTGAAGTTTGGAAGTCAAAGAGGACGGATATCGGTGGCTGACTTTATTCTTCAGTAAGTTATTGCATGAAGAAGTAATCCCTGATGAATGGTGTCTCAGTTCATTTGTGCCCATCTTTAAAAATAAAGGTGATTTACAGGAATGCAACAATAATCGAGGAATATAGCATAGTATGAAAGTTTGGGAGAAAATAATTGAAAAAAGAGTAAGAAGTGAAAGTCTGATAACACAAAACCAATTTGCAAATACGCCAACTATGCGAGAAGTACAGACATGTGCGCAAAAACATGCATGTGGTGTTTGTTGACTTAGAGAAAGCGTATGATAGGGTACCCCGAGAGGTTTTGTGGTGGGCTTTGAAAGAAGGAGTGCCTGCTAAGTATGTGGAATTGATTCGTGCTAGTCTAGCACTCATGTGAGATCGATGGCTGGAAACACCGAACAATTTAATGTCTCTGTAGGCTTGCACCAGGGATCGGCTCTAAGTCCAGGCAATATAGACTTGAGAATGTCCCAAATCTGAATACATGTTCTCCAATTTCGGTGGTCCCTCCAGTCCTGAAACCATTTCGCTGGATGGAAAAGCGATTCCAATCTGCTCCGACTTCAAGTACCTCGGTTCCCTTCTTCAAAGCGATGGTGAAATAGACCGCACTGTACAGCATTGAATCAATACAGTGTGGATGAAGTGGCAGCAGGTAACAGGAACCATTTGTGATCTCAAGTTTCCTATTAAGTTAAAGGAACAGGTGTATGAGACTATCATTAATTTTTGGCCATAATTTGAAATTCAAGACAGTTATATTACCGCTCAAAACTCAAAACAAAGTTATCCATATCGCTATAATTCTTGAACTGATTTAGTAGGACATTTGAGAAGATCTACCAGTATCTAACAAGGCATGAACTTTATGTAAAAGGTTATTGATATCCTGAATATTTAATAAGTAAAGTATTTGATACAAATACCTGGTCAGTAATTCATCTGGTTTGAAAATCATTTTCAGCCCAACAGTAATAAAAAGGTATTTAATAAATTTACTCATAACATTATAATTATAAGATAACGACTTAGCGCCTGATGCAGGTCAATAATAATTGTGAAGGTAATAAACTTTACAAAACATTATTTTAAGGAACATATTTTGTTTCATATTAATATGGGTTGCACTGCTTCTCAGCATTTCTAGTTTGATACTGCATGATTTAACACTAAAATATGAAATTTTTCTATTACCTGTATCATAGAATACATAATAGTGAAAGTCATTTAAATAAATAGCGACTTTTGTTGCCACGGAATAAAGTCGCAATTTAGGTCATACAGCGCTAATTACCTACAACTATTTTCACCTAAAATTACCTCTCTATCGCGTAACTCTGATCTGATTCTGTTCTGACGACGCCGTGACGTTAGGGTTGTATTTTTAAAGAATTAACTAATCTGAATATGTAATTACGAGTAAGTTATGTGCCTATTACTCTATTTTTGGTAACAGATAAACCTAGGATAGGTACTTATAACTCGATAGTCTGGATACTAACGAATGACGCAATGCAGGGCGTGAGTGAGCATTGAACTAACATGCGGTAGTGTATTTTGGCACGTTTAGTCGACCCTGCCGTGTACTTGTAGCTTTATACCAACACTGTGAAGTGGACCTGGCCTGCCTGTGCTACATTTCCTACTCAATCTTTAAAATTCCGTTAACTCTGTTTTCGAATTTCTTTTAAAGATACCTATACCGGCCTCTAGTCGATATGCCTTTAGATTCCTATAACTGTATTATTTTTACAGTGACAGTAACAGTTATTTGGGAATTTCTTATACTTGTAAAAGGGATCAAAAAGATTCAAAGTAAGTATAGTTTGTATGTAACGCGTTATGTTTACTTTACTTTATGTATCCTTACACAAATATTTATTTTCATTGTAATTTTGTACAGAGCGCATAAAACAGCCTTATCTCTATAGTAGTTTTGCAGGTAGATAATAGACTCTAATTGTACCTAAAAATATGGTTGGCTAGAAATCTTCGCCACGAACCCTAAGCAACGGAAGCGACAATGCTTCTTGTTCTTTCCTAAGAAAGACGTACTAGCTAAGGTTGTACAGAGACGACAGTAGTCATCATATGAGAATATACGCTAGGGACACGTTGTGTGCCCTAGATAGACTAGTCGAATAAATAAGCAGTAGACTATTTCGCCAGAAACGCTGACCAGAAATTGTTAGAGGTAATGGCAAAACTACACTAAAATTTTAGTCTATTCGACTCGGACCTAATAACTTCATTGTGTTATCATCCAAATGATAATATAAGATCTATACACGATAGAAAATAAATAGAGGCCTTTGGACCGCATTTCACTTCAAAATACTACGATTACTCTCTGAAAGGGCAAAGGATATACAAAATAAAAATCTATGTGGTATTCCCCTCGAATCATATCCCACAGAGGAAGTGATAGTGTCTACCACTTTAAAATTCAGAGGTGATGAACTCACCTTTTGGCATCGTTTTCCACGCAGCTTAGAGAAGCGCTCAGAGATAGTGGACTGATATGATGACCGCTCTCGCTCGCTGAAAACATTAGCTAAATGATGACTTGCAGTGGGGAGAGACTTTTTACCACATGGTTTTTATGAGGTAAATTACAAAAAAGGTTTGCTTTAGAATGAAGTTTTAAAAGTCTAAAAATCGAAGTCTTTGGTTTTATTACTTTGATTCGATTTAGCATGTTTCGTATTTCATCGAACAACCCTCTTGAAACATCTAATTAAAAAAACTTTTTCCCACAGATTCCTATTAAGTGTAAATCGCTACATATACTTTATATTTTCATTATTTTACTTAATAATGCGAACGTCGCTGATTTTAATACTTTCTGCAAGGGTATACACTAATGGCTCCGTAACTGTGTATACTTTATACGACTTGCCTACCTCCAAGTTCAGTACTGAGGTATGTACCTATGTTTCTAATTTTATTATCATTATCCCATTCTGAATGGAATAGTAATAATACATCTTAAAATAAAATATTTGGACTTAAGCCACGAGCTTGTCGACATGTGGAATGTGTATTCCGCAATCGGTGTGCCGACAGTCATTTCGACCCATGGGTTAAGTCGGCTGGATTAGATGCAGAAGGCAATCCTCCTCGAAACGTCACGCATAGTGAGGAGGTTCCTGTCTCTGGAACCATAACCACTAGTAGTATCTGTACTCGATACCGTTGGGACATTATTTTTTAATTTTTAAATGTATTTTTATCTATATACATGTATTTCAAAATCTGATTTATATGTTTAATTATGTTAATAAAAAGAAAAATAATGATAATTTATTTTTATGAAAATTATTAGGTTTGATAAAATATTTTGTATATGAAACCTTTAAAGCTGTAACGATATCTAGCTGTATGGGTCGCTTTGTCTATCCATTTATAGACATACAAGCAAAAGGATATACACTCACTCACTCACTTACTGACTAATCACGAAATTTGGAAAACTACTTGACATATTATGAAGATGAAATTTGGCAGGAAGGTAGTTTATAAATGGGCCACGTAAGCTAAGAATGGATTGATTTGCCACAGAGCTGGATTAAACGAGTCTAAGAGCTCTCTCATGATTATTTCAAACTCCTTGGTTTTTGTACTCGAGACCTAAAATTTGACAGGGACGTCAGTTAAGAAGAAATTTTACGATAGGGCCAGATTAAGGGGGTCTAAGGATTCTCACAATTTTATATTAAAGTCCCTCGTTTTTTAACCGATGAAAAAAGGAGGAGGTTCTCAATTCAATCGTATATATATATTTATGTCTGTTCAGCCCTCACTCCGTTATTTATGAACCGATTTTGATTATTCTTTTGTTACCTCAAGAGTGATACCATGTCAAGGAAGTCAGGATCTGATGATAGGATCCTGACAAAATTGAGAGAAACGCTTGAAAATTTACGAATCCTCACATCATGATGATGAAAACCATACCTTTTCTACAGAATTAGAAGTTAGATATAAAAACAGTGGGTTTAGTGACAAAAAACCACTTAATATGCGTTGGAGAAAATACATGATAGCGTTTTAAAGAATTAAATGTATTAAAAGATATAAAGTTAAGTAGTTGTTAGAGTAATAAAAGATGACGCAAGCCACAACAAATCTTAAAATAAAACTTTTAAACAAAAAATTTAACCGACGAAAAAGTTGAGTATTGAGCTTATTAATTTACATAAACTATAAAATTTTATATAAACTAATTTTAGTCGGCGCCTAGTAATTTATATCTTGCTTTTTAGGTCTTTTTCGTCGGTTGAATTTTTTGTTAAAAAGTTTTTGTACAAGAGACTTGAAATTTGGTAGGGAGGTAGTTTACAGCTAGGATACAGCTTAGAACGGATTTTGAAACAGGTCCGAAGTAAGGGAGTGTAAGCTTTTTTTAATTTCACGTGAAAGTTTTTGGTTTTTTAGACACTTAAGGTTGAGTTCATGAGGACTTCTAAATAATTTATTTAAACCACACTTTATTTTACACTAACCTGATGTGAATCTAAACTGGGATTAAACACATTGAGTTTTTGAGGTGACTACTTAAACCACTATAGGTACCGACCATCTGCTCTTTGTTAGTTTCAATGTTAATTTAAATAACACAAGTCATCTTGGATATTCTGACAGCTGGTTCAGATTTCATTGTGGACCTAAGATTTCCATAGTCGCATCGTACAATAATATTTGCGTTTCTTAAATCAGTGGTCGCGCACGGTGTGGTTCCAGAGGAAATTCCTCCCACGAACGGTCTGGCTGTGAAATGCTAAGGTTTTTCTTTGGGACTACAGTATGGGGTTCTTCAAGAAAGGAGTGTATAGGTTTTTTAAGGGGTCATACGAGTCCTCTGGAATGGCTACGGTAACCGCTTACCATGCGGGCCGTATGCTTGTTTGCAACCGACGTAGTATAAATATAATAAATAATATATAAATATAATAATACATATTCTGATGTGAGTAACCTTATCTTTAAGTGTAGCATAAGCGTTCAGTATGCTCTTATTACACCAACTTACGCTCATCATTACTTTAACATTTGATTTGCGATATTTTTAAAATGATGATTGGAAATACGGCGCTTAATATAAGTTCGACTTCTGACTTTTATAACCCTTGAACTATTTTGGTGTATGTTTTATTTTTTTTGTACTTTTCAGGTTCAAAGATACATATCCCAGATCAAAGATATCAAAATTGCTATGAGTGGCTATGGATTCTTCCACGTGACACGGTGCATGATAGTAACGGTTAGTACATCAAAAATTGTCTAAAAGGGACTGTTATAGCATAAAAGTTTATGTTTGTCACTACCTTATTTAATTTATTTACACAATCATGAATCAATCAAAATGAAAAAAAAACAAAGTAGAAATATTGTTAAAATATTTTGATGCCATTAATATACCTACTCGTATCTGTATGACAATATTTTTATTTCCACATACAATTGTATATGTGTGTAACCTACTTTTGTAACCTACGATTGTGTTTGAATTCCAAATTTGGTAAATTGTGGAGACAACATTTTTGTATCATAATTTCTGTACTACTTTTCTTGCAAATAAAATGATTTGTTTTAGTTAAAAAGATGTGTATGCGGAATAAGAGTTAATCGGTATTATTGGATACCTTTTAAATAGCCATAAAGCAATTATAAGATCCATAAATATGTGTCAGCAAATCTCATAGTAGTGATTCTCAGACTGCTTTACATAGACATTTTATTGACAAATCATCTTGGGCCTTGAACCTTCATTTTGAATTATAGACCATTTTGATGTATAACTTACTTTACCTTTACAATAAAATATATAATTAAATGTAAAACATTAAAACCCAAATATATACCGTTTCAAAATATGTAGTTACACCTCTTTACCCATAGTAGGGCGACACAGATTCGAACGACACAAGCGACACAGTAAGAAAAGTAAAAAATGACAGTGACAGTTAAGACAATGATTGTTAACCCGATATGAAATAATAGCCTTTTCCCTCAGCACCCGATCCTCTGCCTTCCGCATCCAGTCCATCCCTGCTTCCTTCTTCGAGTCGTTGGTTCATCTGGCTGGGAGATAATAATTTTAATTTTATCATGTTTAGTTTTGTATTTCAGGTATTTGGAACCATCGTGACCTATGAGGTGATATTGTTACAATTTTACAAAGCAAATAATTGGATATGATACCACTGGACTGAACCGGATCGAATAATCTTTAGATTCTGGCACATTCAGTTCATTTTCAGTAGTAATAAGCAATAATGTAATAAATTTTACCTTCATTTTATGCCATGTCTATCTGTTTTTTAAATATACTATTCACTGTTAACAGTTGTATTTTACTGTTTTCCTTTTTCGACCATACAGAGAAATTTAATGTACATGCAGCTCAAGCAAATAAAGCTACCTAATGGAAGAGCATGAATGCTAAATATAAGTATATAATGTATGTCACGTAGTGTATTCTCACGATATTATAAGCTGATAGAAAATTGTGAACTGCAACCAACCATTTACAATTTTACGCATTATTTCTCTATAGTCAATTACTAGCTGATGGTTAAAGTCGCCATTTTGATTTGTTTTCTACATGGTCTTGACGTAAGCTCTGTAACAAACGCTTCGTAACGAAACGTTTGTCAAAAGTGTTACTTGTCTATCGTTTCAAAGTTCTTTACGCTTAGGCATGTGATATTTCAACGTGAGTGGTTTTCATGTCAATCCCAAACATTTAATTTTCTATTCTACTGTCGTCGTTATAGAAAATGAAGATCCATTGTCTAGGCCTGCTGTTCACTATTTGATATTGACTGATTGTAAACTAACAAGAAATAAAACGTTAAAATGTAAATAGTTAATTGCAGTTTTAAATTTTTCGTTTCTAAATTAATCCGCAGAGATTAATCTAAAGAGAAAAGTTTGTACTTTAGTTTATTAAGATCAAAAAGTCAAAGTAGGTACTGGACCAATTTTAAGAATTCTTTCACCAGCGTAATGCCATAATATCAAAAGTAAGATAGGCTTTATTTTTTATTTGTCTGTTTTAGAGATCTCTGTGAAAATTGTAATAAAGTAAACGAAGGTAAAAATAAATTAACGATAATAGAAAAAAATAATATACTACAGTTTTATAGAACTGATCAATATCTACAAAAAATTTCGCGGCACCATATGCCTAACTATTATAGTCCTGTCACTATAACCACTTTTTAATGTTTAAAAAGTTACAATTGAAACACCGGATAAACTAGACCATCTTATTCGTACCTCGGTATTAATCCTTATCTAAATAAATCATTTATTTTTCTTCATTTTCATTTATTTAAATCGGACATTCCTTTCATAAGAGGTTACATCCACAAGGTATCCATAAGAAGATTAGAATACAGCATAGAACTCAACTTTCTGGAGAATTTAAAAATAATTGTTCACTCTGATCTGACACTAAAGTGAAAACCGGGGCAGTTCTCTTGATCCACAAAGACAAAAGACCCAGGAATTAAATACTGCATGGCAGAGACGGTCAACTAAGAAGTGTGTCTACATTGCACCGCGCTTACGATCCATTAATGTTTGCATGATGAGACTGAGAGATTCGGGTATGATTTCATTCATCTATCCCTCGTCAAAATTCCGCAAAAAATTGTATTACGTATGCAGGTTTATACATTTCGGGTGATGATTAGGCCTGTCTAACTATTTTAATGCTTTGCATTTTTGCAAAGTTTTGTTCAATCAGTAAAGTGTTGAAATGATGGCTAAACTGATTTCACAAAAGGTGGTTTTCCCAGAGACATGAGTTTCAACTAATAGCTTTGACTGGCTACCATCTTATCATAACATGTTTAATATAAATAAACCACCCGTGCGAAGCCGGGGCGGGTTTCTAGTATTTATAATCTTACTAATCTCTGGAACAAATTGTCGCCTTCATTATTTCCGGACCGATACGACCTTCAAACCTTCAAGAAAAGAGCGTACTCCTATCTCAAAGGCCGGCAACGGCAACGCACTTGTGACTCTTGAGTTGCAGGTGTCCATGGGCGACGGTAGTCACTTACCATCAGGTGACCCATCTGCTCGTTTGCCCCCTAGCATATAAAAAAAATTATATTATAAAGGTGAAAGTCTGTGAGGATGTATGGGTGTTTGTAACTCTTTCACGCAAAAACGGCTAACCGGATCTGGATGAAATTTCGCACAGAGATAGATTACAGTCTTGAATAGCACATAGGCTACTTTTTATCCTATATAATGTACTGTTCCTGTGGGATAGCTTTCACCAAAATTTCCACGCGAACGAAGTCACGGGCAACAGTTAGTATAATAATTTAAAAATATCACGTAACTTATATACGAATGCCTCTGTCGGTACGTACGGTAGGCTGTGACAATCATACAATAGACGCACATACAAAATATTTCTTCTTCCCTGTACTTTTAATCCTTTAAAAGAATGTAATAGGAATGTCTCGAAAATGCAGTCTCATAATAATGTTCTGCAACACAGCTTCAGACAGAGCCTGAGTACAACAATCCTCAAACCGAGTAACGTCGAACGAAAACGTCACGTAAATATTATGCTACTCGTAATTTTTTTCCTGGTCGTAAAAAGTTCATTCATAGTTTAGTCTATTTAAAGGAAGAACTGGAAAGCCACCGCTTAGTGACACAGGTTCAGCTTGTATGGTTTTTCATCATATTCCTAGATATTAAAGACGACTTTTTTGTTACCAATGTTAACAAAAACTATATTAAAGATTTAGGTGCGACAGTGACTTTAAAAATAAAAACCAGACAAGTACGAGTTTTCTTAGTTTTCGAGTGATTCTTGAAGATTATTGCCTGTTTTTTCCGAAAGACAAACTTAACTGTGCCGTTTTAAAATTTCTACTAATGTAGGTACATCATAGTCAATTTTCCAAACGCATAATATAAGTTTGTAATCGCAAAATATATTTTTATGTGATTTACTTGCGCTCAGACTTTGTTTTTCACAAATTTCCATGATTCTAGGTCAATGAAAAGTGCCGTAGGTTTGATTTACCTGCGAGTTGTTAAATTGGTTAAAATATACGGCTTAACTGGCTGTATCTTTTGATGGCGTTGACTTAGAAGCTTCATTTTTATACAGCTTCTAGGGACCGCAAACATAAGTATTTGAAGTTTTTTTTCAACATATTACCTTTGAATTCTAAACCGTAAACCTGATTGGTAGCGGACAGAAACAAGGGCAGGAACTTTAGGGTAATGAAGTAGAAAACAATTGTTGGGTCTGATGGCAGAAATTCCACGTAGTTCTGGTTCGGGAAAAAATTGGTTCAGAAATGTAATGATACAATGTTAGCTACTTTACCACTAATGATGACAATTTGATAGAGTGGCTCATAAATCAATGATAAAAATAGTTCTAAATAATAAATGTAAACTCTACAAAATGGTGTTTGTATATGTAGAACATACGTCAACTATAAGTGACATTATCTTTGTTATATTAGATATGTACAACCGATAAAACCAACAGAGAATTCATAAATTGTTGGAAAAATTTAGACCCTTCAAACTGTTTCATGCGTACGTTTGTTAAAGAAATGTCTTTCCGAACTTAGGTGTCAGAGCAATAAATTACTATTAATAATATAATTGTAAAGCAGGCAACATAAAATAAACAATATAAAAAAAATATTGGAACTTAATCTTTTGTGAGTGGTATTCATATTTGTTAAAGATATTTGATATTTATAGATATTTGGTAAAGAGAGGTTTGACTCACGTGTGTACTTTGGAGATGCCCAACTAGTTTCAACCCTTTTTCAAGGAGTGCCATGGCGCCTGTTTGTAACAACATCTCAAAGGAAACGCAACCGCACATTTCGAAAGACAAAAGAGCCGGTGGCGACACCACCAATTCAGTGTGAAACGTACTCATTGAAATCCCCGTCGGGTCCGAAACTAGTTGAGCATCCCCGAAATACACACGTGAGTAAAGCCGTATATCTTTAATAATCAAATAAAACTGTTGCCTTGACCTATAGCCCGCATAAATAATCCGCTAGAATGTTTGAAATGTTTGTTTGAATTTTTGGGATACATCATATTTTTATAGTTAACTAAAAATACTGTTCCTTGGTGATTATAATAAAAATCATATCTTAGAATACCGACCGAACAAAATAGAAATTGTGTTTTTAAACCAATATCTAGACATACAACGCGATGCACGATGCTCGAATACCCATTTCGTAATATAAGCAACAGGTTGTCACTCGGGTGCTACAGGGTAAGTTTCGTTTTGTGTGTTTGTTTGTTTTAAAGTAAATGACACCCGTCTATTTCCTTACCAGACTTAGTCTGTTTTATTTGAAAATGTATTGATGTTATAGTCCACGAGCTAGGTACAAATTTCGTCAGTCATTTCCTCTCGGGCGATAATTCGTAAGATGCTTTAGAAAGTAGTATCATGAAGCCTCGTGAACGTCAGCTTCGTTTCCGTTGGGGGGTTGAGGAGCAGCAGCCTCCCGCGCACGTAGAAAAGAATATTATTTTCAGTAATTTCCTCCCAATTGAGAATTGTATCAAATTATAGGTAAACAAATATCTTGAAGAAAAAGAAAAGTCAGCTGACTATAGAGTGGTGGATTATACGTCAGCTAGTCACATGAACGTGAAAAAAATATGTAATTATGCGTTCAGTGATTTCTACACTCTACAGTCAGCTGACTTTTCTTTTTCTTCAAGATTTTGGGTTAGCTTTAATTTGATACAATTCTCAATCGGGAGGAAATGACAAGAAATAATATTTTTTTCTACGTGCGCGGAAGACTGCTGCTCCTCAACCCCCCAACGGAAACGCAGCTGACGTTCATGAGGAAATCTGTTGCTGGCTCGTGGGCCATTAGCTCTTTTGTTTGGTAGTTTTCATTAAACGTTCTTATGGAATGATTAATAAAGTTTGTATTAATCTAACACTTTTGTAAAGGAACATTAATATTCTAAGCACGGGTACAGCTGCTGCTTTATTATAAACAATATTTAATGTTTAGCTTATTTTAGAAATAATGTCAAATAAGTTCCGGCAGAGGTCTATGGGCCTTAAAACGTTAAGTATTAACCAGACGAAAGAAGGCAGTTTGTATAATACAACCAGACGAGCATTCCTCTACATTCGACTTGTGGGTTTACTACCGTTATCTGGACTGACAAGTCAGAAAAGTGACCAATTGAGGTAAGAGTCAGAATTTATATTTCAATTGGTTAAATTTTGAAATTTCTCCATAGACATTTTTTTGTTTGTTTTATAACGATTTGTTTAATAAGCATAGTTAGAGCAGTATTGGAAGTTATTCTAAATTGATGGCTTCTAAATGAATTTAACAAAGTAGCATTTGGACATCTGTTTTGTGTGTAATAGCTATAATTATATAACTGTATTTTCACTGATGAAAGTGAAATATTTAAAATAAAACGTAGTTGAACAACTAAAAGAAACCTCAACCCACACACACGACAGTACATTGTATTTACTAAAATACCTGAAAATGTTTATTATTATTAATTTATATTGTGATTACACACAGGTACACTCTTTGGTCACCATATACTGTATACTATGTATTCAGTTTGTTCGGACTATTGTTCATGTCACTCACGACTCTAAACTATCTAGTTCAGAAGAATACTTCGATAAATATTATCAGTAAGTTATCCAATTTATTGTCTAACTACCTTATGCCTACAGTTTCACTCGATTTAAAGTATTGTTTTATCTTTTTTTTTATGGTATAGAGGGCAAACGAGCAAACGGGTCACCTGATGGTAAATGACTACCAAAGCCCATGTGCACTGTAACTCAAGAGTCAGAAGTTCATTGCCGGTTTTTAAGGTGGGAGGAGGGGACGGGGGAAGATGGGGAGGGGAGGGGACAGCGGGTGAGAGAAGGGTTAGGGCCTCCGGTAACATCACTCATTCGGTGAAAAGCAATGCAATTATTGCTTAACTGCCGGTTTTCTGCGAGGCCGTGGTATCACTCCGGTCGAGCCGGCCCATACCCAATGTGATTTTCTGCACCCCTCACAAGGAATACACAAAATTTCATGATGATTGGTTGAGCAGTTGAAAGCATAACAAGCAAATAAAGAAACTCGCTCTCGCATGCATAAGTTAGGATAAGCAATTCTTTAGATAAGCCGTAATTACTATCATAATCCATTATCATCATCAACATGCTTGCATGCAAAGACTAAAACTTAGAATTGTGTTCAGTTACCCCTCATCAAACAGCTTAATACCACTTGGACCAAGTCATCGGTCTATACAGACAGTCACAGAAACGTTTGGTCAAATTTTAGGGTTACATATTAGGTACGTAAGATGCTAACAATTTTATAAAATTTTGAGATTTTTAATGCAGTTATATTATTTTGAAAATGATATATTTAACTTAAAAAATCACCGATAAAGCTAATATTTCAAAAGAGAGAGGACTGACATAAATGGAAGTATGGAAATTTAACACCAAGGATGTCAATATATTCTCCGGATTTTTCAGGTATGATGACTCAGGAAGTTATTGAAATTGCCATGAAAATTCATATGTGTGAATGTAGTGTTACAGCGCTTCGCTAAATACTGTGTCCATGCTACTTAGATCTGTCGGTTGATCTTTTTCTACGTTGGGGCTTAAAGTTGGATAAGTTGTCTAGAGCTTTGTCGATAATTTGAGCACTGTCTGAGGAGACAACAAGAAATATTATTATGCAAATAATATTTAGTCTAGGCTCCAGTTATCATGGATGACTAGGATGCTATAATATGAATATATACATGTTCATTTCCAGGTAAAGTAGTATTTTACAGTATGTGTTTAATATCGGCACTGACCTTGGCGAATATTGCTAGAAGATGGCCATTGCTTATGAAGAGTATAGAGGTAACAGAAAGACAATTACCAAATTTCGGAAAAAACTTTTATGTTAAAATAACTTTGGTATCGGTATTCATAATGATAGCAAGCGCGGGTAAGGTTTTTATGTATATATTGCATGTTTCACGATGATTTCTTTTAAACACACAAGCTCACTGTATTTTTTTTTTTTGACGTGTAGAAGCCCCCCACGGGTCGTCACTTCACCGGGTCTTGGGCTAAACGGTAAGATGTATGTCGGACTTGAACCGACTACAACCACACGGTGTAACCTTAAAAGGAAATTCTTGAGAACCCCCGGTAGTCTTGGCCGCCTGTTGTACGCTGTTGTTTCGCTAATTCAGAGAGGCGCGCATGGAGGCCAGAGATCATCTTGCTCTGCACCTGGTGCGTCTTCTGCGGGACAAGAGAATACTAGTTCTCTCTCGTTCCCTTTCCGCCGCCACCTTGGCACACATCACTTCCTCGCAAAACGAAAGAAAATCAGTCCGTATATTTTTTTACCCCAATTGTTTTCGTCAGTAATTAAGTGTTTTTGTTGTTTATAGCTTTTTACATATGTAGCTTGTTTTGGCATTGACTTTCTACAGTAACACAATTGTTTTCTGCAAAATTTTCGGCGTTTGTTTTGCAAGTTGTTTGTATTTAGACACTTATTATAATACAATCAATGACCCGTAATTATGCATATTCTATCTACATCATAAAAATTACTAGGTATTAATACAAACATAGCTGCTCTAAACCCAACGAAGGATACTTTTATCACAGCTTTAGTAATAATAATAATATCTTTATTTGCTTAAAATGTGGTACAAAGGATGACAACTGCATTATGAGCATAAGGCACATTTAGACATACATAGTGAGGTAGTCCACCTAGGGCACCCGTCCGAATCTCAACAAGCCTAGTCCACGAAAGGCAGCTGTCAATATTTTCTTCATTCATTTCATGCTCTTCGTGAATTCAAATTTATTTTTACATTTTTGTCCACGAAGAGCACCTACGACTCAAAAGCCTAGTGCTGGGATATATTTGGTTCACAAGACGCTATCAAATGAAAGATCGATGAAAACACTTGAACGTTTATTATTTGTAGATACTTATTTATAAAACTTATGTAAAAAACAGACAATACAGAAAGGGAAAAAAAAAACTAAAGTAATGTTAATACGTTATGGCAGTGCTTAATAAGATCTTGTAGAGGATTCCTGATGATTGATGGCGATGAAGATATAATAAAAATGACAGAAGATACCTGTAAAACCATGAACAGTGCCCAGGCTGAATTAAAGAAAGTTATAGATGAACTTTGATAAGAAGCTGCTGCCACCGATGGTCCTATTCCAACTCCAGCTTCCAACAACCGTTCAGTTAAATTCGTCATACTTTCATGTAATTGAATGAATTGAATTCACGAAGAGCACCTGAAAAAAATATTGATAGTTGCCTTTCGTGGACCAGGATAGTTGCCATTTGTGCAGGTGCTATTCGGACGGGTGCCCTGGGTGGACTACCTTTACATAGTGGCATGCAAATATTAGGTAGGTACATAGAAAAAATAGAAAATACAATTACAAATTAAATTAAAATTTAACTTAAAATATGTGTGTCACATGCAAAATTATACCATGAAATTAAAATCGTTAATAGTATTTGCCAAATATACACAAACGTTCATATTAGTACATTATGAGGGCATTTCTAAAATGATATGAAAGGTGATTTTTGTAGAAATTCATAAACTCTTCTATCAACCACTTCCGTAAAACTGGACAGAATTTATGATAAAGGAATTTATTTATTTTCAGGCAGTCTACTTTATAGGTAACTCATTAGGTATATGTCATCATTACACAAAGTATTACAGTTACCAAAATTTAGCTTTCGCTCACTGAAAAAGTCTACTAATTTACTCGTGTTGCTAGTCTATTTAATGAAATTTTTGTTCTAGTGGAACATATTTTATTCATGAGCCATGGGCTTCATGTCGTTCGTTTGTGCTATTCAAACAATATCACTGAAAACTTTTTTAAAGTGATGATGCCACATATCTTCGACTACACAGAGTTTAGTATGTGGAAAGGTGTAATAAGTGAGGTGCTTATTAAATTTATCTATTTTTTTCATCCTCTCTCTCTCACACACTCTCTTTCTCTTCTTCATAATATATTCCACTCTAGGTCGTTCACTGCAATAGGCCTCTTAATTACTTTAATAATGAGTGACTGCCTCAATCCAAAGGCTCTCTGCCACTTTACCTAATTCTACGGTTCAACTAGTTAGAGTATAAACTTTGTGTATTTTTGTTTTGTGGAAGCTTTAAAAGCAAATTTTATACATACGGCCCTATTGGCGTTTAGAGGGTAGAGAAGACTAAGAAAGTGAACCGCAAACCCCATGTTAATGTTACATCAATTTTTTGATTAGATCTTTTAAACGTTAGTTTACTGTGATCTTATCTAGGAAGGGCAATTATTGTCACGACATTTTAATTATGAAATATTGAAATAATCACTGTATATTAAATTTATATTTATTCAGTTCACTTAGATCTGTATTTATAAATCGTACTCAAAACTGAGCTTAAGAGCAATCTCAGCTATGAATAGCATCTCAAGATTGTCGTGAATTAATCAACTAGTATTGAGAGCATATTACTTAATATCAATATTGAGATCAAGAACTTGATCGAATGAATTTATGTTTCATTACAATTTTGTAAAGCTCAGAGTGAATAATATAACGTTTGTTAATAACACCCTGTATTGAAGAAATGAAATCGTTTCCTATTGTTAGTCATTATTATTAGTTTCAGATCTGGTCACAAAATTTCATCTTGATAATCCAAATGATCATAATAATATATATAACATCGTTTATGATATTTTCGAAATCCATATTGACACGTACTTTACAAGTTTTATAATAGTAGGTATTCTGTATTCAAAAGCCGCTCTTAAGTCACGGTCTGACTGCACTCAGTAAACACGCACTTAAGTATAATGCAACGACCTCTATTAAGTTCGAAGTTTGATTTATTAATACGAACGTCACTCAAGTGAGTACAGTAATGAAAATCGAGAATGTAACAAAGTTCGTTCTATTAATTTGCACAGCATCTCAAGAGCACGCTTACATCTCATAGAAAAGTTCGATTTATTAAAACGGGCCTGCGGGGCCCTAGTACTTCCCGAACAAGCCGGGTTCCGAAAAGTTTGGAACACTACACTCTCGCTGTAGCAAGACAAGGTAGCAAGGTGTAAAACAGACGTGTGGTGCAATTTTCCGATGCTCTGCACTATGGCAATGGAAGATAAGATTTTGGACAAAAAATTACTCTGCATTTTTTAATCGCTAATATATTACACACTACCTTCATAATCATGTTATAATTATGACGAAATCATCAGAGGACTGTGGTATAGTATGAAAAATGTATGCCTTTGGACAAGACGAAAATATTATCTGACATCGTAATTGCGATGCCGGAGTTTTTAACAACTACATTAAAAAAAAATAATCAACCAATACGGTTTCCTAGGATAAGTTATCCTTAGATCCATATTTGAGAAAACGGTCTTCCCAAAAATTTTATTTGATCGAGCAGCGTTTAAGAAGTTACAAAATATCATCCAGTTTGATTTATCCCAGTGCTTAAATACAGCTTTACTAAAGTTTTTGGCCTGTAGGACACAAAAAGAAAATATCAAAAATAGACTCATTTATGAACTAGGCTTCGCATTTATCCAGAGATGTTATTTAACGATTGAAGACATGCTGTTGGCATTAGCAAAGCTAAAGCAAAAAAATGTAGTCAATACAGTTCACAGAACTGCCAAGTACGAATGGTGGTTTTCGAGTGCTGCTCTACTCTGCAGCTTCGGATCTTGCATCATGAAGTTCACCGACACCTGGTTAAAAAAGATGGGTAGCCGATGGATTCAGGCTGTCTAACAGTGCATATTGTTGATCTTCGGATTTGTTCTTTATTTTTATTATTTTTAATCATCATAGGATATTAATAAAATCATCAACTAAGCAATAGGACATTTTTTAATTTTTGATTGTTCTCTGTTACTACTAATTCTTTTACTGCAACTACTTATTCTTCATTTTTTACTTATTTCTCTACCTATTTTTGAATTTCTCCACTCCCACAGAAAAAGCCTGACTATATTTGTGTTACTTTTTAATTTATATTAAGTTTTATCCTTTCGTGAATTTTATACATATTTATTAAGGACATACGGTTATACTGACGTGTGTATTTCGGAGATGCACAATTAATTCCGATCCCGCCTTTATCAAATGGTGAAGCAACCTTCCGCATCGGTGTCAGGCGCTGCACCCCACCACCGTATGTCCTTGATAAATAATAAGTTTTTTCATCCAGATCAAGTTTTTATTTATATGGTCAGTGTCTGACAAGTATGCTATATTAAGTGTGTATGATTTTAGATTTACTACATACAGGTTACATTCATTTGGAACTGTAACGACATGTTTCTGATAATTATAAGCTTATATCTAGCAGAATATTTTGTTATACATAACGAGCATCTAAAAAGAGCTGTACAACAGGTAATTTCTTTGTCTTTTTACTGCAAAATGTAGGTTACTAATAATTTCACATTTATTTTTTTCACCATCATCTTATTACTCTATTTATGTGTTAGTAAGAAAAAACAAACGGTTTTTTTTACGAAACGAATGCTTTTCCATGAATGTGCACCGCAAGTTGAAGTTACATTAACCAGAAATTGTTACTGGCACAAATGATCACAAGATACAACTCATGGCTCCGCTTTTGACAGTTTATCGACAGATGGCTTTATAATTCTATTGATAAAATAGCTTAATAGTTGCCAGGCTCATGGTATAATTATTATAGTTTAGTAAATAAAAAAAAAACACGTTATAATGGTGAACCGAATAAAAAAGTAAAAAAGAGTTTCACTATCAAGCTCCTGGCTTTATCATCCATAACTACCAAGTCCAATATGTTGGGCTTGTCAAAATTAAAAAGAAAACCAATCCAAAATTTGAGGAGTTTACTGGTAATCTGAAGAGTTCTACTATCCACATTTCTGGGTCAATCGTCAGATTAGTTCTAAGATGATAAATTATAGCCATCCAAACTACATATACATACAAAGTTTAATTTCAGTACAACAAATAGAAGTAGGTTAAAATTCACTTCCACGATTTATATAAAAATAAAAGCGTGGTAATAACACTGAAGAAACTAAGTTGAAAAGAGTGACAATTTGAGCTAAAATAGAACACGAAACAGGACCGAATGTAAACCGCAATGTTTAAACGAAGACGGCTGCTATGCGCTGTCCATAAAATACTAGCGTAATATTCTAAGTTTATGACGCTGTCAAAGTTGAAGCATCCTTACTGAAAAACCCTTTATTATAACTTTGCGATAGATTCCCTTTCCAAGTTGGCTTTAAGGGAAAACTATTCGTTACGTCAGAAAAACTATACGTTCACGAGCATAAGACAAATTCCAGAAGTTGTCTACCAAGTGAGTGGGTAATGGCCAGCCTGTTCCACAATGAACTCGACATTCATAACATAATACTAGTTAGATGTTTACAGACTCTAATCCGAAATCGCAATTCTACCTGACAACAGTTTGAACCGATTCGGTCTTACGACCGTATTAAGTAAATGCAGTCTCATTTCCAGTTCTTTCATTATACGTTGTTTTAGGAACATTTTGTGTTTGGCAAATTCCGCACACAATATTTGATGATAGTGCATTTAGTGAAGCTTATAAACGAACATTTTGGGATCATCCTAGTAATGTCAGTCACAGCCAACGTATACTGGATATGCATACTATTATATTTCACCATAAAGTAAGTTATCAAGTGGTGGTATCTCTATTGTTAAAATATTTTAATTTCTGTTTTTATACAGCGTGTTGATTTAGTATTTGGTTATGGAATTTAATAAAAATTAATATAAATAAATATATTTTGCCACTATAAATTTATTTACAATACAAAAATTTATTTTATACATTTTATGTGAAGGCTAGGCGCGCACTAGGAGCAAGAGTTGTGCCGGAGAGTGCAAAACGATCTCCGGCCTCCATGAGCGCTTGCCTGGGGGCGACAGAAGGGGCTATCTGTCACCCTAGCAGAAGCAGGCCCGAGACGGTGGCGCGACGTGTTCCGCGCGCGCCTCTCAAAATTAGAGGGGATAGAACCATCTGCACCGCATAGTGGGGTCGCCTGGTTTAACAGGCGGCCAAGTCTGCCGGGGTTCACAGGGATTTCCTTCCTAGGGTACACCTGAGGCCCCGGCTGTAAGACCCGGTGATGGAACACTGTGTGGTTTTAGTCGGTTCGAGTCCGACATACCACCTCGCCGTTTGGCCCCGGTGAGGTGATGACCCGTGGGGGTTTCCACACATTAAAAAAAAAAAAAAAAAAAAAAGGAGCAAGAGTTGTAGCTTGTTGGAAACAACTTGTCTAGGCTGCGGCATTTTTGTGGTCCAGTGCGCACAGCACCACAGAAACCCCTATGTTACGATGCTGTGGCACGACATTATGACAAAAAACTCGTAGTGCGCGTCTAGGCTTACGGTATTCTAAATTTAAAATTTAAAATATTGACTGATCAGACTAGCTTTATTGTGTATACTTTCGTTCATAGGAAATGTATCCCTGAAATATTTTTCGCTTCTTATATGCATATAAAATAATAAAATGAAAAGTATAATAGTTCTGTGTGCTATGAAAACACAGCAAATTTGAAATGCTTTTACATAAAAGAGGTTAATAGCATATATTTTTATTGCAGTGGTAATCACAAACACTACATTGTTTGCGAAGATAATAATTCTCAAGATTCGAAGTAAGTATGGTTTGTTTGTAAACACAATTATTAATCTTTTCGTACTAAGATGAGTTTAGACTGTGGTTAAATTTGTTTTTATTTTAGTTGTCAGGTTATCAAAAAGAGCGTGTAGACATAATTAATTAATTAATTTAATCCATATTCTAAAAGAGTAAAAATAACATTTTTACAAAGATTTTCTAGATTATAATATGGAAGGTACATACTTCTTACTTTATTAAATAAAGAGAACATGTTTTGCAAAACAAACTCACATTTGTATTTAAATAACAAAAATTGTATTTAAATAAATAAAAAACAATGAGTTTCATATCACATGATTTCTTCGGGACGCTGAAAGACGTCAAACTAAAGAAAATTATCAATAGAACTGCATATCAATACCTACACGTTTGCATGATGAGAGTTTTTATCTATGAAGCAGAGTGTCACAAGTGAAAAGTGGCTCCTTTATTATTACTGACTACGGGGGAAGAAAGGAGTGTCTTAAATGTTTAGCACCGCGCATGCTAGCAACCTACAGTAACCGCTTACGCCTGCCTGATGGTAAGCATTTCAATCGAAATTTGCAGAACCTGTGGTATAAAGCTGAAAAAGCATTTTACGATCTTTTTGTAGAACCCCGTACTATAGTCTCCAGAATATTCATTACATACTTTTAGGGTGCGGACGGAAGCCGGATGCTCGTGTAAGAATAGTTTGCAAGTGATTTCTTCTCTTGTGGGCCAATGGAACTTTGCTAAGGCATACAATAATTAGACGAGTTATTTTTACTACTCTTTTTACAATAAATTTAGTTTTGACAAAGTATTTAACTATTTATTGGTTATAAAATATATTATAGAACAATTATAATTATAATCCTTTAATGTTCAATTGTAGAGGTAATAGGTTTCTCTTGGATAGGCATGTACCATCTTCGTCTTCATCGTCACTTTCCATAAGGTGAGTTGCAAGACAAACGCCTATGATATTTCACAATAAAAAAAATAAAATAAAAAGTGGCCGAATGAATTATTTGCAGAATCTATTTGAAAAGGTACTTCCTGCTAGTAAATTCTTTTAGCTAATAAATAAAATTATAATATTAATAAAATTATTCATTTATTTAATAATCCTAAATGACATTTTGTAATTTTGTAAAGTTTCTTTTTAAAGTCACATTTTATAATTTTGGTTAAGGTGGTTTTTGAAGTTGGTTTTTTTAAAGACAACAAGATTACACTTACACTGATTTATGTGAATGTCGTAAACTCTATTATGTAAAAAGGTCGCGTTAAAGATGTTTTTCTCAACAGATACCCATTTCCTGTGGATCACACTATATTCTTTACGTATTCAGTCTCTTACCAAATAATACGAGGATTGTTGGTACTTCTACTTGCAGCGAGGATAAATTCCAACGCTTTAGTACCAATGTATATATTACACGACCTACCCAGTTCTAAGTACACTGGTGAGGTATGTAGGTATAACTATAGGTTAAAAATTACTATTTTTTTTTGACTGTGCACGAAACACGACTGAGTGATAGAATGAAATGATAAGGTTCGTTGTTCTTTTCTATCGACACCTTTTGATTTTAATAAATATCAAAAGTTATAAATATATCCATGTACAAACTAAAACGGTTCATCATCTCACCGGGGCTAGTAGTTGTTGCAAGTGCTCGGTTAAAACCTAACAATAGATAGATGAGTTTGGCCCCATGTTAAACAGCAGGTGGCCAAATCATGCCCGTCTACGTTTAAGAGAGGCACACAAAGGATATCAACAATAATTTGTGTAATTTAGCCACAATTTTAGAAAAGAAAACATCTCATATTTCTCTCAGACTGCAACGCACATCGGTTTAAAAAGATAAACTGTTTCATTAGTCTGTAAATTGTTATAATACCTAGAATTGCGAAATTTACTTTTGTACTCAAATGGCAAACGAGTGTACAATGTAATCAATTTTTCAGGTTCAAAGATATATATCACAAGTCAAAAATATTAACATTGCTTTGAGTGGCTTGGATTTCTTCTACGTAACTCGGAGTATGAATTTAAAGGTTAGTATTCTGTCAGTTCTCTAATAGAAAACAACTCCTTGATTGCGGGTCTCGCCGCCATTATCATATTGCCGTTAATTACAGCTGCTAACGTATTCAACACAAAGAAATAAGATTTTCCATTACATTACCCGTAATATATATATATATGATAGACGCTATATTGTTTTTGTCGGGCCGTAGAGCAGAAAGGTGTTTCTTCTGAGTTTTCGGTTACTATTGCAATAGTTTTGCCGTACTTGTCATCCTTACAAAGCGAATACCGACATTCTCCTGGGCTGAGCTACGGCGAAAAGAAGGCCAAGGTAGTAGAGTGGGAAGAGTTAGAGAGGGAGGAAGAGTGTCGCCCAGAATTGCCTGACGTCATATTGAACGTCTTAAGAAAACTAATCTCCCATAAACTTTTAAAGAACTCTGATTGCGTACTTATTAGATTAACTTATTTTGTTTGTAAAAAAATTTCATCTACAATTTATTATCCTACTCTTTTATAAGTTAAAATATGTTTGGTATTCTCGTTCCCATTGTTCTCCAAAGTTTATAAGCATCATGGTTACAGTTGAGAGGTAGTTAAGATATATTAGGTAATATTACGTGAAATTACAGAATGTAATAATTGTACGTATGTATTTTTGCTTCCAGCTACTCGGAACTGTCGTAACGTACGAATTGGTGCTGTTCCAACTTAACAAATAAAACTAGAAATAAAAAAAAATACTCTCAGCATACTAAAACTTTATTGTGGAATCACACACACACTGTTTTGGTCTTATATGTACTGTATGTCTTATATGTAATGACAGAAGTTGGGCTGATGATCTGAAAAAGAGTTGAAAAGAATTGAATATTGAATACCTATCGAGAAATGTAATTTAGCAAATTGTAGTTCTACTCAGGTTCTGATTGGATTGAGGATGGTGCGTCAGTTACAACTAGACAAACCCTACAGTAGTGATATTTCTGACTTGTTACCTGTAACAGTTGATTATATAATCCTGACAGTTTTGTCTTAAAATAAAATAACAATCTTCTCGTTTCAAGTCCAAGGAAATTTTATTCACCTGTTTTCCGTATTTCTGAATTCAATCCAACTCCTCCATACCTATACCTGTGTATGTGTGTACCATGTGTTTCCTCAAAACTGTTTTATTGAATTAATATGGCCAAGCAAACAGAACCACAAAATTACATTATTATTTTATAAACCTATTATTATTTATTGTATTGAAGTTACAGGCATCCATGTTTGTATGGTGTGAAGAAAATATTCTCTAAGGTTGCATGTCTCGCGATTGTGCAGGGTTTTAATGTTTAAGAGTCCACGACCCCCAAACTTTTGCGGGATATACAACCTCATGACCGATGTACGTGGCTGGTGAATTCGGAATTCAGTCAGCAGTGTGCAGATTCGCCTGTCAGCGACGTCTAATTTGGTCTGAGTCCATCTAAGTATATCAAAGGAATAGCTCAGAACCGGCATGATCCAACCGTTGCAGGAACGTAAAAAGTCTTAGAAGGACTGTTTCATGCAGCCAAAGAAGCGCTCCTGCAGCACTTGTTTCATATTAGATTCTGTACGAGACTTTTTGTACCATGACAGGTCAACAGATACATACTGATATATACTGATATAAAAACTCCAGATTTTTCTGAAAATGTCTGCATACAAAAATAAAAGACAAAATCTTTGAAATTGACATAAAAATTCATTATATGACGTTTAGAAATGTGCACCCTACCCTAAGAGAAACATTTTTCGGAGATTTTTTTAAAAATTCATTTGTTTCAAACTAAATAATTTTTTTTTTCGGTTACCCATAAATTAGTTTATGATTTTACCACACCTTTTTGTAACAACCTATATATTCTGAAACAATAATATTGAATTTCTTTAGTTGTCAGTACTTACTTTTTAAAAGTAAAACAAGAACACAAATTTAGTCACAAAAAGTTTTATTTCGATGTTTTGTATTGGTAAAATTTAAATAAATAGAACATGTACAATAAGCCTACAACAGGTATTTTCATACTAACTGAAGTAAACATTAAACACAAACCAATGTTTAAATAGTCGTAGTAGTATTATGGACTAGGTCGTCTTCGCGTCGTGTCGTGCTGAACTGCAGTAGCACCAGTTCGTATGTTATTATTGTGCTTATTGCCTGAAACAATATAATACAAATTTATTATTTTCTTATCATAAACAGTTAGATTGTTTATTGTTTTTTTTTTTAACTAGATATCATGGTGTTGCTTAAGTCCATTTCCCACTGTTTTTTTCTTAAAACAAAAAAATCCCCCTTGATGGCACCAGGTCTCCTAAAAACTCTGAAGACCATTATCCTTGCAAATAAATAAAATTGAAGTGTCTGTTTGTACTGTCATAATAAAAGCATTTTTCTAAATGCACCCGAATGTTTACACGGTACATATACGGAAAAAACAATTTTAAAATTTTGTGTGTCTGGATGTCTATTTATTCCGGCTAATCTCCGGAATGGGTGAACCGATTTCCACGGGACTTTCACTGACAAATAGCTGGTATTATAAGAAGTAACTTAGGCTAATTTTATTTTGCAAAAAGAATTAGCTAGTAATTTATAAAAGTATTGATATTAAACGTTATCGCTGCACGTTTAAAGGGTTCCACAAATATCCCGGTAGATACTGTCTACACGGGAGCTGACTGTTAGTACGAATTTCTCATAATATATGATTTGCATAGATATAAAAAAGATAATATAATCTGATTCAAATAGTTAGTCTTACTTGTAATATCGTATTTCGAGTGACGTAAAAAAACTTTCCACTCAACGCTACTGTTGTGAAACGAAGTATTAATTGGAATCGTTGTACCTGAAATAAATACATAGTATTACAATAGTTAAATGTCAAATCAAATGACCTATTACGTTAGAAATCGCTCTGCTAAAACATTTACTTTTAATAAAAACTAATAACTTAAGACACAGATCAGACGACCGTCTGCGAACACGGTCGTCTGATCCCAAACTAGGCAGAGCCTGTACTATGGTAACCAGACTGCTGATAAACATACTTATATCTTACTAAAATACATATATATTATAGATAAATTACACCCAGACACAGAACAAAATAAATGATCGTGCTCATCACACAATTCTTTTGTCCTGGGGCGGAATTGAACCCTCTTTGACCTCTGGCTTAGCAGTCAAGATCACTATTAGACCAACATGCCACACTACAAAGTCCATAAAAACAAACATAAAAAATCATGCATGTCAGTTTTTATAGATTTTCTCAACAACGGAATGAATAATTCCAAAATGAAAAATAATTTTGATTTAAAATCTTTAACTTTACACATTTCACCTGCTTTTATGAGAAACGGAGATTTTTTTTTATGGTATAGGGGGCAAACGAGCAGACGGGTCACCTGATGGTAAATGACTACCGCCGCCCATGGGCACTTGTAACTCGAGAGTCACAAGTACATTACCGCCCTTTAAGGTGGGAGTAGGAGAAGAGGGGGAGGGGGGGAAGAGGGGGGAGAGGGGAAGGACGGGAATAAGGGAGAGGAAAGGGTTAGGGCCTCCGGATACCTGGAAATTCAAACGGTCATAACTTTTAAACGGATTGTTTGTTCCCAAAAAATCTTTTTGTGACTGCATGCTATAGTCATGCCTTTTCAGTGATTTAAGTAAGTGTTCCTTTGCCAAATACAAATTTTTTTATAAATTTTTCGACTGATTTTCGTTTTTGTAGGGAAATTATAAAAAAAGATATGGTAAAAGTAATGAGTATGGCAAACAATAGTTAGATTAATACCTCCTGGTCATATTCTGCAAATTGCACAATGTACACTGGAATAATTGGCTTTTGCGCAGCACTGTGAACGTTGGCAGCAAACCAGGATAGGAATATAGATCTTAGTATCAAGAAGTAGAAAGAGGTGTAGTGGTACAGGAAATAGTCTGGAGATGCCAGGAAGCTAGAAGCAAACAAAGTCTAAAATTAGGTTCATAAATTACTAACTATTTATAATAGTACTAGTAATAAAAAACGCAACATGTGTAGGTATCATTTTTGTGCGGTACGGTGAATGACCTTAAACGTTGACGTTAAATGATGATTGCATAAATGTTGTTTAATAAATTACATTGCAGTTTTTGACCGTATGGAGTATTTATTGATTTTTTTCGGTAAAATATTCTGTGTACTACATTGTGATATCACTTAACCAATTAAATTTAAAAAAAAAATGAATTTCCCTGCAGAAAATACCAATGATTTTCCACTGAGAATGATGATCTGAATCTACTATTTCAAGATTCGGCAGGCCGTTCCTTACACCCGTTATACGATACGATATAATTATACATGTATATATTTGGACATGATTCCATAGATATCGTGGTCGTAGGTGCATTTCAATAGTAATATTATTAATATTCTATCTCCATGTGTTATTATAATATTGTAGTCACAAATAACTTATTATTACATTACTACAGGGTAAGGATTTCCTCGTATACGTTAACGCTGTCAAGGTATGGACTTAAGAATTTTGCTGAATCCACTGGCCTACCCAAAAATCATTGGCCACCTATGTATGACTATCGGCTAATGCTGCTGCTGTCCTAACATGTTCATTGATATATTATTACGAACGGAATTTGAATACTTTAAGAGTTTACTAATTCAAATTCAATATCTTTATTTCATAAAATTGATCATCAATTATTCAAAATCGTCGATTTAATAAATAATTTTCATAATTAAAAATTGTTTGCACCAACAATAGTTTGCTTTGTCAAATATAAAATTATTAAAAAAAAAAAATGGAAACATAATATCATATCCGCATGTTTCGATCTATAACCGCCCGTTTCCAAATGGTTGAGCCTTGTGAGAAGAAATCGGGCAAAAAAACTCACGGACATCACACATGTTATCTTTGGAGTGTGTATATTGGTATTTTTCGGTATTTGAATGTCTCTTTTCTGATTTCTCCCAGGTTGAACAGTTAACTGTACGCTATAAAAAGTTGCTTTTATTTATTTAAATAATCCTATTTACTTTTCAAATTGTAAAAGAACTTATTCCAACTACATCATAAAAGTTAAAAGTGTTGCACTTGTGAATAATGTTAATTTAAGATTGAACCCTGCTATCTTATGTTGTCTACATTATGAACAACATTTAATAATTATGTAATTAAATTATTTATTAAGTGTTGTTCATAATATATACACTCACTTGTTAAATATTTCAGCACCACACTTCTTGGAATTCATATCAGGACTGCTGTAAAAAAAGAACATTTTTGTTGATGGCCCAAAAACAAGTTTTAAATAAGATGGCCACATCAGACTTATAAATAAATTTAATTTCCAACATATAAAGCCTATGCAGACCAACCTAATAGTTATGAAGTTACTCATTTATTCATCAACTAGGTAACGTAGGTCCCGATGCCGTGGGAATATCGAGATAAACAGTAGCCTATGTGTTAAACCAGGTCTCCAGCTATCTACATACCAATACTACACTACCGTTTCATCGCAATCGGTTAGTAGTTTTTGCGTCTTTCATTCATTCAAACATTCATACATCCATACATTCTCACAAACTTTCACCTGTACCACATAACAGAAATATATAACTGAAACGTTTGGCGAATTTGTTTAAAGGAGTCTGCCCACTACACCGTTCCATACCATGACCGTGCTAGGACCGTATCAGACACAAAAGCAACACGATACGCTCTACTATGCCCACTGAAACGGATCAACCGCGTTCTGTGCCCGTATACATCGCGTATGATGCCCGTATGTTGCCCGTACGTACCTATGTATCCACCAAAACCGGTAGAAATCGATTTCATTCTCGCATGCGTATCAGTGTTGCGTGGACGTCTTAGAGTGCTATCAAGTTTTTAAATACTAAAATAGGTATGGCTATTAGAAAATTAACTGTTAGATAACTTGCAATGATTGCCATAATATTGGATGACGAAGAAGAAGAAAACAAAAAACACACTCGACGCTACTGGATTCACGATTCTATAAAAGAACACACGATACACGCGTCTCACTGAATTGGCAACAGACAACTAAGTAAAGGAAGGCGTTTACAACGCCCTTATAACACCGGCTCGCCGCCTGCGCACACCGGTTTGGCAACGTCGTGCCATGCACGAAGCGTAGGTATCGGCACCGGCAAAATATTCTCGCCGACAATTATTGACGCTCCGTGCATGGCACGTGACGGTGCTGGTTGGTTACGGAACGGTCTAGTGGGCGTAGTCACATACCTTTTAATACCAAGAATATTTTTTTGCCTGGCACGTTCCTAGCACGGTCACGGTATGGAACGGTGTAGTGGGCAGAGAGTCGGGCAGACTCCTTAAACATGTAAAATTACTGAAGATTATATTGGTTTTTACAACAATATAAAAACACACACGAGTAAGCTAGTAACTTCCCAAATTTTTTTTTTGTCATTGCTTATTTTTGATATATATATATTTTTTGAAGCTTAATATATATGTAGAATTAGATGGGGCAAATGAAGTAGGAGAGTGTGTTTACTTTTACGTGATCGCGCTCATTATGCATGTGTTAATTTTGATTTTTAATCGACGAAAAAACGGAGGAGTTTCTCAAGTCAACCCGTAGGTATAGTTTTTTTAATAGTCTGATTGCCATAATACTTTTTTTATTGGCTAGGGTATACTTCGAAGTTGGTCCCATTTAAATTTCAACCATAAGGGTAAAAAAAATAGGAGACGAACGATTGCTCACCCATTTGTTGACTTTACACTTGTGAACCGATTTTGTTGAATCTTAGCACACAAACCTTTTAACGAAAAGAAAGAAAGGAACTGTAAAGTAAAAAAATAACTTGTTAGCCTTATAAATAACTTTGAGTCGGCGCCTTTCTTTTCCAGTTATTTTTCAACTGAAAAAGAACTGGAAAAGAAAGGCGCCGACTTTCCTCAGTCCGACCTTTCGTTAGTTTAATTTTTTGTTAGAAAGTTTTTATTAAAATGATATTAGAAATAATAGTTTTCGTTTCATGATTTATTAATAATTTGTTAGAAACAAACTGTTAATGTCAGAGGCTTTTGTCGGTACTAACTACGTACGTACCAAAAAAGATTTTAATAACGAAAAAGTACTGCTTTAAATATTCTATATCATTAATTTATACTACTAATATTAAACAACCATTGGTAAGAAAGCGTTAGACGCCAAGGGATCACTTAACGTTTAGATACCACATCTGTACTCACAACTGCTATAAAATCTGCCACACTTCACCAAATTTTCTAACCTTTATCTGTTTTTCGGCCTTATCAAGCACATCACTTAAAACAAAGTTTTCATCTTTTGCAAAAAAGAAACACAACGCGGCCTCTACCAGCTCCCAGGCATGCCTTATCCCCATCAAGCTTCAATAATAAAACGCCACTTTAAAATGCTTTCTTCGAAACGATTGCCAAATTTTATAAAATTAATTACAAATTAAAAAATGTATATATTTACTGCAATAAACTGAATAAGTGAAGACAGATGTAAAAAAGATCTGTGAAGAATGACAACAGAATAAAGGTTGAGCAGAATTGGGCATCTATTTCCTTCACCAGTAGCGCTAATTTTGAATAGTGTTCACGTAGTTGGCCCCACGATATTGTGTTCTAAAATCATAAAGAAGCAAGTTTGAATAAAGTAGATAAATATAGTAATTCAGGTGATAATCCCAAAACCCACCTCTTTTTTTAACACGAAACAGCTAAATATAAACCTTAAGAAATTGGAAGGCCAAACGAACCTGTTTAACAAATAGTTAGCGTACCAGGTGCGTCGGTATTTTCAAACCCGTAATATCGAACACGTAGATAATTATAATAATTATCATCTTCGAAAGAGTGAGGCAAAAATGAGCACTATTGGCACATATTGCTCAACTGATGAGCAAACTCTTTGTTGTAACATTAAATTTAATTGGTTATCTGAATTGGACAACTTTAAACTTCTCATAATTTTAAGTCTTAAGTAACTAAACATAATAAACATAGGAATTCAATAGAGTAGATTCCCATTTTAAGGAGACTTATTTGATCTTCAAAATAAATTTACAAATCTTTATTTTAAACATTCCTGTATCTGAGCTCTGACTGTGGCCTGATTTTTTTTTGATGGTAGTGATTCGTTGGCTATATTTTTTTAATAAGATATACAAAGTCCAGGACGATAAACTTCATTGGTTTTAAAATAATAATTTGAAATTATATCTTATGATGAAACCTAACCAATTGATTAATAAATAAACTGCCTCGATACACAGCCAACGAGTAACTAGGAACTATTTGACCGTTGCCTAACAGTTGCAGATACAGATAAACATTTTTATACTTAAGTAATATGTATTAATATTTGCTATACTTACGTTGTTCTTCTTGGAACGTATTATGTTGTTTAGTTTGTGAAAATACGAGGTTATATAAATGCTAAAGCAAATCGTGCAAACATCAATAAAACTCCATAAGAATGTAGTTTGGAAAGCAAATATCTGAAAAATAATGTGTCTTTAAATGCTGTCAATTCAGTTGTTTTGTATTGCATGAAATAAAACTTCTTCATATTCCAAATAAATAGAACGCAACACAACGTATTGATTGCTTTTGGCAAATTTACGGATGTCATTCATTCTGACTGGATTGCGTCTGAAATCGGATGAAATCGACAACATTCTCTCGAATCAATCAAATAATTTTTTTTCGTGGTTAACAAAGCCGCTTGCATTCTTGAACATTAAATGCAAAGTTTTATTGCAAATCATTTTCTGAACATTGAATTTTGAAAGCTTAAAAATCGCCGTGGATTGTAGATGGAAGATAACTGGTAAAGTAGGAATTTCTGGAATACATCACTCTTAGATTTAGTCTACTGTAATCATTTATTAAAACAATGTGTAAGCGGCTTGGAATAAACAACAAAGAGTGAATTCGTTGCAAACCAAAACACTGTAAACTTCATACAGTTTTGCCTAGATAATTCTAGGGTTGGAATTGGTGACCCTATTTACCTTCAGAAAATTAACATGCACGTGTTGATTGCGGTTTTCTCACATTCAATATACTGTATCTTTTGTAATCAAAATTCATCAAAAATCTTTTTTGCTTACCATAGCCAGAGCTGCTTTAAAAGCGCTGTAAGATACATAGTTAAAAATGTAAGACATTCTGATCTTCGCGAATGTTGCAATGACTTGCTCGTTCAATTTAGTTTCAGACAAACATGCCATGGTAAACTTTACGCTAAAGTTGATGGAGAGAATGTATATAACTACAACAGAGAAAAATAGATTAAATGGTGCTGTAAATCCAAAGCCCTAGTAGCTTTTGGTGGGTAGCCATAAGTTCCACACGAAATTTTAACACATTTGAAGAACTGTCAAGAGTTTTTTAAAGAAACTAAAAGTGGTCATGGAAAATTCACAATGTAAAGTTAATTTAGATCAATTATTTATTTTGTCTTTTAACACACTGGTGAAATTTCTTTTTAAGTTAAATATTACCTGCGTACCGAAAAATATAACTATCATCACGTATGCAATTACATTTGATTTCTTAATGGTGTGGTTATCCAATTCCAACATAGTCAGACTTTGTTCGGTTTCTTCAGCTATTTTCACCAATGCAGGCCAGCGCTTTGCCAATCTTATTAAGGAAATTGCCGCAAAGAGGCTTGATACACAAAGTACGATGTGAGCTGTAAGAATTATTTATGAAAAGTATTTATTTGAAACGATTTAAGATGATTACATAATTAACCATAATAATAAGTTGGGGAAAAAGTATTTTTTTATTTTGTATGTATAAAATTAAAGAAAAATTTCTTAGGTTGTATTGTTTGTATCTGGCTGGTTTTAATTTCAATAAATATAGGACATTAAAAAAAAGAAAGTAAAAACGCTTTCTCGCCATTTTTCAATTGTTTTTCTGTCCGCCGTAATTAGTGAGTCTAACGAAGAAATTCGATACATTCTGAAGTTTTATTACAAAAAAGAGAAAAATGCAACTCAAGCCGCGAAAAAAAATTGAGACGTTCCTAGACCTAATGCAGTGTCAGTAAGAGTAGCACAAAGTTGGTTTAAGCGTTTTCAGTGAAGGAATTTTGATGGCAAAGATGCAGCTTGCTCTGGGCGCCCTCATACTGATAAATTCGATGACATTTTTGAAAAAATGGAGCAAGATCGGCATATTAGTAGTTACGACATAGCCGAGGAATTGAGGATTGACGACAAAACAGTTTTGACCCATTTGAAAAAGTCTGATTATACAATAAAGCTCGATATTTGGGTGCCATTCGAGCACACTGAAAGAAACCTAATAATCGTTTACTAATTTACGATTCTCTATTGAAACGTAATAAAACCAAACCATTTTTTAAAAGATTGATCACTAGTGATGAAAAGTGGATCACCTACGACAAGAACGTGCGAAAAAGATCATGGTCAAAGGGGAGTCAAGCAATGATGTGTGTATGATGGGATTGGAAAGGCATCGTTCATTATGTGCTTTTACGGCCAGGCAAAACCATCGATTCGGATCTCTACTGCAAACAACTAATGAGACTCAAGCAAATATTAAGAAAAAACGTAAGGAATTTTATTTAGTTAGTATTACTTGGGGCCAACAGATGTTGTTACGTGTTGTATTGTACATAATGATATATTTTTTTGATAATTTATAAGTATGTTTTCTATGGATAGAGACAACCGATTACGATAAATCAACTACTTAATGTCACACCAAATTATACACAATATAAATATAATATACACAATATAAGCATAAAAGTTTCCACGATTATTTGATGCTTTTACGTAATGCGATCATACACATCTACAGATTTATTATACATATAGATAGATACAGAAGAACAACCTTTGCAACAGAAGAAGTATGATTGTAATCAGACTACATTTTAATGAAGTATAACTAAGTGTGTACTCAAGAATATGTATTTTGACTTTCATCCCCTCTCTCAAAGAAACCGTTCTGAATTTCGGGATAAAAGTATCCAATATCTTACCTCGTAGCATGAACTTAAATCATGCTAAATTTCCAAGTTTCATTTGAATCCGTTAAGTAGTTTTAGCGTGATACACGGCGATGATACAAACAGGCAGACAGACAAAAATGAATAAAATATAGTTTTGGCTTCAGTATCAATTAGAAAGTGCCCTCCAAAATATTTTTCAACAAATCTTTAATGTACAGTATTGAACCTGTTACGGTTTTATTATAAGTATAGTTTTAGAAAAAAAGGAGATTACGTGACAATCTTCTAAGTACCTTCTTTTCAAGAATAACTATAAATTTAAAATTTTAAACACCCCCGACTCGAAAATCCCTTCAATGATTACAAAAGAGCTGATGATCTTCGAACGGCTGAACAGATTTTCTTGAATTATATCTAAGAATACTCTTGACTAATTCACCTTTAAAACAAAAAGAAAACAAAATCAAAATCGGTTTATCCGTTCTTGAGCTACGATGCCACAAACAGACACACACACACACACAGCCACGTCAAACTTATAACACCCCGTCGATTTGGCGTCGGGGGTTAAAAAAAAGAATAATTGAAATCGGACTATGGGTTAATGAATTTCAACTAAGTGCACATTTTCACTTTCATTCCCGCTCTCAAGAAAATCGTCCTGAATTTCGGGATAAAAAAGTATCCTATGTCCAACCTCGTAGTATGAACTCAAATCATGCCAAGTTTCATTTGAATCCGTTCAGTAGTTTCAGCGTGATGCGCGGCCATGATACAGACAGACAGACAGACAAAAATGAAAAAAAAATTGTTTCGGCTTCGGTATCGATCACAATTCAATGTACAGAATTCGACCTATTACAGTTTTATTATAAGTATAGATTATATTATCAAATAAATAAACTATTTAATTACTTCTAGTCTTTTCTTTATAATCGTAATCTTGCACAACCTTAGATCGTCAGCTATTGCGCGAGACTCGCACACACACAAGACCTTCGCGCGGTGGGTAAAGCGTTCTTAACTTTGATGAGTGTGCACAAGATATATTTTTGGTAGCGGCTAACGCCAGGTATTATTGTTTTTATTTTGTAGGCTAATTATGACGTAGCTATTTTCGCTTATGTGTAACTATTATCTTATCTGTGCCAATAGGTACTTCTCGATAGCAATGGTTCTCCTATCACTGCATCCCTCCCTTCCAAGATCGGAAATTGAAATCGCGAAGGTCGCTTCACCCCTTGATAAAGTGCCCTCGTCGGGTCCGAAACTAGTCCCGCATTCCCTAAATACACACGTTAGTAAAATCTTTAAGAAATATAGATTTTATTTATTGATCCAGTACACTCGTATTGCTCTTGTGTGTCCATGGATGTGTCCAGTTATAGTGAGTCAGAATTTCCCTTTACTAATTTCCAGTAAATTCTAGTAGTACCGGTGAGTCTATATGTACATGAGTTATTGAGTTAGGTTTGTTAAATTACATTTTTCGAAATTTAAACAATAATCAAGAAAATATTTTTTTACTAATAAAAAATAGCTTTTAATAAAAATAGAAGACAAAGGTTAAAACCATCAAAAAACATAGACTTAGAACAATAAATAACTTTGATAAACTTCCATTGACAATATAGTTTTCTAACAGTAGGTATACTTACATATAGACACCAATGTGCCTTCACTGTCTAAAAAATAATGGACACTAAAGCAAAACATTACCACTTGCCCTATGAGAGTCGCAATGTTGTAGACACCGTAAATACATTTTATTTTAAATCTGAAAATAAAACAAAAAGATCAATGTCATTTTGACTTTTAGTTTGAATTTTTATCTGAAGCAGATCTTATGCACAATATTTAGAAGGATTTATAGAAGGATGTGTAGATTATGTCTATCGAGAGTGGTTTTTTATTCAAGGGCGTTATACGGGAGAATGGCCTAGGCATTAAGTCCGCTTTTGTACAAAAAATGTACATCAGCTTTTAATACAAGTAAATAAATAAAAGAAATATAATAAGAGGTAGGTACTTAGTTCTATTTGCAGTTAGCTGGTTAAGACCTTGGACGGGAAAAAACCCGCCCCAACGAGCTAACCTCATCACATGACGCAAGCAAGCATGAAAACTGCATGCCTGCTTTACGCAGATGTCATTGACCTCCATTTTTTAGCTGCAACGAAGACAATATTTATTTATTAATTTTCGTTAACATTGTACACTTATAATTTATACCGAGCATCTATACTTAGATTGAGTATTAATATGTGGTAACATAAGAGAGTCACGACTCTCTTATGCATCCCTACGTATTTCTCATATTTACTAATATAATATTATATTAAAATGAAATTATAATCCTTACCGAAAAAGGTATCTCATCGCAACTGAAAACTACGAAGAATGAACGAAAATACGAAGCTTAATGATCCTAAAAATAGATCTTTAACGTCGACTTTATTATTCACACATAATATATGTTATTATTTATATCATTCAAAGTATTATTGTTCGATTCATAATGAAAAAATATTATTCGATGTCTAACTGACAAGGTGACACAATTACCAACACATCTAAAACGGCATTCAAACGGCATTCACACACAATTTGACTAGATTTTCAATCGAATCGTTTCGTGTTAACACAAATTGTCGAATTCAAGGTGATTGGGTGGTCAGGACCGCCTGACTTAATCGCGTCACATCAAATCTGTTTGTGTGGACGCTAATCGGCCAACTTTATCATTTAGTCTGCCTGCAGGCGGGTATACTGAGCAAATGTTTTGTATTTTTTTTTAAATATGTGTATTTACGCATTATTAAGGCATTTTTTAAGTTCGGTGGTTATATTTATGAGATGATTTATATTATTAGGTCAATACAGGTAGCATTTCTTCAAAACCAAAAAATATTACGTATGCGGTAACCTTTTTTACATACGTCCGTCTAGCACAGAAAATAAAATAAATGAAAATTGGCGATTTAGTTGTTACGTGTGACACGAAATCTGTTCGTAAGCCAATTCAATCACAAATCTGATCAGATAGTAAAATCGTATCGTGTGAATGCCGTTTAATTCATAAACTATTTGTATTATTAAAACCCGAATCGTCAGTATTATTATTGTATGTGTGTAAGTATTAAGTTTTTTTTTGCAGAAGAATGCAATGGCGATTCTTGCTCCCCCAAACAGCAGAGGAATACCGGGGTGGTTTTTAGTCAGTAAGACTGCGACAGACCTCTCCCTCCCTCCCGAAGGATGGAGCACATCCATGAGTATCTTCGACGTCAATACAAAAAAAAATAGGCAGTCATGGGACTGCCGACAGAAGTGAAAACCTAAACGAAACGACGAACTTAAAACGTCACATTAGCAGGTTGGTGACATTAATTAATAAGGAGCTGACAGAACTCAATGTTTAGATTAGCGCCCTCTAGTGGATCTATGGAGTGGAGTTCAGTGGTTTTTCCCCATAGCAAAAGTGCACAAACGTGCCAAAAGAAGTTTTCATTTCAAAAATTAATTTCGAATAAAATACATACACACACACATCTGTATATATGTAATTAGGTTAAAAATAAAATGTAGGTAATAACATATCTAAATGTATACATAGGGTACACTGGAAATTCTGCGCTCCTGGCCGCTCTAAGAAACTCGGCTCCATCTTACGAATTTTCCATCCATCCCAAAAAGTGCACAACGCCGCTAAGGAAGTTTTCATTTAAAAAAGTATTAAGTTTTACTGATAGGTACACTTAAACCGGTATCCCTGAAAGGTATAAGCAGAGTCTTTCTAAACACTCAAATTACACCAACTATAATTTGGTCCGTCACACTTGTTTCCGTCGTTCGAGCACTTTGGAATGAAATATTGGTAAATTAGGAGTATATTTTAAGTATATTGGGGGGTAGGGGGAGGGGGTATAACAAGCGTAAGCTAATGCTTTCTAATGCTAAACATTATTCTAACTAACCTGCTCGAGGTAATGTTTGAATAAGGTGACCATTTAATTTTTATTCATTGCACGAGCACCGTTAGATGTTGTAATTCTCATGGATTATTAAATGATTACATAGCCTGCAGGATAAGCATGCTGAAGTATCAATGGGCTGGCCACTTATGCCGAAGGACCGATGGCCGTTGAAGCAGCCGGGTCCTAGAGTGGAGACCGCGAATTGGTAAACGGAAGGTAGGACGCCCCCCAGGCAGATGAATCGGCGACCTGAAGAAGGTAGCTGGGACTGGATGCGGAAGCCTAATTTCATGTTTTATCAAATTAATATTAAAGTCCCCACAATTAAAACATGTTTTATTAAACAAATAATGTAATAATTGTTCTAGTCTGTTTACGAAATCATCAAAGTTTGTTTTATCCGGTGTTCTATAGCAACAAGTTATGTATGAGTTGGTCTCTTTGTTCTGTACCCCACATATTTCAAAACTATTTGTTTTATAAAGCCGTTTACAAATGTCGAAGTTCTCAACTTGTCTATTTTTATGAGTTAATATTAAACTTCCTCCGCTGGTTTTATTTAACCTCGTGTTGTAAAAGCTTAAAATATAATTTTAAAAACTAAACTGTGAAACCATGATTTGATTTGAAAAATTTACACTTATACATAAAAAGCTAATCTCGTTATGTAATTCATTTACGTAGATTTCCAAGTCATCTTTCTTGTTATTTATTCTTCATAGGTTTTGATAATAAATAGTAAATTGTAGTGAAGCTATCCCTATGTAACTCCCTGTCACTAACGAAAAATGTGCTCAATATATGGGATGGTCCCTTTTACTCTACTTGTCCCGAAAGTTTCACTCTTTTAGTAAGCTATGTTTAATAATAGGAAGAGGAGGACCAGGTGCTGTGGCGTGCATTGGGAGAGGCCTATATCCAGCAGCGGACTATGATAGGCTGATTGATTGACTCGAAAGGCCTTGTTTCAAAAATGCATTTCTAAGAGCCCACACAATAACACACGTTAAAAACATGAAAAGTGCTAAAGGGAATTGCTCCGAAATATGTTTTAAAAAGTATTATTAAAGGCTTTAGATGATACTCTTCCATCATAATTTATCTTTTTTCACTGGGTCCTTGTGAATAATATCCCCTTCAGAAATGAGTTGGACGTTTTCCTCTCAACCTTGTGATGTGCCTACCATAGGTTTCCGGAAGATGAAGCCACAATTTTACTATCATATTTAGTGTAGTATACATGCATTCAAAATTAATTTATTGGAAATACTTTCAAATACTACTGCTGAGGTTGTTTGCGCTTGTACTGCCAATGGTGTATGTGTAGATCCTTGACGGTGTACAGGATCGAAAATAATTACTCGAAGACTTGATTTTAGAAATATACTTATAATTCTAGTTTATTCACAATATTTGGCATATACAAAATTTATGTGACGAGCGAAGAATGGGTGGGGTGCGCGTCACCTTATGCGTTTGCTACATGCGTTTGGTTAGGTGGGAGATATCTTGCATCCCCCTCTAGCGTCTTGCGGCTTGAGCGTGAACAGAGGTGTTCATTATTTTTATCTACCGTATTACTGCGAATGCGGTGCTTCGTTTATATGCTGAGATACATTTTAGATGAATGCAAACAATTCACGAAGTTAGACGCGGCCCAAAGGTCGATGTTTAAAAGTTGTATAATATATTTATAATCATTACGCGATACCGGGTCAATAGTTACTACGTAATATTATTTTAAATGCTCAGTAGACTCGTCAGTCGCTACCAACTCAACCTATCTCTAGCACAAAATACAGGGAAAGCTTGTTGCCGCCACATCAAAAACTCTTAGGTATTTATGTTATTTAAAATAGGGGCAAACTATAATGGATGATAAAACAGTTGACTATTTAATAAAAATGAGTTAATAGACATTAACTAGTCATTTCTTACACCCGTAGCGCACGCCATTGGTCGGCCTGACATTGGCGGGGTGTGAAAAGGCCAGGCATGCATTATAAGTTGAAAACGATTACTTGAGTGCTGATGGTGGTACGAACAACATAGCAGTTATAGTTATTTTGTGAATTTGATAGTTCATAGCAATTGTGGTGAGATTGTAGCTAAAAAGTTGGTGACTGGTCACACCGCCCTAGTTCCTAACAATTTTTTTATACGTCGGTTGCAAACAAGCATACGGTCCGCCTGATGGTAAGCGATTACCGTAGCCTATGGATGCCTGCAACTTCAATACAATAAATAATAATAGGTTTATAAAATTATAATGTAATTTTCTGGTTCTGTTTGCTTGGCCATATTAATTTAATAAAACAGTTTTGAGGAAACACAGGTATAGGTATAGAGGAGTTAGATTGAATTCAGAAATACGGAAAACAGGTGAATTGTTATTTTATTTTAAGACAAAACTGTCAGGATTATATAATCAACTATTACAGGTAACAAGTCAGGAATATCACTACTAGGCTTGTCTAGTTGCAACCGACGCACCATCCTCAATCCAATCAGAACGTGAGTAGAACTACAATTTGCTAAATTATATTTCTTGATAGGTATTCAATATTCAATTCTTTTCAACTCTTTTTCAGATCATCAGCCCAACTTCTGTCATTACATATAAGACATACAGTACATATAAGACCAAAACAGTGTGTGTGTGATTCCACAATAAAGTTTCAGAATGTTGCGAATAATTTGTTTGATTTTTAGTTTTATTTGTTAAGTTGAAACAGCACCAATTCGTATGTTACGACAGTTCCGAGTAGCTGGAACCAAAAATACATACGGACAATTATTACATTCTGTAAATTCACGTAATATTACCTAATATATCTTGACTACCTTGCAACTGTAACCATGATGTTTATAAACTTTGGAGAACAATGGGAACGAGAACTTACAAAAGAGTAGGATAATAAATTGATAGATTAGTTTAATTACAAACAAAATAAGTTAATCTAATAAGTACGCAATCAGAGTTCTTTAAAAGTTTATGGGAGATTAGTTTTCTCAAGACGTTCAATATGACGTCAGGCAATTCTGGGCGACATTCTTCCTCCCTCTCTAACTCTTCCCACTCTACTACCTTGGCCTTCTTTTCGCCGTAGCTCAGCCCAGGAGAATGTCGGTATTCGCTTTGTAAGGATGACAAGTACAGCAAAAACTATTGCAATAGTAACCGAAAACTCAGAAGAAACATTGAATACAGGCTATTATTGGTGAACACCTTTCTGCTTTACGGCCCGACAAAAACAATATAGCGTCTATCATTACCTGTAATGGAAAATCTTATTTCTTTGTAGCTGAATACATTACATGTTGAATACATTAGCAGCTGTAATGAACGGCAATATGGTAATGGCGGCCAGACCCGCAAATAAAGAAGTTGTTTTCTGTTAAAGAACTGATAGAATACTAACCTTTAAATTCATAGACCGAGTTATGTAGAAGAAATCCAAGCCACTCAAAGCAATGTTAATATTTTTGACTTGTGATATATATCTTTGAACCTGAAAAATTGATTACATTGTACACTCGTTTGCCATTTGAGTACTAAAGTAAATTTTCGCGATTCAAGGTATTATGACAATTAACAGACTAAGGAAACAGTTTATCTTTTTTAAACCGATGTGCGTTGCAATCTGAGAGAAAAATGAGATGTTTTCTTTTCTATAATTGTGGCTAAATTACACAAATTATTGTTGACATGTGAATTTGTGCGCCTCTCTTAAAGGGAGACGGGCATGTCTTGGCCACCTGCTGTTTAACATGGGGATAAAGTTTGCCGAGGTTCTCAGTTCTTAGGTTATTAGGCTCATCCATTCTTAGGTTTTACCCGCGCACTTGTAGTAACTATTAGCCCCGGTGAGATGATGAACCGATTTATTTTGTACAGGGATATATTTATAACTTTTGATTTTTGTTCAAATTAAAAAGTTTTAAGATCACAGTGTCGATAGAAAAGAACGACGAACCTTATCATTTCGTTCTATCGAGTGATAGAACGAAATGATAAGGCGCTCGTGTTACGTACACAGTCAAAGAAAAGTAGTCATTTTTAGCCTATAGTTATACCTACATACCTCTCCAGTGAACTTAGAACTGGGTAGGTCGTATAATATATGCAGCGGTACTAAAGCGTTGGTATTTATCCTCGCTGCAAGTAGAAGTACCAACAATCCTCGTATTATTTGGTAAGTGACTGAATATGTAAAGTATATAGTGTGATCCACAGCAAATGGATATCTGTTGAGAAAAACATCTTTAACGCGACCTTTTTACATAATAGAGTTTACGACATTCACATAAATCAGTGTAAGTGTAATCTTGTTGTCTTTAAAAAAACCAACTTCAAAAACGACCTTAACCAAAATTATAAAATGTGACTTTAAAAAGAAACTTTACAAAATTACAAAATGTCATTTTGGGATTATTAAATAAATGAATAATTTTATTAATATTATAATTTTATTTATTAGCTAAAAGAATTTAATAGCAGGAAGTGCCTTTTCAAATAGGTTCTGCAAATAATTCATTCAGCCACTTTTTTTTTTTTTTTTTTTATTGTGGAATGGAATAGGCGTTTGTCTTGCAACTCATCTGATCATCATTGACAATGAAGACGAAGATAGTACACGCCTATCCAAGAGAAACCTATTCTATACACTTGAGTGTTAAAGGATTATAATTATAATTTTTGTATAATATATTTTATAACCAATAAATAGTTAAATACTTTGTCAAAATTAATTTTATTGTAAAAAGAGTAGTAAAAAAACTCGTCTAATCATTGTATGCCTTAGCAAAGTTCCTTTGGCCCACAAGAGAAGAAATCACTTGCCAACGAGACCATTCTTACACGAGCATCCGGCTTCTGTACGCACCCTAAAAGTATGGAATGAATTTCCTTGAGACTATGGTACGGGGTTCTTCAAAAAGATCGTAAAAATCTTTTTCAGCTTTATACCACAGGTTCTGCAAATTTTGATTAAAATGCTTATCATCAAGGAGGCATAAGCGGTTACTGTAGCTTGCTAGTATGCGCGGTGCATCACGCAAACGTGTAGTCATTGATATGCAGTTAAATTGACAATTTTCTTTAGTTTGACGTCCTTCAGCGCCCTGAAGAAATCATGTGATATGAAACTCATTATTTTTTATTTATTTAAATACAATTTCTGTTATTTAAATACAAATGTAAGTTTGTTTGGTAAAACATGTTCTACTTTATTTATTAAAGTAAGAAGTATGTACCTTCCTTCCATATTACAATCTAGAAAATCTTTGTAAAAATGTTATATTTACTCTTTTAGAATACGGATTTCATTAATTATGTCTACACGCTCTTTTTGATAACCTGACAACTAAAAAAAAACAAATTTAACCACAGTCTAAACTCATCTTAGTACGAAAAGATTAATAATTGTGTTTACAAACAAACCATACTTACTTCGAATCTTGAGAATTATTATCTTCGCAAACAATATAGTGTTTGTGATTACCACTGCAATAAAAAGATATGCTATTAACCTCTTTTATGCAAAAGCATTTCAAATTTGCTGTGTTTTCATAGCACACAGAACTATTATACTTTTTCATTTTATTATTTTATATGCATATAAAAAGCGAAAAATATTTCAGGTATACATTTCCTATGAACGAAAGTATACACAATAAAGCTAGTCTGATCAGTCAATATTTTAAATTTTAAATTTAGAATACCGTAAGCCTAGACGCGCACTACGAGTTTTTTGTCATAATGTCGTGCCACAGCATCGTAACATATGGGTCTCTGTGGTGCTGTGGTATTGGACTGCAAAGTTGCCGCAGCCTGGACAAGCTGTTTCTAACAAGCTACAACTCTTGCCACGCAGCGAATAACTCCTAGTGCGCGCCTAGCCTTCACATAAAATGTATAAAATAAATTTATGTATTGTAAATAAATTTATAGTGGCAAAATATATTTATTTATATTAATGTTTATTACATTCCATAACTAAATAACTAAATCAACACGCTGTATAAAACCGGAACTAAAATATTTGAACAATAGAGATACTACCTCTTGAAAACTTACTTTATGGTGAAATATAATAGTATGCATATCCAGTATACGTTGGCTGTGACTGACATCACTAGGATGATCCCAAAATGATTGTTTACAAGCTTCACTAAATGCGCTATCTTCAAATATTGTATGCGGAATTTGCCAAACACAAAATGTTCCTAAAATAACGTAAAATGAATGAACTGGAAATGAGATTGCATTTACTTAACTTAACGGTCGTTAGACTGAATCGGTTCAAACTGTTGTCAGGTAGAATTGCGATTTCGGATTAGAATCTGTAAACAACTAACTTATATTATGTTATGTATGTTAAAGTTAACTGTGGAACAGGCTAGCCATGGCCCACTCACTTGATAGACAATTTCTGGAATTTGACTTATGCTCGTGAACGTATTGCTTTTCTGGCGAAAAAAACAGAATGGACGCTCTTACGCGCCAACTTTGAAAGGGAATCTATCGCAAAGTTATAGTTATAAAGGTTTTTCAATAAGGACGCTCGAACTTTGACAGCGCCATAAACTAAGTAGGTATATTACGCCAGTATTTTATGGACAGCGCATAGCAGCTATCTTGGTAAAGTGATAGCTGTCAAATTTGAAAAAAATACTTATTTAGTGTTTACATTTCACCACGAAACCCTACACACTTTAACAACACGTTGAAATGTTTACAATTTATTATCAAAATCAGTGCTCTGTTCGCCTAAGGTTCCGTGCGTTCCATCCAATTTATGGCATTCATGGCCATGCTGCAAAGTCTACAATCCCTCGTTTAATGAATAAATTTGAGACAATCAGTGATCGATGAACCAGTGCCTGTACGTCAAAGACACGCAAGCAGAGGAAAAAGGATGGCGTTTGTCGTATCACTTCGCTTTGAGAGCACTTCTGCTACAGCTAGCATCGGAATCCTTGGTGTCGATATATCGAGCGTGATGATGGTGAAAAAACTAAATGTAAAATTATTAGTAGCCTACATTTTACAGTAAAAAGAAACAGAAATTACCTGTTGTACAGCTCTTTTTAGGTGCTCGTTATGTATAACAAAATATTCTGCTAGATATAAGCTTATAATTATCAGAAACATGTCGTTACAGTTCCAAATAAATATAACCTGTATGTAGTAAATCTAAAATCATACACAATAAATATAGCATAGTTATCAAATACTGACCATAAATATAAATAATAAATTGATCTGGATGAAAAAACTGATAATTTCTCAAGGACATACGGTGGTGGTGCAGCGCCTGACACCGATGCGGAAGGTTGCTTCACCATTTGATCAAGTTGAATTCGGAATTAATTGTGCGTCCCCGAAATACACATGTGAGTATAACCGTATGTCCTTAATAAATATGTATAAAATTCAAGAAAGGAAAAGCTTAATACAAATTAAAAAGTAACACAAATATAGTCAGGCTATTTTTATCTGGAATTAAATTCAAAAATAGGTAGAGAAAAAAGTAAAAGAAGAAGAATAAGTAGTCGCAGTAAAAGAATTAGTAGTAACAGAGTAGCAATAATATCCTATGATGATGAAAAATCATAAGAATAAAAAATAAATCCATAGATCAACAATATGCACTGTTAGACAGCCTTAATCCATCGGCTACCCGTCTTTTTTAACCAGGTGTCACTGCACTTTATGGTACAAGGTCCTAAGCTGCTAAGTAGAGCAGCACTCGAAAACCACCATTCGTACTTGGCAGTTCTGTGGACTGTATTGACTATATTTTTTCCTTTAGCTTTGCTAACGCCAACAGCTATGTCTTCAATCGTTAAATGACATCTCGAAGCCTTGTTCATAAATAAGTCTATTTTTTAAATTATCTTTTTGTGTCTTACCGACCAAAAACTATACGCTGTATTTAAGCAAGATAGTAGGATAAATCAAACTGGATTACATTTCGTAACTTCTTAAATGCTGCTCGATCAAATAAAATTTTTGTGAAGACCGTTTTCTCAAATATGGATCTAAGGATAACTTATCTTAGGCAAACGTATTGGGTGATAATTTTTTTTTGTAGTTGTAAAAAAATCCGGTATCTCAATTACGACGTTATATAATATTTTCGTCTTGTCCAAAGGCATGCATTTTTCATACTATACCAAAGTCCTCCGATTATTTCGTCATAATTATAACATGATTAAGAAGGTAGTGTGTAATATACCAGCGATTAAAAAGTGCGGAATAATTTTTTGTCCAAAATCTTATCTTCCATTCCCATAGTGCAGAGCATCGGAAAATTGCACCATTCTGTTTTACACCTTGCTACCTTGCTTTGTTACAGCGAGTGTGCGGTGTTACAAACTTTTCGGAACCCGGCTTATTCGGGAAGTACAAGGGCCCGCAGGCCCGTTTTAATAAATCGAACTTTTCTATGAGATGTGGCGTGCTTTTGAGACGCTGTGCAAATTAATAGAACGAACTTTGTTACATTTTCGATTTTCATTACTGTACTCACTTGAGTGACGTTGGTATTAATAAATCAAACTGCGAACTTAATAGAGGTCGTTGCATTATACTTAAGTGCAGTCAGACTGTGACTTAAGAGCGACTTTTGAACACAGAATACCTACTAACTATTATAAAACTTGTAAAGTAGGTACGTGTAAATATGGATTTCGAAAATATCATAAACGATGTTATATATTATTATGATCAATTGGATTATCAGGATGAAATTTTGTAATCAGATTTCAAACTGATAATAATAACTAACAGTAGGAAACGAGTTCATTTCTTCAATACAGTGTATTATTAACAAACGTTATTCACTCTAAGCTTTACAAAATTAAAATGAAACGTAAATTCATTTGATCAAGTTCTTGACCTGAAGATTGATATTAAGTAATCTATATATAACAATCTCAATACTAGTTGATTAATCAACGACAATCTTGAGGTGCTATTCATAGCTGAGATTGCTCTTAAGCTCAGTTTTGAGCACGATTTATAAATACCTAATGAACTGAATAAATATAAATTTAATATACAGTGATTATATCCATATTTCGTGATTAAAATGTCGTGACAATGAATTGCCCTTCCTGGATAAGATCACAGTAAACTAACGTTTAAAAGATCTCCCCAAAAAATTGCTGTAACATTAACATGGGTTTTGTTGTTCACTTTTGTAGTCTTCTGTACCCTCTAAAAGCCAACAGGTTCGTATGTTTAAAATTTGTTTTTAAAGCTTCTACGAAACAAAAATATATAAGGTTGAAACTCTAACTTATTGAACCGATGAATTAGGTAATGTGGCAGAGAGCCTTTGGATTGAGGCGTTCACTCATTGTTAAAATGTCATTAAGAGGCCTATTGCAGTGAACGACCTAGGGCGCGGGCAACGAACTTTTGGGGAAGTCGTCGTCCAAACAGATACAGGTCCGAGAGGCAGAGCGCAGTGTTCCGCGCGAGGGGTAGCGGTCGCACCGGGTGACGGGACCCGTTTTGGGTGAGACGGGTCAATGCCTGTCGGGGGTTGCGGAAGAATGCAATGGCGATTCTCGCTGCCCCGATCATAGGCAAGCAGTGGAACACCGGGGTGGTTTTTAGTCGGTAAGAGTCCGACAGACCCCTTCAGGCCCCCCCAAGGGCGGAGGACATCCATGAGGATCTTCCACCTCGTTACAAAAAAAAAAGTGAACGACCTAGGGCGGAATATATTATGAAGAAGAGAGAGAGAGTGTGTGAGAGAGAGAAAAATAGATAAATTAAATAAGTACCTCACTTATTACACCTTTCCACATACTAAACTCTGTGTAGTCGAAGGTCTGTGGCATCATCACTTTAAAATAGTTTTCAGTGATATTGTTTGAATAGCACAAACGAACGACATGAAGCCCATGGCTCATGAATAAAATATGTTCCACTAGAACAAAAATCTGATTAAATATACTAGCAACACGAGTAAAATAGTAGACTTTTTCAGTGAGCAAAAGCTAAATTTGGTAACTGTAATACTGTGTATAATGGTGACATATACCTAATGAGTTATTTAGTTAACCTACCTTATCATACATTCTGTCAAGTTTTACGGAAGTGGTTGATAGAAGAGAGCTTTTATTCAGTTTATGAATTTCTACAAAAATCGCCTTTCATATCATTTTAGACATGCTTTCATAATGTGCATAACTAATATGAACGTTTGTGTGTATTAGGCAAATACTATCAACAATTTTTTAATTTCAAGGTATAATTTTGCATGTGACACACATGTTTTAAGTCAAGTTTTAATTTCTTTCCTAATTATATTTTCTACTTTTCTTATGTACTTACCTAATATTTGCAAGGCACTATGTAGAGGTAGTTCACCTAGGGCACCCGTCCAAACGTCCGCAACTAGCCTAGTCTACGAAAGGCAACTATCAATATTTTTGGCAGGTGGCAGGCTCTTCGTGGATTCAAATTTCTTTTTCACATTTTTGTTGAAGAAGAGCACCTAAGGCTCAGCAGCCTAGTGCTGGGATGTATTTGGTTTACAGGAAAAGCAGAAAAAAATATATGGCTGCAGCTTCTTGTCGAAGTTCATCTATAGCTTTCTTTATTTCAGCCAGGTACTGTTTATGGTTTCACAGGTGTGTTCTGTCATTTTTATTATATCTTCATTGTACTGTCTGTTTTTACACATAAGTTTTATAATTAAGTATCTACAAATAATAAATATTCAAGTGTTTACATTGATATCTTTCATTTAATAACATCCTGTAAACTAAATATAACCCGGCACCAGGCTCCTGAGTCATGGGTGCTCTTCGTGGACAAAAATTTAAAAATAAATTTGAATCCAGGAATAGCACTTAAAAAAATATTGATAGTTGCCCTTCGTGGACTAGGCTAGTTGCCATGCGCGCAGGTGCCATTCGAACTGGTGCCGTATGTGGACTACCTCACTATGTGTGGCTAAATGTGTCTTATGCTCATAATTCAATTGTCATCCTTTGTACTACATTTTAAGAAAATAAAGATATTATTATTATAAAAACTGCGATAAAAGTACCCTTCGTTGGGTTTAGAGCAGCTATGTTTGTATTAATAACTAGTAATTTATATAATGTAGGTAGTATACACATACGCCAAGACTGCCGGGGATCTCAGGAAAATCCTTTCGAGGTTCCACCATGTGGTTTTAGTCGGTTCGAGTCCGACATATATCTTACCGTTTAGCCCCGATGAAATGACGACCCGTGTGGGCTTCGACATGTCATAAAAATACAGTAAGTTTGTGTGTTTAAAAAAAATCATCATGAAACATGCAATATATACATAAAATCCTTACCAACGCTTGCTATCATTATGAATACCGATACCAAAGTTATTTTAACATAAAAGTTTTTTCCGAAATCTGGTAATTGTCTTTCTGTTACCTCTATACTCTTGATAAGCAATGGCCACCTCCGACCAATATTCGCCAGGTCTAGTGCCGATATTAAACACATAGTGTAAAATACTACTTTACCTGGAAATAAACATGTGTATAGCTTATCAAAACACAATGATTCATATTATAGCATCCTAGCCATCCATCCTAACTGGAGCCTTGACTAAAAATGCAAATAATATTTCTTGTTTTCTTCTCAGACAGTGCTCAAATTATCGACGTTTACGATTCTTACTATTTCTGCTTTTTTTTTTTTTACAAAAATAACTAATCTTATACCCATTCAAGTATTTTTTTCTGATTTGTGCTTATTTAAGACGTTAAGAACGTTATTGACAACGAGGTCAAGAAGTAAATTATATCTACCAACTGCACAAAACTGATTGCGGTTGGAGCTACTACACTTAAAACTCTAGACAACTTATCCAACTTTTAAAGCCCAACTTAGAAAAGATCAACCGGCAGATCTAAGTAGCGTGGACAGTATTTAGCGAAGCGCTGTAAGACTACATTCACACATACGAATTTTCATGCCAATTTCAATGACTTCAAGATCCAGTCATTACCTCAAAAATCTGGACAATATATTGACATCCTTGGTGTTAAATATCCATAGTTTTATTTATATCAGCCCTTTCTCTTATGAAATATTAGCTTTATTTGTCAATTTTTAAGTTAAATATATCATTTTCAAAATAATATTTCTGCATTAAAAATCTCAAAATTTCCTAAAATTGTTAGCATCTTACGTTATTTTCGTGCTTCTACTATAACACCTAAAATTTTACCTCACGTTTCTATAACAGTCTATATAGACCGATAACTTGGTCAAAGTGGCATGAACCTGTTTGATGAGGTGCACCTGAATACAATTATCAGTGAAACTGCAGGCATAAGGTAGTTAGACAATAAATTGGAAACTTACTGATAATATTTATCGACGTATTCTTCTGAACTAAATAGTTTAGAGTCGTGAGTGGCATGAACAATAGTCCGAACAAGCTGAATACATAGTATACAGTATATGGTGACCAAAGAGTGTACCTGTGTATAATCACAATATAAATTAATAATAATAAACATTTTCAGATATTTTAGTAAATACAATGTACTGTCGTGTGTGTGGGTGAGGTTTTAGTTCAACTACGTTTTATTTTACATATTTCACTTTCATCAGTGAAAGTACAGTTATAAAACTGTAGCTATTACACACAAAATAGACGTCCAAATGGTAATTTGGTAAATTAATTTAGATGCCATCTATTTTGAATAACTTCCAATATTGCTCTAACTATGCTTATTAAACAAATCATTACAAAACAAACAAAAAATCATCTATGGAGAAATTTCAAAATTTAACCAATTGAAATATAAATTCTGACTCTTACCTCAATTTGTCACTTTTCTGACTTGTCAGTCCAGATAACGGTAGTAAACCCATAAGTCGACTGCAGAGTAATGCTCGTCTGGTTGTATTATACAAACTACCTTCTTTTGTCTGATTCATACTTAACCTTTTAAGGCCCATAGACCTCTGCCGGAACTTATTTGACATTATTTATAAAATAAGCTAAACATTTAATATTGTTTATTATAAAGCAACAGTAGCACCCGTGCTCAGAATATTAATGTTTCTTTACAAAAGTGTTAGATTAATACAAATTTTATGAATCATTCCTTATGAAAATTTAATCAAAATTACTAAACACAAGAGCTTATATCAATACATATTCAAATAAAACAGACTAAGTCCGGTAAGGAAATAGACGGGTGTCATTTACTTTAAAACAAACAAATACACAAAACGAAGCTTGCGCTGGAGCACCCGAGTGACAACATGTTGTTTATGTTACGAAATGGGTATATTCGAGCATCGTGCTCTAGTCGTTTGTCTAAACATTTGTTTAAAAACACAATTTCTACTTTGTTTTCTTTTCTCATTTTAACCTGATTGTGAGACTTCGTATACAGTATACAAAGTCTTACACTGAAGTTCAAAATTATTGAGTTCTAATTATCGACAATGTCATCTTCCAGGATTTGATTCTACAAAACTTACAAACATTTAATCATTCAATTGTATTTAGTACTCAAACACTCAATATTAAAACAAATAAGTAAATGTAAGCGCCTTGTTCCAACATAGAATCGGATATATCATTTTCATAATGATCACCAATACACAAGTTTTGTTAGTGAACTATAAAATGATATATCGCAATGATTTTGAAACATTTTAGCGGTTTAATTATGCGGGCTATAGGTCAAGGTAACTCTTATATTATTATTAAAGATATACGGCTTTACTCACGTGTGTATTTCGGGGATGATCGACTAGTTTCGAACCCGACGGGAATTTCAAGGAGTGAAGCGTCCTATAGTGGTGGTGTCAGGTGTCACACTGAATTGGTGACGTCGCTACCGGCTCTTTTGCTTTTCGGAATGTGCGGATGTAGATATTGGCGGTTTATTTCCGTTGCGGGGTTGGCACCGTGGCACTCCTTGAAAAAGGGGCCCCGTCACGTCCGAAACTAGTAGGGCATCTCCGAAGTACACATGTGAGCCAAAACCAAAACCACTCACAAAACATTAGTTCCAATATTCTTTTATATTGTACGCATGAAACAGTTTGAAGGGTACATTTTCCTAAAAAAATATTGATTCTCTGTGTTGGTTGTATCGGTTGTACATATCTAATGTAACAGAGATAGTGTCGCTTATAGTTGACGTATGTCCTATATATACAAACACCAATTTGTGAAATCTAAATTTATTATTTAGAACTATTTTTATCATTGATTTATGAGCTACTCTATCAAATTGTCATAATCAGTGGTAGATTGGCTAAAATTGTATCATTACGTTTCTGAACCAATTTATCCCGAACCAAAACTACATGGAATTTTGTGTCTTCAGACCCAACAACTGTTTTCTACTTCATTACCCTAAAGTTCCTGCCCTTGTTTCTATCCGCTACAAGTCAGGTTTACGGCTTGGAATTCAAAGGTAATTAGTTGAAAAAAACATCAAATATTTATGTTTGCGGAGCATTGAAGCTGTAAAAAAATTAGGGTTCAAAAACCTACGGTGCTTTCCATTGACCTATAATCATGGAAATTGGTGAATAGCAAGGTCTCAGCACGCGTAAATCACATAAAAAATACATTTTGCGATTACAAACTTATATTTTGTGCTTGGAAAATTTACTGTGATCTACCTACATTAGTAGTAATTTTAAAACGAGAGAGTTACTTAAGTTTGTCTTTCGGAAAAAAAACAGGCAATAGGTAATCTTCGAGAATCGGTGCACGAGTCAGACTCGCACTTGTCCGATTTTTATTTTTAAAGTCACTGTAAATCTTTAATATAGTTTTTGATAACGTCGGTAATAAAAAAGCCGGCTTTAATATCTAGCAATATGATGAAAAGCCATACAAGCTGAACCTGTGTTACTAAGTGATGGCTTTCTAGTTCTCCCTTTAAATAAACTAAACTATGAATGAACAATAACTTTGTACGAGCAGGAAAAAAAATTACCAGTAGCAAAATATATTTGAGGATTGTTGTAGAAAGGCTCTGTCTAAAGCTGTGTTGCAGAAGCCTATTAGTTATGAGACCGCATTTTCGAGACATCCCTATTACATTCTTTTGAAAGATTGAAAGTACAGGGAAGAAGATATATTTTTTATGTTCGCCTATTCAGTGATTATCACAGTCAATCGTATAGAGGACACAGGCATTCGTATGTAAGTTACTTTATATATATATAGTATTATAATAGCTGTTGTCCGCGACTTCATTCGCGTGGAAATTGTGGTGAAATCCATACCACAGGCACAGTACATTTTTCCGGGATAAAAAGAATCCCATGTGCTTTTCCAGACCATAAATTGTCTCTGTGCCAAATTTCATCCAGATCCGTTTAGCCGTTTTTGCGTGATAGCGACCAAATATTCATACATCGATACAACCTCACAAACTTTCGCCTTTATAATATTAGTAAGAATATAAATACTAGAAACCCGCCCCGGCTTCGCACGGGTGGTTTATTTATATTAAACATGTTGTGATACGATTGTAGCCAGTCAAAGCTATTAGGTGAAACTGATGTCAATCCATCATTTCAACACTTCACTGATTGAACAAAACTTGGCAAAAATGCAAAGCATTAAAATAGTTAGACAGGGCTAATCATCAAACGAAATGCATAAAACTGCATACGTAATACTATTTTTTTGCGGAATTTTGGCGAGGGATAGTTGAATATCATAACCGTTATCTCATCATACAAACATTAAAGGAAATTGTAACGGATCGGAAGTGCGGTGCAATGTAAACACACTTCTTAGCTGACCGTCTCTGCCATGCAGTACTTAATCCCTGGCTTCTTTTTTTGTGGACCAAGACCAAGAGGCCCCGGTTTTCTTTGAGGTGTGCAATAGTTAATAATTATTTTTAAATTCTCCAGAGAGTTGAGTTCTTTGCTATGTTCAAAACTTCGGATGCATACCTTCTGGCTGTAACATCTTGTTAAAGGAATGTCCGATTAAAATAATTCAAAAATGAAAATAATTTTATGTTTTATTTAGATAAGGATTAATACTGAGGTACGAATAACATGGTCTGGTTTATCTGGTGTTGCAATTGTAACTTTTTAAACATTAAAAGTGGTTATAGTGACATGACTATAATAGTTAGGCATATGGTGTCGCAAAATATTTTGTAGATACTGATCAGTTCTTTAAAACTGTAGTACATTATTTTTTGCTATCATCGATAGTTTTCGCAGCGCACGCGATGTAAGAATTTTATAGATTTATAATTTATTTTTACCTTCGGTTACTTTATTACAGTTTTCACAGATATCCCTAAGATAGCCAAATAAAAAATAAAGCCTATCTTACTTTTGATAATATGGCATTACGCTGGTGAAAGAATTCTTAAAATCGGTCCAGTACTTACTGTAAGTTTTTGATCTTAACAAACTAAAGTAGAAATTTTTCTCTTTGGATTAATCTCTGCAGATTAATTTAGAAACGAAAAATTGCAATTGACTATTTACAATTTAACGTTTTCTTTCTTGTTAGTTTACAATCAATCAATATCCAATAGTGACCAGCAGGCCTAGACAATGGATCTTCGTTTTCTACTACGATGACAGTAGAATAGAAAATTAAATGTTTGGGATTGACGTGAAAACCACGCACGTTGAAATATCACATAACTAAGCGTAAAGAACTTTGAAACAGTAGACAACACTTTTAACAAACGCTTTCTTTACGAAGCATTTTTTACAGAGCTTACAAAATCATCATGAAACATGCAATATATACATAAAATCCTTACCAACGCTTGCTATCATTATGAATACCGATACCAAAGTTATTTTAACATAAAAGTTTTTTCCGAAATCTGGTAATTGTCTTTCTGTTACCTCTATACTCTTGATAAGCAATGGCCACCTCCGACCAATATTCGCCAGGTCTAGTGCCGATATTAAACACATAGTGTAAAATACTACTTTACCTGGAAATAAACATGTGTATAGCTTATCAAAACACAATGATTCATATTATAGCATCCTAGCCATCCATCCTAACTGGAGCCTTGACTAAAAATGCAAATAATATTTCTTGTTTTCTTCTCAGACAGTGCTCAAATTATCGACGTTTACGATTCTTACTATTTCTGCTTTTTTTTTTTTTACAAAAATAACTAATCTTATACCCATTCAAGTATTTTTTTCTGATTTGTGCTTATTTAAGACGTTAAGAACGTTATTGACAACGAGGTCAAGAAGTAAATTATATCTACCAACTGCACAAAACTGATTGCGGTTGGAGCTACTACACTTAAAACTCTAGACAACTTATCCAACTTTTAAAGCCCAACTTAGAAAAGATCAACCGGCAGATCTAAGTAGCGTGGACAGTATTTAGCGAAGCGCTGTAAGACTACATTCACACATACGAATTTTCATGCCAATTTCAATGACTTCAAGATCCAGTCATTACCTCAAAAATCTGGACAATATATTGACATCCTTGGTGTTAAATATCCATAGTTTTATTTATATCAGCCCTTTCTCTTATGAAATATTAGCTTTATTTGTCAATTTTTAAGTTAAATATATCATTTTCAAAATAATATTTCTGCATTAAAAATCTCAAAATTTCCTAAAATTGTTAGCATCTTACGTTATTTTCGTGCTTCTACTATAACACCTAAAATTTTACCTCACGTTTCTATAACAGTCTATATAGACCGATAACTTGGTCAAAGTGGCATGAACCTGTTTGATGAGGTGCACCTGAATACAATTATCAGTGAAACTGCAGGCATAAGGTAGTTAGACAATAAATTGGAAACTTACTGATAATATTTATCGACGTATTCTTCTGAACTAAATAGTTTAGAGTCGTGAGTGGCATGAACAATAGTCCGAACAAGCTGAATACATAGTATACAGTATATGGTGACCAAAGAGTGTACCTGTGTATAATCACAATATAAATTAATAATAATAAACATTTTCAGATATTTTAGTAAATACAATGTACTGTCGTGTGTGTGGGTGAGGTTTTAGTTCAACTACGTTTTATTTTACATATTTCACTTTCATCAGTGAAAGTACAGTTATAAAACTGTAGCTATTACACACAAAATAGACGTCCAAATGGTAATTTGGTAAATTAATTTAGATGCCATCTATTTTGAATAACTTCCAATATTGCTCTAACTATGCTTATTAAACAAATCATTACAAAACAAACAAAAAATCATCTATGGAGAAATTTCAAAATTTAACCAATTGAAATATAAATTCTGACTCTTACCTCAATTTGTCACTTTTCTGACTTGTCAGTCCAGATAACGGTAGTAAACCCATAAGTCGACTGCAGAGTAATGCTCGTCTGGTTGTATTATACAAACTACCTTCTTTTGTCTGATTCATACTTAACCTTTTAAGGCCCATAGACCTCTGCCGGAACTTATTTGACATTATTTATAAAATAAGCTAAACATTTAATATTGTTTATTATAAAGCAACAGTAGCACCCGTGCTCAGAATATTAATGTTTCTTTACAAAAGTGTTAGATTAATACAAATTTTATGAATCATTCCTTATGAAAATTTAATCAAAATTACTAAACACAAGAGCTTATATCAATACATATTCAAATAAAACAGACTAAGTCCGGTAAGGAAATAGACGGGTGTCATTTACTTTAAAACAAACAAATACACAAAACGAAGCTTGCGCTGGAGCACCCGAGTGACAACATGTTGTTTATGTTACGAAATGGGTATATTCGAGCATCGTGCTCTAGTCGTTTGTCTAAACATTTGTTTAAAAACACAATTTCTACTTTGTTTTCTTTTCTCATTTTAACCTGATTGTGAGACTTCGTATACAGTATACAAAGTCTTACACTGAAGTTCAAAATTATTGAGTTCTAATTATCGACAATGTCATCTTCCAGGATTTGATTCTACAAAACTTACAAACATTTAATCATTCAATTGTATTTAGTACTCAAACACTCAATATTAAAACAAATAAGTAAATGTAAGCGCCTTGTTCCAACATAGAATCGGATATATCATTTTCATAATGATCACCAATACACAAGTTTTGTTAGTGAACTATAAAATGATATATCGCAATGATTTTGAAACATTTTAGCGGTTTAATTATGCGGGCTATAGGTCAAGGTAACTCTTATATTATTATTAAAGATATACGGCTTTACTCACGTGTGTATTTCGGGGATGATCGACTAGTTTCGAACCCGACGGGAATTTCAAGGAGTGAAGCGTCCTATAGTGGTGGTGTCAGGTGTCACACTGAATTGGTGACGTCGCTACCGGCTCTTTTGCTTTTCGGAATGTGCGGATGTAGATATTGGCGGTTTATTTCCGTTGCGGGGTTGGCACCGTGGCACTCCTTGAAAAAGGGGCCCCGTCACGTCCGAAACTAGTAGGGCATCTCCGAAGTACACATGTGAGCCAAAACCAAAACCACTCACAAAACATTAGTTCCAATATTCTTTTATATTGTACGCATGAAACAGTTTGAAGGGTACATTTTCCTAAAAAAATATTGATTCTCTGTGTTGGTTGTATCGGTTGTACATATCTAATGTAACAGAGATAGTGTCGCTTATAGTTGACGTATGTCCTATATATACAAACACCAATTTGTGAAATCTAAATTTATTATTTAGAACTATTTTTATCATTGATTTATGAGCTACTCTATCAAATTGTCATAATCAGTGGTAGATTGGCTAAAATTGTATCATTACGTTTCTGAACCAATTTATCCCGAACCAAAACTACATGGAATTTTGTGTCTTCAGACCCAACAACTGTTTTCTACTTCATTACCCTAAAGTTCCTGCCCTTGTTTCTATCCGCTACAAGTCAGGTTTACGGCTTGGAATTCAAAGGTAATTAGTTGAAAAAAACATCAAATATTTATGTTTGCGGAGCATTGAAGCTGTAAAAAAATTAGGGTTCAAAAACCTACGGTGCTTTCCATTGACCTATAATCATGGAAATTGGTGAATAGCAAGGTCTCAGCACGCGTAAATCACATAAAAAATACATTTTGCGATTACAAACTTATATTTTGTGCTTGGAAAATTTACTGTGATCTACCTACATTAGTAGTAATTTTAAAACGAGAGAGTTACTTAAGTTTGTCTTTCGGAAAAAAAACAGGCAATAGGTAATCTTCGAGAATCGGTGCACGAGTCAGACTCGCACTTGTCCGATTTTTATTTTTAAAGTCACTGTAAATCTTTAATATAGTTTTTGATAACGTCGGTAATAAAAAAGCCGGCTTTAATATCTAGCAATATGATGAAAAGCCATACAAGCTGAACCTGTGTTACTAAGTGATGGCTTTCTAGTTCTCCCTTTAAATAAACTAAACTATGAATGAACAATAACTTTGTACGAGCAGGAAAAAAAATTACCAGTAGCAAAATATATTTGAGGATTGTTGTAGAAAGGCTCTGTCTAAAGCTGTGTTGCAGAAGCCTATTAGTTATGAGACCGCATTTTCGAGACATCCCTATTACATTCTTTTGAAAGATTGAAAGTACAGGGAAGAAGATATATTTTTTATGTTCGCCTATTCAGTGATTATCACAGTCAATCGTATAGAGGACACAGGCATTCGTATGTAAGTTACTTTATATATATATAGTATTATAATAGCTGTTGTCCGCGACTTCATTCGCGTGGAAATTGTGGTGAAATCCATACCACAGGCACAGTACATTTTTCCGGGATAAAAAGAATCCCATGTGCTTTTCCAGACCATAAATTGTCTCTGTGCCAAATTTCATCCAGATCCGTTTAGCCGTTTTTGCGTGATAGCGACCAAATATTCATACATCGATACAACCTCACAAACTTTCGCCTTTATAATATTAGTAAGAATATAAATACTAGAAACCCGCCCCGGCTTCGCACGGGTGGTTTATTTATATTAAACATGTTGTGATACGATTGTAGCCAGTCAAAGCTATTAGGTGAAACTGATGTCAATCCATCATTTCAACACTTCACTGATTGAACAAAACTTGGCAAAAATGCAAAGCATTAAAATAGTTAGACAGGGCTAATCATCAAACGAAATGCATAAAACTGCATACGTAATACTATTTTTTTGCGGAATTTTGGCGAGGGATAGTTGAATATCATAACCGTTATCTCATCATACAAACATTAAAGGAAATTGTAACGGATCGGAAGTGCGGTGCAATGTAAACACACTTCTTAGCTGACCGTCTCTGCCATGCAGTACTTAATCCCTGGCTTCTTTTTTTGTGGACCAAGACCAAGAGGCCCCGGTTTTCTTTGAGGTGTGCAATAGTTAATAATTATTTTTAAATTCTCCAGAGAGTTGAGTTCTTTGCTATGTTCAAAACTTCGGATGCATACCTTCTGGCTGTAACATCTTGTTAAAGGAATGTCCGATTAAAATAATTCAAAAATGAAAATAATTTTATGTTTTATTTAGATAAGGATTAATACTGAGGTACGAATAACATGGTCTGGTTTATCTGGTGTTGCAATTGTAACTTTTTAAACATTAAAAGTGGTTATAGTGACATGACTATAATAGTTAGGCATATGGTGTCGCAAAATATTTTGTAGATACTGATCAGTTCTTTAAAACTGTAGTACATTATTTTTTGCTATCATCGATAGTTTTCGCAGCGCACGCGATGTAAGAATTTTATAGATTTATAATTTATTTTTACCTTCGGTTACTTTATTACAGTTTTCACAGATATCCCTAAGATAGCCAAATAAAAAATAAAGCCTATCTTACTTTTGATAATATGGCATTACGCTGGTGAAAGAATTCTTAAAATCGGTCCAGTACTTACTGTAAGTTTTTGATCTTAACAAACTAAAGTAGAAATTTTTCTCTTTGGATTAATCTCTGCAGATTAATTTAGAAACGAAAAATTGCAATTGACTATTTACAATTTAACGTTTTCTTTCTTGTTAGTTTACAATCAATCAATATCCAATAGTGACCAGCAGGCCTAGACAATGGATCTTCGTTTTCTACTACGATGACAGTAGAATAGAAAATTAAATGTTTGGGATTGACGTGAAAACCACGCACGTTGAAATATCACATAACTAAGCGTAAAGAACTTTGAAACAGTAGACAACACTTTTAACAAACGCTTTCTTTACGAAGCATTTTTTACAGAGCTTACGTCAAGACCATATAGAAAAGGAATCAAAATGGCGACTGCAACCATCAGCTAGTAATTGACTATAGAGAAATAATGCGTAAAATTGTAAATGGTTGGTTGCAGTTTACAATTTTCTGTCAGCTTATAATATCGCGAGAATACACTACGTCACATACATTATGCACTTTATTTAGCATTCATGCTCTTCCATTAGGTAGTTTTATTTGCTTGAACTGCATGGACATTAAATTTATCTGTATGGTCGAAAAACGAAAGGAGAAAAATAAAACTGTTAAAAGTGAATAGTGTATTTAAAAAGCAGATAGACATGACCTAAAACAAAGGTTAAATTTTACTGAAAATGAACTGAATATGTCAGAATCTAAAGATTATTCGATCTGGTTCAGTTCAGTCGCTTCATATCCAATTATTTGCTTTGTAAAATTGTAACAATATCACCTCATAGGTCACGATGGTTCCAAATACCTGAAATACAAAACTAAACATGATGAAATTCAAATTATTATCCCCCAGCCTGACGGACCGATGACTTGAAGAAGGTAGCAGGGACTGGATGCGGAAGGCAGGAAGATTTTATATCGGGTTAACAATCATTGTCTTAACTGTCAATGAAAAAATTATCGACGTGTTTTCATTGCCAGATTTTTTTACTTTTCTTACTCTGTCGCTTATGTTGTTCGAATCTGTGTCGCCCTACTATGGGTAAAGAGGTGTTACTACATATTTTGAAACGGTATACGGTACGGGTATAATGGTTGGGTTTAAATGTATTACATTTAATTGTATAATTTATTGTAAAGGTAAAGTAACTTATACATCAAAATCGTCAATAATTCTATTGCCAAAATAACCCCATTATTAAGAAGATAAAGTCAAATAGATAAAGTTTACAAAGATTTAACTTTCATAAAACATAAATTTAAATCCATAGGCTTAGAACTAAACTCTGACAAATGCGAAATTTTTATTTGTGACAAGACAGACAGACACTCGACTGTACAGAAATTCAATTCATTGGCACCTAACATTAAAGTTTTAGAAAAAACGTCTCTCCGCCTTTTTGGGTCCCCGGTCTTGGAAGATGGTTTTCAATTTTTCATAGAAGACAAAATTAAAAATTTTGGTGATTTTTCGGATCGTTTACTTAAAATTAATGTCCATTCGGCTTTTACTATACTCCGTTTTTGTCTTTTCGTACCAAAATTTACTCACGCCCTTCGATCATCGCAACTTTGGAAACGTTTAACACTTTTAGAAAAAATTGACAAAATTATTCAAAACACCCTTAGCAAAATTTTAAATGTGGCTTTGAACGACCGAGGCTGGCTCCAACCATCCTTACCGGTTCGTTTGGGGGGTCTTGGCGTTCGCAAAATTTCAGATGTCAGCCTTCCAGCATTTTTGTCTTCGGTCCACGGCACAGAAGAGTTAACCAGGAAAATTCTAGCAAACACACTGGTTAATTCTGAAGTGTCCTGCAAGACCGATGCCATAAATGCTTGGCAGATAGCTTGTCCCAATACTCTTTTATCTGTTAATCCATTCTCTCAGAGGCAATGGGATGCGCCGTTATGCACCTTAAGAAGGATTTTTTTAATTGACACCGCATCCAATGTTACAGAGCGCGCTCGTTTGTTGGCTATGGGAGAATGGGAATCAGGCCTATGGATTCAGGCACTTCCATCGCCCAATTTAGGCACCTTGTTGGACGATAACACTTTCCGCCTTGCCAGTTGCCTTCGTTTAGGAGCTCCTTGTGTTTCTCCGCATCTTTGTCACTGTGAAGAAGCTGTCGACAGTCTCGGACATCATGGCCTTTCTTGTAGCAGAAGCGCAAGCCGTATATTTCGACATGCCAATCTTAATGACATAATCCGTCGTACTCTTGTCACCGCCGGCGTGCCAGCCATACGTGAACCTAATGGTCTGGTACGAGACGATGGGAAGAGACCAGATAGTATGTCGTTACTGCCATGGAAGATGGGTAGACCTTTGGTGTGGGACGCAACCTGCGTTGACACATCACATCTTCCAAGTACAGCTGGTTGTGCTGGCGCTGCTGCTGCGTCAGCAGAAAGCCTCAAACGGCGTAAATACAATAATTTAGTTGGTAACTATGTTTTTGAGCCGTTTGGGGTCGAAACGCTTGGGTCATGGGGTCCGAGTGCTCGTTCCGTTTATAAGGAATTAGCTAAGCGACTGATCGACACTTCTCGTGACCAGAAGGCGGGCCATTTTCTTGCTCAGAGAATAAACATTGCCATTCAACGTGGCAATGCTGCCAGCCTTCTGGGAACACTGCCAGTAGGCGACGATGTGGAGGAATTTTATGACGAATGCATGTAAATAGCCCGTATACATTTATTTTTCTTTTTTTATTATTTTTAATGTGTTTAAGTTGTATATAGAATATAGTTAACATTGTGATATCACTTTTAAGCAAAAAGAAATTATAATTATTCGTTTAAAATTAATTGAAAAAAATGTTTTTCAATTGTTTTTGTTTTAACCATCTAAATTATTGTCAAAATCCCACATGAAGGTTCAAGGCCCAAGTTAATTATTAATAAAATGTCTACTATGAGAATGTGAGAATCACTACTATGAGATTTGCTGACACATATTTATGGATCTTACAATTGCTTAATAACTATTCAAAAGGTATCCAATAATGCCGATTAACTCTTATTCTGCATACACGTCTTTTAAATTAAAACAAATCATTTTATTTGCAAGAAAAGTAGTACAGAAATGATGATACAAAAAAATTGTCCCTCACAATTCACCAAATTTGGAATTCAAATGCAATCGTAGGTTACAAAAGTAGGTTACACACATCCACAACTAGAAGTGGAAATAAGAATATTGCCATACAAAAACGAGTAGGTATATTAACGGCATCAAAGTATTATAACAATATTTCTACTTCGTTTCTACTAACCGTTAAAATCATGCACCGTGTCACGTGGAAGAATCCATAACCACTTATAGCAATTTTGATATCTTTGATCTGGGATATGTATCTTTGAACCTGAAAAGTACAAAAAAGTAAAACAAACACCAAAATAGTTCAAGGGTTATAAAAGTCTTAACTCGGAATTATATTAAGCGCCGTATTTCCGATCATCATTTTGCAAATATCGCAAATCAAGTGTTAAAGTAACTTAAGCGATGCAGGTGTAATAAGAGCATACTGGAAGCTTATTATTATTATTTTTTTTTCTTTCTTTAAAAAAAAAAGAATACTAACAACGTGGGTCACACATTACTAGTATTCTTGTTAACCCCTCCAGCTAAGCTAAACGCTTGTGTTAGGAGTGGGTTCACGTCGGTAGTGCACTAGTTGGGGTTCGAACCCGCAACCATTTGATCGCAAGTCCGATGCCTTAGCCATTACGCTACCGCCGCTTTATGCTACACTTAAGGATATGGTTACTTACATCAGAATTTGTAGTATTATATTTATATATTTTTTATTATAATTTATACTACGTCGGTGGCAAATAAGCATATGGCCCGCCTAATGGTAAGCGGTTACCGTAGCCAGAGGACTCGCATGCTGACCCCTTAAAAACCTATATACTCCTTTCTTGAAGAACCCCATACTGTAGTCCCAAAGAAGAACCTTTCGCGGGAGGAAATTCCTCTGGAACCGTACCGTGCGCGACCATTGATTAATGAAACGCAAATATTATTTTACGATGCGACAATGGACATCATAGGTTCAAAATGACATCTGAACCAGCTGTCAGAATATCCAATTCTGTTATTTAAGTTAACATTGAAACTAACAAAGAGCAGATGGCAGGTACCTCATCATCATCATTAGATTAAAATAAAGTATGGTTTAAATAAATTATTTAGAAGTCCTCATGAACTCAACCTTAAGTGTCTTACTAAAACCAAGAACTTTCACATAAAATTAATAAAACCCTTAGACTCCCTTAATCCCGACCTGTTTCAAAATCCATTCTGAGCTGTATCCTACCTATAGACTACCTCCCTACCAAATTTCAAGTCTCTGGTACAAAAACTTTTTAACAAAAAAAAAATAAACCGACGAAAAAGAACTAAAAAGCAAGAAATAAACCTTTTAAGTCTTAAGTATTGAGCTTATTTATTTACATAAACTATCAAATATTGTATAAACTAATTTTGAGTCGGTGCCAAACAATAAACTGATTAATTTATATTATCTAAATTTTACTTGGTTAATTTGACTTAAAAGGTTTATTTATTGCTTTTTAGTTCTTTTTCGTCGGTTTAATTTTTTGTTAAAAAGTTTTCTTTTTTAAATTTTTTGTGACTCGCGTCATCTATTATTACTCTGACAACTACTATTTTGTCCAAAGCATATTAAGTGGTTTCTGCCACTAAACTATTCTTTCTTGTTCTTATATCTAACTTCTAATTGTAAAGGAAAAATATAGTTTCCATCATCAGCTCAGCTTCATGATGTGAGGATTCGTAAACGCAAATACCTGATTAAGTTATGCAAAGTAAACAGAAACACTATTCGTGTCCACAATTTTCTAGGGTTTCTGTCAATTTTGTCAGGATCCCATCATCAGATCCTTTTTTCGTCGGTTAAAAAACGAGGGATTTTCATATAAAATTATGAGAGTTAGACCTTGGAGCCCCTTAATCTGGCCCTGTCGTAAAATTTCTTCTTGGCTGACGTGTCCTACTTATAAACTACCTTCCTGCCAAATTCCTAAAGTGTGTATACCTTTCGATATATATATTTATAAAGCGGCCTATACAGCTAGATATCGTTTTAGTTCTAAAGATTTCATATACAAATTATTTTGACCACTCCTATAATAATTATTCATTCATTATTATTATTATTCTTTTTTATTAACCTAATTAAATACATAAATCATTTTTTAAATACATTTAAAAATATTGCCATACAGATACGAAAACACCGGTAGCCATAGCAGTGTCATAATGAGTCAATGGCAATTCATTAAAAAAAAAAAGGTTTTAAATACATTTATTTCGATAAAAATACATTTAAAAATCCAAAAAATAATGTCCTACCCGTATCGGTTACAGGTACTACCGCTGGTTATGGTTCCAGAGACAGAAACCGCTTCACTATGCGTGACGTTTCGAGAAGGATTGCCTACTGCATCTAATCTAGCCGTCTAACGTGACCCTCTGAAGATATTGGTCGAAGACCTTAACAATCAACCCATGGGTCGAAATGACTGTCGGCACACCGATTGCGGAATACATATTCCACATGTCGACAAGCCCGCGGCTTAAGTCCAATTATTTTATTTTGAGATTAATTATCATTATTCCATTGAGAATGGGATAATTATAATACAATTAGAAACATAGGTACTTACCTCAGTACTAAACTTGGAGGTAGGCAAGTCGTATAAAGTATACACAGTTACGGAGCCATTAGTGTATACCCTTGCAGAAAGTACTAAAACCAGCGATGTTCGCATTACTAAGTAAAATAATGAATATGTAAAGTATATATAGCGATTCACACCTAATAGGAATCTGTGGGAAAAAAAAAATCAATAGGGTTGTTTGATGACATACGAAAAATGCTAAATTGAATCAAAGTAATAAAACCTAAGACTTCGACTTTTTAGACTTTTAAGACTTCCCTCTAAAGCAAACCTTTTATTAATTTACCTCGTAAAAATCATGTGGTAAAACGTCTCTCCTCACTGCAACGCATCATTTAGCTAATGGTTTCATGGAGCGAGAGCGGTCGTCATATCAGCCCACTTTCTTTGAGCTCTTCTAGACACTATCACTTCCTGTGGGATGATGGGATATGACTCGAGAAGAATACCACATAGATTTTTGGGGCCTCTATTTCTTTTCTATCGTGTATAGATCTTATGGTATCATTGGTATCATTTCGATGATGAGACAATAAGTTATTAGGTCCGAATCAAACAGACTAAAATTATAGTATGGCTCTGCCATTACCTCTAACAAATTCTGGTCACCATTTCTGGCAAAAATAGTCTACTTGTTATTTATTCGACTAGTCTATCTAGAGCACACAACGTGTCCCTAACGTATATTCTCATATGATGACTTCTGTCGTCTCTGCACAACCTTAGCTAGTACGTCTTTCTTAGGAAAGAATAAGGAGCATTGTCGCTTCCTTTGATTAGGGTTCGAGGCGAAGTTTTCTAGCCAACCTAGTTTTTCATGTGGGAGAGCCATGCTTCGGCACGTATGTGCCGGCTCGACTCCGCTCGTTACCACGACCTCACAGAAAACCGGCGTGAAGCAATAGTTGCATTGCATTTCGCCGCGTGAGTGAGGTTACCGGAGGCCCTCTCCCCTATTCCCCCTCCCCCTCTCCCCCCTCTTCCCCCTCTTCCCACTCTTCCCCCCTCCCCCTCTTCTCCTACTCCCACCTTAAAGGACGGCAACGCACTTGTGACTCTCGAGTTGTAGGTGCCCTTGGGCGGCGGTAGTCATTTACCATCAGGTGACCCGTCTGCTCGTTTGCCCCTATACCATAAAAAAAAAACATATTTTTAGGTAAAATTAGACTCTATTATCTAACTGCAAAACTACTATAGAGGTTGATGGCTGGTAAGGCTGTTTTATGTGCTATGTATAAAATTGCAATGAAAATAAATATTTGCGCAAGGATACATATTAAGTAAAGTAAACGTAATGCGTTACATACAATCTATACTCACGTTGAATCTTTTTGATCCTTTTCACAAATATGAGAAAGTCCAACATAACTGTTACTGTCACTGTAAAAATAAAAATAAATCGAAAACCGAGTTAACGGACTTTTAAAGATTGATTAGGAAATGTAACACAGGCACGCCAGGTCCACTTCACAGTGTAGGTATAAAGCTACAAGTACGGCGGGGTCGACTAAACGTGCCAAATTCATAGGGCACCGGCCGAGCCGCATGTTAGTTCAGTGCTCACTCATGCGCTGCGGCGCGTCATTCGTTAGTATCTAGACAATCGAGTTATTAGTACCTAACTTAGGTTTATTTGTTCTCAAAAATAGAGTAAAAGGCACATAACTTACTGGTAATTAAATATTCAGATTAATTAATTGTTTAAAAAAAGATAACCCTAACGTCACGGCGTCATCAGAACCAAATCAGATCAGAGTTACGCGATAGAAAGAGAGGCAACTTCTAGGTGAAAATAACTGTAGGTAATTAGCGCTGTGGGACCTAAATTGCGACTTTATTGCGTCGGAACAAGAGTTTCATATTTTAGTTTAGATCATGCAGTATCAAACTAGAATAGTTGAGAAGCAGTTCAACCCATGTTAATATGAAACAAAATGTTTCTTAACAATAACTAGCAACCCGCCCCCCGGCTTCGCACGCTTACAAATTATACACGTAAACCTTCCTCATGAATCACTCTGTCTATTAGTGAAAACCGCATGAAAATCCGTTCAGTAGTTTTTCAGTTTATCGCAAAACAGACAGACAGACAGACGCGGCGGGGACTTTATTTTATAATATGTAGTGAAAATAATATTTACTTTAAATAAACATAGTGTTTTGTAAAGTTTATTACTTTTACAATTATTATTTATCTGCATCAGGCACTAAGTCGTTATCTTATAATTATAATTTGATGAGTAAATTAATTAAATACCTTTTTATTACTGTTGGGCTAAAAATAATTTTCAAACCAGATGAATTATCTTCTAGTATTTTTAACAAATACTTTACTTATTAAATATTCAACATTTCAATAACGTTTTACATAAATTTCATGCCTTGTTAGATACTGGTGCATCTTCACAAATCCCCTACTAAATCAATTCAAGAATTACAGCAATATGGATAACTTTGTTTCGTAAAATTTTATAAAATTCAACTGACACAAACTGTCTTGAATTTCAAATTATGGCGAAAAATTTACGCCAATTGCATTTTTGTATGAGTAATAACTAAACTGATACTAAATAAATTATATTTATTATCAGTAAAGTTTTTACGACAATTATTAATAATAAGCTTTTCCTCATAACTTCCATCTTGAAAATCGTACTTTTGCTTTCATCAGAGGTGTAAAAAAAGCTGTGGTGCTGCTGACTTCTTTCAGAAGACCTCTTAAAATAGCAATTTATTATAAATTCAACAATCGCTTCTGAAGTAAACTTAATAACTTAATGAACTGCAACTTTTATACTTGACAATTTACTACTTTAAATTTACAAAGAAATCATCATCTGCCTACCCTTCTGCCAATTTTATTTAGGGTTGGTGCAATATGTTTTATTCTTCCATTCTATTCTATCGTTCGTCATTTCACTGCTTACACCCTTTCTAGCCATATTTTTTTTCACACAGTCCATCCATCTTTTCTTTGGTCGTCCTCTTCTCTTGTACCTGTCAATCCATACATAACCCTTTCACCACATTTTGCTCATCCCTCCGCATCACATGTCCATACCACGATAACCATTGCTCCTCAGCTTTTCATCAACTGGTGCCACTTTTAGGCTCCCTCTAATATATTCATTTCTCACCCTGTCCGCATTTCGACTACGTGCAGGTATCTCTCATTCGTTCTCTTTGTGGGCCAACTTTCAGATCCTCACAGGAAGGCAGGTCTGATGATAGTCTTATACACATGTCCCTTTAGAATAATAGGAAACTTGGTTACTGTTACCTGCCCCCACTTCATCTACCCTGTATTAATTTGATGCTGTACAGTGCGGTCTATTTAGCAGACTGGGGTCCCTGTTCCATCAAATGGTTTCAGGACTGGAGAGACCGCCGAAATCGTAGTATTCAGTTTTGGTTCAGCTGATTTTCAAGCCAACATTCTCCAGTCTGTGTTGCCATCTTTCCAGTCTGCTTTGGACCTCGCACTCATCTTCACCGACCAACACAATGTCGTCTGAACTGTAAATAGCATGCACCAAAGTGCCTTCTCCTGTATGTCCATTGTCAGAGCATCTATTACCAACAGGAAAAGGTATGGACTTAGAGCCGATCCCTGGTTCAAACCTAAAGAGACACTGAATTGTTCAGTGTTTCCAGCCATCCATCTCACATGAGTGCTAGACTCTCTGTACATAGCACGAATCAATTCCACATACTACATACAAAATATCTCGGGGTACCCTATTATACGCCTTCTCTAAGTCAACAAACACCATGTTCATGTTTTGTGCACGTGTCTGTACTTCTCGCATGGTTGGCGTATTGTAAATATGGTATCTGTTCACCCGCACCCTGGCATAAACTGAAATTGGTTTTGTGTTATCGCACTTTCATTTCTTACTCTCCTTTCAATTACTTTCTCCCAAACTTTCATATTATGAGACATGAACTTTATTCCTCGATAGTTGTTGCATTCCTGTACATCTCCTTTATTTTTAAAGATGGGCCCGAGTGAACTGAAATCCCATTCATCAGGGATTACTGCTTCATGCAACGAGTTATTGAAGAATAAATTCAGCCACTGATATCCGTCCTCTTTCAATAACTTCTAAACTTCAACTGATGTACCGTCGAGCTCAACTGCTTTACCATTTTTCATAGTTCGTACTGCCATTCTAACTTCGTTCATACTAATCTCATTCACTAATCCGATATTCACATGCACATCGTTTAACACACCGCTCCAATCATTCTCCTCCATTCACCTTACCGTGTAATTTGATCCAAAAGGCGAGATTAAAACACACATTCTTTTCTTAAAAGTATGAAGTGGTAATTGCATTCGTCGGCGTCAGGTCGACAACTACGGTGGGCACTGAAAATCAGTTCTGGGGTAGGCCACGCCTATCGCAGTAAATGCTGAGAGTCCACCTTTTTGTGGGACATGGTGTACAACCCTCGTTAATATATATGCTTGTGTTATATATGTGTTATATATTTATGGCATGATGTATGATAGACAGTAAAGCATAAAATTGTGTATAATTATTTTAACCTATTTATTAAACGTGGTCTATGGTACATCAACAAGCCACGTCAACAACTCACTCAACATACCACAGATTGTTTATATCACCTGACCTCAGTCTAGGTTGAGTTTGAAAACTTATTTTTTAGACATTATATTTTTATTGAAATAAGTTGTATACCTTGTTTTATTAAATAAATTCATTTTATTTCTTTCTTTCTTCTTTCATTCATAAGCTTTTCTTAATAAAATTTCATTTTAATTCAAAATAAGTCTTCCAACTGTCTCTTATATCTTCATCTTTTATCAACATCCTTCCCTCTTCATCTTTCATACATCTCACATGCTTGATGCCATTTGCCCTCTCTTCCCTGATCTTTGTAATGAGTTTTTTTGTCCTCTAGGTTCTTGTAGATGCCTGTACATATTGTTTCGAGCTTAAGCTCTGGCTATTGCTACCGCTTTTTTTGCTTTGAATTTATAAAGAAATATAAGCATTTAATTAGTTATTACGTAGAGATCATCATAATATAAGATTGCAGGTCGTCTGAGGGTGCAGGCCACTTGCACTTGGTCTTCTTGAAAGTATTTAAGGAAGGCCTATGTCCACCAGTGGACGTCCTGTCGCTCAAATGATGATGATCATTATACTTATTTATTATTATTAACGGTAATATAACTTAACTTACCTTATGACATAAAATAATTGACCGCAAATTGCGAACAAGTTAGCGGCCACGGATACCAAGAGAGGTATTCCGAACCAAATATTGATCAGTTTCACTATGTGTACAATTTTCAAATATTCTGAACGGAATTTTTCACAATAAAAAAAATCCTGAAAGAAACAAATTAGTGATTTTCTTAACAAAATCCCAAGTAACAATAACAAAAACATATATCGATGTAAACACTATATCAAGGTCTACCCTGAGCAACGGCGGTGGCCGTGCTTTTCTTCAATAATTATCATTATTCATTTTAACGCGTGACCATTCTGGCTTTGTCTCCTTATGTGATGCTGATAAGCAAAGAATTTCATGTCTAGGTCAATCAGTCCTAACTATTAAAAAAAAAACTGTTGGCCTTAGATACACCGTATATCGAGGAAGGCTACTCAGTAGTTACCTCCAGCCACCTCCTTAACACACGGTCCTATGAAACGCTACTTGTCAGTAAGGGACTGTTCAAACGACTGAATGTAGATCAGCGTATATCCGTGATGTTTGAAATTTACCACAGGTAAAACCAATGTGTTTCTGGCCAGAAATGTATTACTGAAAATGGACAGATATATGGCAAAATGAAATGGCAGCGCTGCAGCGCGGCGGCGGTATGGTATGGTGGTATCGGCGTGGCTGCGGCGTCGAAATTAACGCGATCATGAAAAAGTATTACATACCTCTGAATTGCCTGACGTTTCGACCAGGTTGCACTCGCCGTGGTCACAGGCTGACTAGCTCAGCGGTGCACGTCCTCCGTCGTCCAGATCGTGAGGTAGAAGGTTCTTCATCCACCCGCACAAACTTGAGGCAATTCAGAGGTATGTAATACCCTTTCGTGATCGCGTTAATTCCCGTGTAAATACATAATTATCTCTGTCTACCGCTTCGCGGGTGTATGTGTGTATTACGCATTAGTCTGCGTATATATATGTATCACTTTTCCGAGTCCTGTCGCTCGCTACTTTATCGAGAACTTAATTACCAACGCTTTCCGTTCTTACCGTAAGTTTCTAAGACCGATTATGCCTAAACTACAGTATACAAGATTGCGATACACATAATTGATCCAACGACTTTAATTTACTCGGAGATAATGCAACTGTCACGATAAAAAAGAACTTACCTGCTGTACAGCTTTTTTCAGGCGCTCATTGTGTATAATAAAATATTCTGTTAAATATAAGCTTATCAAAACAATGAGCATGTCATGGTAAATAAAGTTAAATGAACCCTGTAGAGTGAAGATCTGAAAAAAAAAACAAATAAATCATATACAATGCAGCAGATTATTTAAGCACTGGATTAAGAGTTTGCATTAGTGTTTACTGTATCTAGTCTAAACATCCGTATAATTATTACAGTAAAGCTTTACTAGGAAATGTGTCCATTTTTTACATAAAGTACGAAAGAAGTAAAATAAAATCTAATTTAAGAAAGAGGAAAAAATTTGTTCATTTCGTTTCAAAAATGATTGTTTAATACCTTGGTTCAACTGAAAGAATACTGTCAATATTATACAAGATTGCAGATAAAATAATGTTGCTTGATCTGGTATTTTAGCATGAGAATTACATACTACATACAATTAAATTATGCGATAACGGCTACAAGAAGCTACAGGACTCTATGTGTATGTATATATGTTGTGTGTGTTGTGACCTGTCATGGTAGGGAAAGTCTATACAATCACAGTTCAAATTATGCTGATCAAAGATATAAAACAAACATTTAAAGTTAATGAATTACGGTCAAAGATTGACTGCCAGCCGAACTCTAGTACTTACTTATTAATAATGGCAACAGTAACGGTGTCAGTTTTATTTTTGCCAATCCATTTTGTTTTTGTTGACGAGGTGGAATATCCTACATGGATGTCCTCCGCCCTTGGGGAGGCGAAGGGATCTGTCTGACTCTTACCGACTAAAAACCACCCCGGTGTTCCGCTACTTGCCTATGATCGGGAAGCGAGAATGAAGAAGAAGGCATTGACCCGTTTCAACCTAGACGGGTCCCGTCACGAGTGCGACCAGCACCTGTCAGCCGCACTTCTCTGAGAGCACGCGTTGAGTACACTGAGAATTGCCTTTCGGGCCTATATCTGTTCGGATGACGACTTCCCCAAAAGTTCGCCACCCGCAGGCCGCTTCCTAAGGTGGCCGGGGATCATTCAACGCCCTCTGGCGTGCGGTGCGTCTGCTGCGGGCAGAGAGAAAGTGGTATTCCGTTCTTTCTCCCGTTCCACCGCCTCCTTTGCGGACCTCCTACTCGCAGAAGGAGACGACGGCGTTCCACGCGCTTTCACACCGAACCATGGCCAGAACCACAGTTGGGAGCGATAGACTACCCGTAGCACCTACTGCCACGACGAGATCACGACGATGGTTAGCCCAGGCTGGGCATTCCGACAGTCTGTGAAGCACCGTGTCGTCGGGGCAATCACAATGGTAGCACTGTGACCACGGCTAAAGGCCGATCCGACACAGGTACTTGCCGAAGCAACTGTATCCGGAAAGCACCTGCGTCATCTGGAAGGTGAGGGCCCCGTGCCCTTTCTCCAGCCACTTTCATAGGACGGGTTCTACCGCAGCTACAGTGGCGTGATCCGCACTGGGTCACTCAAATCGTTACTCCCACTCCACCACCAGGATTTTGGTGGACCTCTGCCCGGTGTGCCTTTACTTCGCTAGGCACTGGTTGCTCGTCCCAATCTAGCGCATCCTTGCACATAAGCAGTGCTGAAACGTGAAAATTAGTACTGCATCCAAATCCCAGGCGCACCCTGGGATCTGGCAAATAGGCTAGCTGTCTCGAAGGATATCAAACGGGGGTACCCCTTATCACCCTGACAGCCATTGCGTGATGCGGCTTTCGTAGAATCGCATTATTACTGGGTGTCAGAGCGTCCGCCCATATTGACGCTCCTTAGAGCGCCATTGACCATACCATCCCCTTATATAACTTTCGGCAAGATGTTTTGGGCCCCCTAAATTGGGTAAGAGCCGCGACAGTGCCGTAGTGGCACCCTTTAGTCTGGGGGCCAGCTGCCGAAAATGTGAGCAGCTATCGAGGTTTAGCCCCAGGTACTTAATCGTACGCTCGATGCCGATGCAGACGCCCCCCACTACAATGTGCGACCCCGAGGGTGGCGCTTTCCAAGGGTCATGAAAACAAATAGATCCTATCCTCTATCCGATCCTACCAATGTCTTGCGCGACTCCAGCCATCGTTAGAATTGTTGCCTGCCGGTGCATCTTGCCAGGCGCTGTCATAAGCATGTCGTCAGCGTAACAAGTGACGCTGACACCATGTAGAAGAGCACCGCGCATTTTTAACAAACCTATTCATGATCCCATGTAGCTTTGACAACTCTAATAACCAGTAGAAACTCAATATCGTAGTAGTGCTATCCATTAATAATCAGGGTGTAATGTTTACTTTTATAACACGTCACACGTACGTACGTACCACAGAATACTTAATAGTACCACTACGGAAGGCCGACTCCACAATTTCATTTAAATAAATAGTGACTTTTTCTACGACTCAATTAGGTGCAAATCTGTTCGCACAGCGCTACTTACCTACAGTTATATTCACCTAGAAGATACCGCTCTTTCTATTGCGTAACTCTTATCCCTTCCGACGACGCACAACGTTGGGGCTGTCTTCTGTTAGAATAATATTAATCCGAATTTTAATTACCAGTCATGTGCCTATTACTTTTATGAATAAACTACGTTTCAAATAAACCTAGGCCATGTAGATTTAATTCTATTTTATTTCACAATGTCTGCAAAGATACTTTAACCTAAGAAAATAGGCATTCGGCATACGTTAGTGTGTAATGTGTGTACAGAACTTGTGGGTACGTAATTCATAATGTTACCACTTAAATATGGGAAACCTAAATTAGGATAACCTACCTAATTAGTAATTACCTATAAGTAGAAGTGCATTTACTTACCTTTCGATGTTCTTTATCTTATTTTTTTTATGTCAGGGTCATCACCTCAGCAGGACTAAATAGCAAGGTGGTATGTCGGACTCAAACCGAATGAAACCACACAGTGTTCCGTCACCGGGTATTATGGTCCTGGCCTCAGGTATACCATAGAAAGGAAATCCCTGTAAACCCTGGCAGACTTGGTCGCCTGTTGAGCAAGGCGACCTCGCTATGAGGTGCTGATGATCCCACCCCCTATAATTACATTATTATCTATTTACACATCCCGCCTCTGTCTCGGGCCTGTTTCTGCCGGTGCGTGGCAGACCACTGAATAATTGATACGACTAATCGACCCTACCACGTACTTGTAGTTTCATACCTAAAGTGCGGAGTAGGCCTTGCTTTGGGGTACTAAGATACAACCTGGTTTTTAAAATAAATTTGGGAAATTACACAAAATTGTTTTTTTTTTAATACCTCAGTGACCACCCATTTCCACGTAGTACTCTGAGTAAAGTCAAAAATCCAGGGCTTGTATAACTTGAAATAATTTTCAATCACGTTGTCTGAATCGCACGAGTACGCGATAATAAACCCGTGGCTTACGAACAAAACATGGTCCACTGAAATCAAACATCGTAAAATGCATTTTCTTTACAATTACTGGATTACGTAGATTCCTTCATTCAAAAGAAATTATTTGGCCTGGGTATCGAGCAATGTAACATCTTAAAATCATGCCATATCATTGAGTTCAAAAATGTAGCGAACCTATCATGTTGACGTTTACTAAAATATACTGATTTGACTTGATACATATCTACACTATCGTTTAAAAGTAATAGTAGATGGACTTATTTTGGTTAGTACAATACCAGGTCTGACTGACTTCCCATAGAATGGATTAGATATGTAGACTAGATGCTATATAGTTAAATCGTATAATCATATTCCATCTTCAAGTCCTGGGGGAATTTAGTTAGCTGGTCGTAAAAGCGCAAAGTCATTGGCATGATGCAGTGCCAATCTATACTAATATTATAAACGCGCTAATCTCAGAAATTACTGGCTCGAATTGAAAAAAAATATTTTAGTGTTGGATAGCCCATTTACCGAGGCTATTAGCTATTATTATTACTACCTATTTATTTAGCTATGGCTTCTTTTTTTTTTTTCTTTTTTAAAAAATCAACTCCCGCATTAGGAATTACTCATGTGTCGCGGGGGACTTTACAAACTTACAAACAACGGACACAAAGAACACCCAGACTCGGGTGGGAATCGAACCCACGACCTATGGCATAGCAGTCAGGGTTACTAACCACTAGGCCAACAGGCCAGTCAATTTATCCAACACTAAAATAATTTTTCAATTCGAACCAGTAATTTCGACGCCACGATAATAAGCCGTACAAAAAATGCAATGATTAGTTAAAAGCCTTACTTGCAGCAATTACTATCATAAATGCAGTAGCTAAATTTATAGTATTTCTGAAGTTTCTTCTGAAGTAAGGCAGTTGGTTTTCCACTTCCTCAATACTTTTTATTAATAACGGCCAGCTGTAACTTGTCTTCGCTAGAATCAGCGCCGATATTAAACTTGAACCGTAAAAGACAGCATTGCCTGGAAATACATTCAAACATTCGTTGCTATTACTTTAAGCGTTTAAAACTGTTTATCTAATTTAAATTGTCAAAGTTATTAACGTATCACAACATATTATAAAATAAAGTCCTACACCGCGTCTGTCTGTCTGTATGCGATAAACTCAAAAACTACTAAACGGATTTTTATGCAGTTTTCACCAATAAATAGAGCGATTCATGAGGAAGGTTTCAGTAGGTATATAATTTGTTAAGGTTTTGTGTAAATTGGTTGAAATAGGATGATACCGCACCGTATCGACGGAGGCGGCGTGCGCGTTGGCTGGGACTCCCCCGTGGGATTTGGAGTCGGAAGTGCTCGCCGAAGTATATCGGCGAACGGCTGAGTTCCGGGCGGGAAGCGGCAGTCGGCCCCCGCCCGAAGAGGTACGCGAATGGCGTGAGGCCACTCGCCGAGCCACCATGGCTCGTTGGTCGTCCCGGCTGGAGGCTCCACGTGCTGGCTTTACCGCCGTGGAGGCGCTCCAGCCGGTCATCATCGAGTGGGCAGGGCGGCAGCACGGGACCCTTTCCTTCCGACTGACGCAGGTTCTCTCCGGGTACGGCTGCTTCGAGAAGTACCTGCACTCGGTCGCTAGGAGGGAATTGAGTCCTGCCTGTCACCACTGCGACTGCAGTGAGGACTCGGCTCAGCACACGCTGGCGGTCTGCTCTGCTTGGGCAACGCAGCGCCGGGCCCTCACTGCAGTCATCGGAGAGGATCTCTCGCTACCGGCCGTCATACGCTCCATGGCCAGTAGCGACAGGAATTTTGCCGCGGTCGCGACCTTCTGTGAGGAAGTCATCTCACAGAAGGAGGCGGCGGAAAGGGTCCGGGAGGATGACCTCCACTCGGACTTAATTCGCCGCCGGTGAACCGGGCGGCGGAGGCGCGCTTACCAGCGCCTCATGCCGCCCTGAGTGTGGCCGCGGGTGGACGGGACGGGTTTTCCCCTCCACCCGCTACAGTGGCCCCCCGCGAGGAGGCGACGTCCGCGTGTGCCTGGACGTCGCCTAATTGAGGAGTTCTAAGTTTTTACCCGGAGGTGGTGCCCGCGCTTTGCGGGCAGGCGCTAGGGGGGGTCCGGATGTCTTAATAAAAGCTGTTCCCGGATCCCTCCTACTTAAGGCGCAGTACGGCACACCGTGTGGTTTTAGTCGGTTCGATTCCGACACACCGCCCCACCGAAAACCCCGGTGGGGTGACGGCCCGAGGGGGTTTCCACACGCACAAAAAAAAAAAAAAAAATGTTGATTGTTGAAGATGTCTCTGCTACCCGTGCGAAGCCGGGGCGGGTTGCTAGTAGGCATATAATTTTAAGTTGTCCGTTGTCTTGATTTTGTATTTACTAAAAATGTATTATAAAATTCAGAATTCATTTCCTTTATCAATATCGTAGTTGGGTAAAAAACGGGTTATTCTTTCTTTTGCTCAGGCTCACAATAACACAACAATGCATTCCATTTTAATTTTTATCTTGTTGCTCATATGGTATAAGTTTGCATTTATATTTACTCGTGGTCGTGATTGTGTGTTTACACTTAACTGTTATTTCTGAGCCAATTTTAATAGTTTTATTTCCGTTGAATTAACTTTAAATTCCAGATAGGCCCAATTGACTGGTAACTATATAAGGACAGTCAGGGACTAAAATCAGAATGTGCCTATCTAAGTACGTAACTTCAACACAACACAATTAGCTGCTGAGCAAGATCGACATGACGTCGTATTTGTTTATCGCTTTATAAAATTTTATTTGACCAGCAACGCGCCATTGGGGAACACTTACGTTAGAAGTTAGTCTGATATTTTTCAGCGCTGCTCTGCATCTTCAAGCATTTTATAATTTCAATCCGATTTCTTTCTCTTTATTTCTCTATACTATGTTAAGTAGATGTAGTTAAAATGATAGAATAACCGAATTAACCGGAGGCCCTAACCCTTCCCTCTCCCCCTCTTCTCTCCCTCCCCGCACTCTCACTCTTCCCCCCCTTCCCCTACTCCCACCTTAAAAGCCTACAACGCACTTGTGACTCTTGAGTTGCAGGTACCCATGGACCTCGGTAGTTACTTACCATCAGGTGACCCGTCTGCTCGTTTGCCCCGTATCCCATTAAAAAAAAACAAAATAAAACTTACATACATTACTGAGCTGTATTCCTTTCCGAAATAACTGATATACAGCGCCGAGGCATATCAGTAGTTGCCCAAACATACTGAATGCGTAGTATATAGTATAGGGTGAAAAAAGAGTGTACCTGAAAAATATTTAATGTCCTAAGCACTCAAGTTTTCTTTTTTTAATAGATGTTAGATCCAAGTAATCAAGATGTAAAATTACAATATGACACAGGGTCATGACATTCTTTTCTGCTTAATTCTAAAGTTTTTTGATAGATTTGCTCCAGATTTTTAAGGGTCACACGTAATAACAACAAACTTTGGGTGTGACTAAGAAAAGTATGCAGATTGCGGTAAAAACATACCTGCCAAAATGCATAATTTACCATTTTTTAATAGTTGCTATGTTGGTCATAAACAATTTAAGGGTTGTTTGTAAGACATAGAGAATCGTGAACACCATTTCTACATTTTTTCCGAATCCGTCTTTGTAAATTTTATTTTTGGTATAAAATAAACTATATTGTATTTTAATATATAGTAATAGGTCGGGGAGAAAGTCTTTTCACATTTTATATGTATAAAATGGAAGAAAAATCTTTTTGATTGTGCTGTTTGTATCTGGTTGGGTTTAATATCAATAAAAAAATATATAATAAAAAGAAAAATAAAAAGTAATAAACACTTTCCCGCCATTTTTCAATTGTTTCTCTGTCCGCCAAAATGAGGAAATCGAACGAAGATATTCGATACATTCTGAGAATTTTATGACAAAAAAGTGGAAAATGCGACTCAAGCCGCGAAATTTGGGATGTTTATGAATTTAATGGAGTGTCAGTATGAGTAACACAAAGTTGGTTCAAGCGTTTTCAGTCCGGGAATTTTGATGTCAAAGTTAAAGCTCACTCTGTTCGCCCTGCTACAGATAAAGTGGAGCAAGATTGGCATATTAGTAGTTAAGACATAGCCGAGGAACTGAGGATTGACCACAAAACAGCTTAAACCTATTTGAAAAGAAAAAGTGTGGTCACACAAAAAGCTGGATATTTGGATGCCACACGAGCTCACTGAAAGAAACCTAATGAATCGTGTACTCATTTGCGATTCTCTATTGAAACGTAATAAAACCGAACCATTTTTAAAAAGATTGATCACTGGTGATGGAAAGTAGATCACCTGCGACAAGAACGTGCGAAAAAGATCATGGTGAAAGGGTAGTCAAGCTCCACAGGCTGTAGCGTAACCCGGATTAAAACGCAATAAGGTGATGCTGTGTATATATATGGTGGGAGTGGAGAGGCATCGTTCATTATGAGTTTTTTACCGCCGGGTAAAACCATCGATTCGGATCTCTACTGCCAACAGCTAATGAGACTCAAACAAGAAATTAAGAAAAAACGGCCGGAATTGGTCAACAGAAAAGGACATACATATTTAGCCACTCAGCAAAAATTGAGAGAGCTTGGTTGGGAAGTGTTAATGCATCCAGTAGTCCAGTAGTCCTGACCTTGGACCCTCATATTTTCACCTATTTCGGTCTCTTCAGAATTCTTTGGGTAGTGTTAGGTTAACATCAAGAGAGGACTGTCAAATCTACTTGTCGTGGTTCTTTGATAAAAAACCCAAAATTTCTACAGGAACGGGTTTATGTCACTACTTACAAGATGGCAAGAAGTTATCAAACAAAATGGTACATATATATTATAATTAAATGGAATTAAACATTTTAATCGATATGTTGAAACAGGGAATGATGATTATGAAAGAGTTTATGGAGGGCGGGGATTCGGAAATAGAAATAATGATGGCGAAGGCCTACTCCACTTTTCCTCTTCGTTTGACCTAACGGTAGTTAAAACGTGGTTTCAAAAGAGTGACGAACACTCAATTACATATGAAAGTGGTAACCACATGACACATATCGACTACTTTCTTATCAGAAGACAATTTGAAAACTGCAAAGTAGTACCCGGGGAACCTTTAGTGCCGCAACATAGGTTGCTGGTAATGGAGGTCAAAATAAAAGTTCGGTGTAAGAATAGGAAGAATCGACCCCCTCCAAGGATCAGGTAGTGAATGTTAGAGAAAGAACAGTATGCAAGTACATTTGGGGAAAAAGTTGTGGATAAAATGATAGAAATGGATAGAATGCATGATAAGTCAGTGGATGAATGTTGGAATGAAGTATTCGGAGAAACGAAAGGGAAAGGTACTATTAATAGAGATACTTGGTGGTGGAGTGAAGAGGTACATAAAGCTCTGAAAGACAAGAAGGTTACATTTGAAGCACGGAAAAATGAGAATGGGAGTGAAATAATTAAGGAAGTTAGGAAATGTGAATACAAAGAGCGGAAGAAGAAAGCAAAAAAAGCGGTAGCAGTAGCTAGAGCTCAAACTCAAAACAATATGTACAGGCATCTATAAGAACCCAGAGGACAAAAAGAACTCTATCGCATTACATTAAGATCAGGGAAGAGAGGGCAAAAGACATCAAGCATGTGAGATGTATGAAAGATGAAAAGGGAAGGGTGTTGATAAAAGGTGAAGATATAAAAGACAGATGGAATACTTATTTTGAAAAGCTCATGAACGAGGAGAATTATTGAAGCGGCGTTCAACACGCCGCTTCATTAATAAAATATAAAAAATAGTCTCCCGTCGCGTCTGTCTGTCTGTCTGTTTGCGATAAACTGAAAAACTACTGAACGAATTTTCATTAACAGACAGAGTGATTCATGAGGAGGGTTTAGGTGTATAATTTATTAAGGTTTTGTGTAAATTGGTTGAAATATGATGATGATTTTTGAAGAAGCCGGGGCGGGTTGCTAGTTAAAAAAAAGACTTGAGAATGTTGGCTTGAAAATTAGCCGAACCAAAGCTGAAAACATGTTCTGTAATTTCGGCGGTCTCTCCAGTCCTGAAACCATTTCGCTGGATGGAACAGCTATCCCAGTCTGCTCCGACTTTAAGTACCTGGGTTCCCTTCTTCAAAGCGATGGCGAAATAGACCGCACTGTACAGCATCGAACCAATACAGGGTGGATGAAGTGGCGGCAGGGAACAGGAACCATTTGTGATCCCAAGTTTCCTATTAGGTTACAGGGACAGGTATATACAACTATCATCTGTATCTGCCGTCCTGTACGGATCTGAAAGTTGGCCTACAAAGAGAATGGATGATAGACGCCTGCACGTAGCTGAAATGCTAATGTTGATGGATGTGTGGTGTGACTAGGATGGACAAGGTGAGAAATGAATATATTAGGGGGAGCCCGAAAGTAGCATCAGTGGATGAAAAGCTGAGAAGCAATTGGTTATCGCGGTATGGAAATGTGATGCGGAGGGATGAGCAAAATGTGGTGAAAAAAGATTTATGTATGGATGTTGAAAGGTACAAGAAAAGAGGACGACCAAAGAAAAGATGGATGGACTGTGTGAAGGAAGATATGGCTAGAAATGTAGTAAGCAGTAAAATAACGAACAATAGAGTAGAATGGAAGAATAAAACATATTGCACCGACCCCAAATAAAATTGTGACAAGGGTAGGCAGATGATGATGATAACGATGATAAGAATTAGGTTTAGATATGATATGGAATCTTACCTTAATTTGTCACTAGTTTGATTGGTTAATCCTGACAAAGGTAGAAACCCCATAATTCGACTGCACATCAAAGCTCCTCGTGTAGTACTATGTAGACTGCCTGGTTTTTTTTTATTACGACTTAGCCTTCTGCAAGCAATAGATCTTCCTAAGAATTTAATTGGCATATTGGGTATCTAGGAGATTGCAATCATTAGATGAACAGGGTTGTTACTGAAAATATTTCTATATCTTAACAGAATGTATTTGACGGTTTAAAATGATTCAATGTAGGCCTTGGCTGTAAACCAGACGTTAAGTAAATATTTTACGAGTTTGTTATTACTAGTCAACAGACGGTAAGTGAAAACAAAGTAAAAGGAACACACCGAGGTTTGATTGGAAGTAACGGCAATGACAGTTTTGTGTTTTGGCTTTCGTAAGGAATTAATTAATGTTAACATGTATTATATAAACGCCCTATTCTGAGGTATCTACACCCAAAAATTTTCGTTGAAAATTCAATTAAATTTTACCGCCAGTAAGCAAAACAATAGGAAAGTCAAACGCTGTCTTCTATATGATAAATATTGAGTAATTATGTCATTATTGTGAAAATAGCTCTATCAACTGAAGGTACGATTGCTATTGAGTATGGTAAATTAAACAATATAAGCTTACTTAGAAACACTATCGAACAATAATTATTCATTCACTAGCCTGATTAGATGATAAAAAAAATCATACTTTCCTCGTGATGGTGAAGTATTTCGCTGTATAAGGATTCAATTTTCTGCTTTCCCATGAAATATTTATTTTTTTGAAAGAGTACTTCACGAAAGTATCAATTTGCCTTTAATGTCAGCTTTCAAACTTCTGGCAAAGAGCGGTTCTTTGTGGCAATATTAAGAATAAAGTTTTTTCTTCCAGCATATAGGCACTTTCACCTAATGACAGCTTCAGCATCATCATAACTTTTATCCAAAAGTCTGTAAACTATTTAGCTGAAAGTATTTTTTTATTGATATCATATACAGATATAATTACGTCAGAGGGCTCAGTTTTTGGCAACAGTTTTTGCAAACTACAGGTATGTGACCCTGAACTGCTGAAGCTATTGCTTACATTCCTCAATGCATTCGTATAAACAACACCCTTTTCTTCCATTGTCTTCCCTTCTTATTTACCTTTTCCTTTCAATCCATCCTCCGCGCCTTTTCCCAACTAAGTTGGGGTCGGTTTTCAGTACAGTACGATACGACCGGGCTTTGATATTTTACGTGAAGCTACTGCCATCAAACCTCCACAACCCAAGTACTAGGCGATAGGACATTTTAGAGCTCCAATGACCCGTAATGAATGCCACAGATGTTTGTATGGCACCCGGGACCTGGCAGACTTGGCCGCCTTTTGAGCAAAGCGACCCCACTATGATGTGCTGAGGGTTTATTCAGAGAGGCGCATGTGGAATAGATATTCACCTCCTAAATCTGTCTTCTCCTAATATAGTGAGAACAAACTATGTTTAGAATTCCTCCCTAAGACAAGACAAGAAGCGGAAACGTTATTAACAATGCTGCATGATGACTATTACAGTTGGTCAGTTGATTTTTCATCATTCCGTTTGTCGTTTCATTGCACATCATATAGTCATATAAAATTAAGCAGGACTCAGACCACTGGCATCACTGGTTATAAAAATGCGAGACAAAAGAACATTTGTGAAACGTTTTTATTTTATCACTTACTATTCTTTATAGGAATAAATGATGCAAATCAAACTTTATAGGGCATTTCCCAATGATTTAGAATCATGAAATTTGGTAAGAAGCAAGGCCTGATAGCATAAGTAAAGGAAAAAATCCAAAAGCTGTTAATTTATTGTTATAACACATAAAATAATATTTTTTGTGATTACAAACTTATATTTTGCGGTTGGATTGTTGACTTTGTTATACATCGCAACCGCAAAGTTAAGTTTGTTTTTCGAAAAAGACTGGCAAAATTCTTAGAGAATTGATTCCCGAGATGGACGTACTATCTACCTACATACAAGTTTGTTTGCTTCTGAAACCCTCGGTACGCGAGTCAGACTCGCACTTTTCCATTTTTTTATTTTTCTGTGTACGTTCATCGATTACTCAAAGACGCCTGGACCGATTTGGAAAATTCTTCTTTTGTTTGAAAGAGTATACTTCCCAAGTAGTCCCATGGTCATCGGGTCAGGATCTGATGATAGGATCCTGGAGAAATGGAGGGAACATTTTTTATTGAACATTATGCAGAGTTTTATTGCAAATCGTTTTTTGAACATTCAATTTTAAAAGCTTAAAAATCGCTGTGTATTATAAATGGAAGACAATTTCAGGTGAGTCTATTTACCTACAGAAAATTTACATGCACGGTGTCGATTGCTATTTGCTCCCATTATATAAAAAGTAACTGTACCTTTTGAATTTCAAACTCATCTAAAAACATTTATGCTTTGCATAGCCAAAGCTGCCTGTAATATGCAGTCAAAAATATGCAAGCCATTGCGATCTTCGTGTATGCTGTAATAGAATTTATTTATTTTCCATCACAGAGGACATAACAATTATAAACAGATAAAGTGTAACAGTTTCTACAAAATATTTAGTAGATTGTGAGGGTGGACTGGAGCCTAAACTAGGAAAACCGTGTATTTCAGGCCTCCAGGACACTCTCCCGCGATTAAAGTTTAAATTAAACATTACTATATTGAATACAGGAATACAGGTAAAGGTAAATAAAAAATAATAAAATAAACTAAACGTGTGTGTGTGCGTGTGTGAGCGTGTGTGTATGTGTGTGCGCGTGTGTGTGCGTGTGTGTGTGTGTGTGTGTGTGTGAGTGTGTGAGTGTGTGTGCGTGTGTGTGTGTGTGTGTTTGCGTGTATGATGTATGCTGCTTCACGATTGTTAATGTTAAAAGAGATTCTGTATGGTGATAACTTATATTCGCTAAATATTTTTTAATGATACTGTTTGTTTCATGTGGGTTTATTGGAGAAATGTTTAGCAATGAATTAATTTTATTATGAATGTAAGGTGCAAGAAAACATGATTGTCGTCTAAAGAAGGCGGTGTGGTGTCTGATCGAATCGCATACCTTGTTTCTTCTATGGGACAAATACGCGGTTTTTGGATCAAATGTAAGCTCTTTATGTTTACGAAGTGTAGTACGCAGAACAAATAATTGTCTTACTGTTAAAAAATTGCATTCTTTGTAAAGATTAGACGTGGGATATCGAAAGGGTTTTCTCAGCATTACCTTAAGCAATGACCTTTGTGCACGTTCAACGATTATAAGTTTTGTTTTGCATGCTCTACCCCAAGCTGCTATACAGTAATCAATTTCTGATTGGACTAGAGCAAAATACACAGTTTTTAACAGTTCCAGGTTGGTTGGTTTCAGTATGTTTCTGAGCTCTTTAAGAATCCAAATCATCTTGCGAGTTCACGCTGATAGAAGTTCTAGTTGTGCATTCTAAGATAATGATGCATCGAGTTGAAAACCTCGTACATACCATAGTGCAGACTGTGATACTGACCATTCTCTAGTTATGGCCAAGACTCGTCTTAGACCAAAGAAAATCTACTCTTCAAGAAAGAAGTGTCGCAAAATCTACCTCAATACTGAAGCTATGCTGGATAAAACTTTTTGTACACAATTTGCGACAGAAATCAAAGAAAAAGTCACTGTGACGGCTATTGACGAGATGGAGAGCGTTGAGGAATCTTGGTTTTTGATCAGAAATGCTGTCACACAGTCGGCTACGCAAGTGTTCGCAAGATTTGCCGAATTGTATTGTATTGCTCCCATTCATTGAGAATAAAAGAGCAGCTCACATATGTCTCATAAACGACCCTAAAAACTGTGTAAAGCAGTCATCCTACAAGACAGCAAAATCTGAAATTCAACGCATCACCTGTTACTGCGCAAACGAGTACTTAACGATGAAACGAAACTGAACAGCCTTAAACTAGGTAAAAGCACTGGAAGCGACAACATACCCGCTGAACTTTTAAAACTTGGCTGCGTTTCGTGTCCTCTGTACGCTTTCTTGCGGCGATGCTGGGATGAAGAAACACTACCCCAAGATATGAGATGCGGATATAGTAACCCTCTACAAGGGTAAGGGAGACAGAGGTGACTGTAATAATTATAGGAGAATGCTGAGCGTTGCTGGAAAAGTATTTGTAAAGGTGGTCCTGAAAGGACTTGAAACTCTTGGCGCTCGAATTTATCCGGAAACGCAATGTGGATTTCGTGCTAATCGCTCGACGAACGACATGATGTTTACCCTAAGGCAACTGCAGGAAAAATGTCGTGAACACCGTGTGCCATTGTTCATAGCCTTTGTCGACCTCAATAAAGCATTTGACACTGTGAGTCGGCACGGCGTTTACGAGGTACTCCATAAGGTTGGCTGCCCTCACGGTTAATACGTACCTTCCATCCATGACAATATACAGGGTTCCATTATCCATGACGGAGAATCTTCCTCTGGCTTCTGCGTGAACCGTGGAGAAAGACAGGGGTGCGTACTGGCGCCGACTCTCTTCGGTATATTTTTCTCAGCACTGATTATATCAGCCTTTAAAAATTGCGACGTCGGGGTACATTTGCATACGAGGGAGGACGGGAGGCTGTTTAACACTAGCCTCCTCAAAGCAAAAAAAAACAAGCGTGTGGATATAATTGCCCGTGAACTACTGTACGCAGATGATGCTGCACTTGTTGCCAATTCTGATTAAAAACTGCAGGCGCTAGTTACGAGATTTGGTCTTGCTTATCACCAATTTTCACTGAGTGTAAATACAAGGAAAACAGTTGTCATGGCACATGGAGTTGATCGCCACCCCACTATAATGCTAGACGACGCTGTTCTTCAGGTGGTTGAGCACTTTTGCTACCTTGGCTCCACTGCAACATCCTCATTGTCAAATAATAGGGAAATAGACATTCGTATAGGCAGAGCCTCCACTACTTTCGGGAAACTTTATACGCGGGTTTGAAAAAACAAAAAAACTTACGCTTAACACCAAGGTCTTGGTGCGCCAGACTTGCGTTCTAAGTGTTCTGCTGTACGGATCGGAGACCTGGAATACTTATTCCAAAGAGGAGTGCAGTTAACTATTTTCATATGCGCTGCCTCAGATCTATCTTGGGAGTCATTTGGAGGGATCATATGAGTAATCAGACTGTGCTATCCAAAACGCGCTGTCGTAGCATTACTGCAATTCTGAAACAAAGAAGGATACGAAGAGACTTCCTCGCCAGATCATGCTGGGACAGATTGCGGTTTGCAGTGGGCAAGAGACCGGTTGGACGCCCGTTGTTAAGATTTAAGGACTCCTGCAAGCGAGACATGAACAGCTTTAACATCCAAGTCAACCGCTGGGAGGAGCGGGATGAGAAAAGACCAAAGTAGCGTCATGAACTGCGAAAGCGAATGGCAAAACATGATGAAGTCTGGCTGGAAAATCTCAAGCAGAGAAGACTTCACAGTGCTGCTGGGCAACCTCAGAACTCCCCACATATTTGTGATCGATGCGGCAAGATATGTCGGCCTGCTATCAGGCTTTTCAGTCATCGTAGACGGTGTGGACAGCCCCCCAGCAATAACATCCTTAATACGGTTTGAATGCTGTAACTATCATCTGCAAAAGATGCTGTGGCCAAAGAGAGAGTTGAATACCGAGATAACTAATGTTATTCGTTTTTTCAAGCGACAAACAAGACCATGTCATGGATTTTTTCTTATTACATGCCCGGAGTCTAACAGTGAGGTTGTTGATATTTGACTGTTTGGATTTGTTGATTAACGTAATGTACTTAGATTTTTTTTTTAATTTAGTGTAAGTAAATTTTTGTTTAGCCACTGGAATGTGTGACGAAGTTCTTCTTCTTTGCTCGTTCAATCTAGTTTCAGACAATCATTCCATAGTTAACTTTAGCTAAAAATAATGGAGAGAATATTTATCACTATAACAGAAAAAAAATGAATTAATTACTCTATAAATCATAGACTCTAGTGGACCCTGTATTTCTGTGGGTAGCCAAAAATTTCAGAATAATTTTAACACATTTGGTTGAACTCAATTATTACGTTTGTTCAGGCCAGTGTCTACAGTTTTTTAATGGTCATAAATGATATGGTAATAAATGAAGTGGTCATAGAAAATTCACAAAATATGTTAAGTTAATTTAGATCAATTAATTATGTTGTCTTGTAACACACCGATGAAATTTGATTTTCTCAGTTACATCTATTATGATTGCGTATATAAAGATAATAATATCATCACGTATGCAATCACATTTGATTTTTTAATGGTGTGGTTATCCAATTTCAACATTGTCAGGATTTACTAACTTTTAAACTTTCGCGTTCCATGATATGATTATGTATTTACACGAAAATTAACGCAATCACAATAAGATATTACATACCTCTACATTGCCTGAGTCTGAGGATTGCCACAGGAGTTGCCGGTTCTCAGGAGCGTCCAGAATTGCGCGAGGGAATATTTGCACGCGCAATCGTGCGCGATTACATTTTTGAAGTTATTTAAGCTAACCTTCTTTTGCGCAGGATTACTCGCGTTCTTTTTTGTCGTAGCGGAAAGAGAGTCCATGTAAAGGTTAGTCGCGTGAGATAGACCGCGTGAAGCTGGTGCGTGTTGGAGTGTGTGCATTTCGCACGGTTTTATAAAAGTAACGCAGTTTTGTTTATGTGGTGCAGGGAAAAATGAATAGAAGATATATCATGAGGAAAGGATCCTCGCAGACTCTGGATTTTTTCACAATAAAATCTCGATTGGCATCTGTAAATCCTTTTTTTTTTACAAAATTCAATATTTTTTTTGTAAGCCTTTTCTTTTAAATTTTTATTCTTATAGGTTTCTGATTTAATCTTCCAAAGGCAAGGAAAACATTTATAAATGTTAATTAGTTCGATAACTAATTCTTTACTCAACGATATCACATTCGCCATGGTAAATAGACACAGGAAAGAGCGAAGAAAAGATCTTGCGTGTAAAAACAGCAGTACGCGACAGGATTGCGCGCACGACAGACATGAGGAATGCGCCGCGCCCGGTCCGCGCCCTTTTTCCCTTTTCTTGTCGTTGCCATTACACGCGCGCTCTTTCGCGCAGGATTGTCGTATCCCTCGCGATAGAGAGCCCGTGTAAAGGTCGCTAATGGGAAAAAACGTAACAATTTTGGGAAGAAACCAAACCCATAGACGCCTGCAACTCCAATATAATAAATAATAATAGATTTATAAAATAATAATGTAATTATGTGGTTCTGCTTGCTTGTCCATCTGAATTTAATAACACAGTTTTGGGGGAGCACAGATAAAGAGATATTCAAAAATACGGAAAACAGGTAAAAATAATTTCTTGAATGAGGAGATGGAGTTTTTTTATTTAAAGACAAAACTGTAAGGATGATAGGAATTGAAAATATGATTTTTTTATAAAATCAACTATTATCGGTAACAAGTCAGGAATATTACTACTATTCTACTACGGGCTTGTCTGATGGAACTGACGCACCATCCTCAATCCAATCAGAACATGAGTAGAACTACAGTTTGCAACATTTCTCGGTGCTCAATATGCAATTCTTTTCAACTTTTTTCAGATCATCAGCCAAACTCTTGATTTTTGTTGTTACAATTATCACGTTCTTGAAGTACAAATTAACAAAGTATATATAAGATCGAAACAGTGTCTGTGTGATTCTACAATACAGCTTTAGTATGCTAAGAATAATAGTTTGATTTTTAGTTTTATTTGTCAAGTTGGAACAGCACCACTTCGTACGTTACGACAGTTCCGAGTAGCTGGAAGCAAAAATACATACGGACAATTATTAGATTCTGTGAATTCACGTGATATTATATAATATAAACTTTCAGCATAACGAATCTACAAAACATATTTAAACTTATTAAAGTGTAAGATAATAAATTTATAGATGAGTTATTTCTCAAACAAGATACGTTTATCAAATAAGTACGCGATCAGATTTCTTTGGAACTTAAAAAGTTTATGGGTGGTTAGTTTTCCTAAGACGTTCAATATGATGCCAGGCAGTACCTTAGCCTAGGTGAGTGTCAGATCGCCGCGAAGAGGGGGAAGAGGACCAGCTTCATGAGGAGTACCGAGAGGTGCGGAACACTCTGAAGCTGGCCATTAGCCGCGCCAAAGAGGAAAAAAGAAAGGAGATGCTGGAGGGTCTCGATCGTGACCCCTGGGGTCGCCCATATCGCGCGGCGCAACAAAAGCTCCGCGCGTCGGGCCCCCCCCTTACGGAGACTCTCCAGCCCAGCTTCCTGCAGGAAGTGGTTGAGGGCCTTTTCCCGCAACGGGTGGAGCATGTACCCCCGTCGATGGCCCCTTTGGCCGGAGACGACGGGGAGGACGAAGAGGATGGTGTTCCGCCCGTCACGGAGGCGGAGGTAGGGGCGGCTGTTCTACGGATCCGTTCCAAGAACACCGCCCCCGGGCCAGACGGGATCCCTGCCCGAGTGTTGGCCCTTGCCCTTGACCACATGTCCGACCGCCTCAGGGAAGTGTTCGACGCTAGCTTGGCGTCCGGGCGCTTCCCTGATTGCTGGAAAAGCGGGAAGCTGGTCCTTTTGAGGAAGCCGGGACGGCCCACCGACTCGGTCGCGGCCTACAGGCCCATCGTGTTGCTGGACGAGGCGGGTAAATTGTTTGAGAGGGTCCTCTCTGCCCGCATCGTCCGCCACCTTGGCGAGGTCGGCCCCGATCTGTCGGACGCCCAATTCGGTTTTCGAGCGGGGCGTTCGACGGTCGGTGCTGTGTTGCGCCTGAGGGCCGTGACCGAGGAGGTAGTGAGCTGTGGCGGCGTGCTGTTGGCGGTGTCATTGGACATCGCCAACGTGTTCAATAGTCTGCCATTCAGCTGCATCAGGGAAGCACTCCACTATCACGGAGTGCCAGGGTACCTGAGGCGGCTAGTGGCAGACTATTTAGAGGAGCGTACCGTCATGTACGAGGATCGAGATGGAGTTTTGAGTCGTCGGCCCATGTCGTGCGGTGTTCCGCAGGGGTCTGTCCTTGGACCACTCCTGTGGAACATGGGATACGACTGGGCCCTTCGAGGCGACTTCCCCCCCGGGCTGGGCGTAATTTGTTACGCCGATGACACGTTGGTCACAGCCCGGGGGGTGAACTTTCAGGAGGCGGCGCGCCTGGCCACCAGGGGAGTTTCTCTGGTGGTCGGGCGCATCGAGGCGCTGGGCTTGCGGGTGGCCCTGGATAAGACGGAGGCCCTTTTATTCCATGGGCCCCGTCATGGTCCACCCACTGGCGCCTCTATCGTGGTTAACTCGGTCCTCGTACCGGTTCAGGCCCACATAAGGTATCTGGGCCTGATCCTCGACGGTAGGTGGCTCTTCGACGAGCACTTCCGACAGCTTGCTCCGAAGCTGGTCGGCGCTGCGTCCGCCCTTGGGCGACTCTTACCCAATTTGGGCGGACCCAGCGTCGCTACAAGACGGCTATACACGGGGGTTGTCCGGTCAATGGCACTGTACGGTGCACCGGTGTGGGCGGAAGCTCTGACCGCCCAGAATAGGGCGCGCCTCTGGCGCCCTCAGAGGGTTATGGCGGTTAGAGCCATACGCGGCTACCGCACCGTGTCGACGGAGGCGGCGTGCGCATTGGCCGGGACTCCCCCGTGGGATTTGGAGGCGGAAGTGCTCGCCGAAGTATATCGGCGAACGGCTGAGTTCCGGGCGGGAAGCGGCAGTCGGCCCCCGCCCGAAGAGGTACGCGAATGGCGTGAGGCCGCTCGCCGAGCCACCATGGCTCGTTGGTCGTCCCGGCTGGAGGCTCCACGTGCTGGCTTTGCCGCCGTGGAGGCGCTCCAGCCGGTCATCGTCGAGTGGGCAGGGCGGCAGCACGGGACCCTTTCCTTCCGACTGACGCAGGTCCTTTCCGGGCACGGCTGCTTCGGGAAGTACCTGCACTCGGTCGCTAGGAGGGAACTGAGTCCCGCCTGTCACCACTGCGACTGCAGTGAGGACTCGGCTCAGCACACGCTGGCGGTTTGCTCCGCCTGGGCAACGCAGCGTCGGGCCCTCACTGCAATCATCGGAGGGGATCTCTCGCTACCGGCCGTCATACGCTCCATGGCCGGTAGCGACAGAAATTTTACCGCGGTCGCGACCTTCTGTGAGGACGTCATCTCACAGAAGGAGGCGGCGGAAAGGGTCCGGGAGGACGATCTCCACTCGGACCTAATTCGCCGCCGGCGAACCGGGCGGCGGAGGCGCGCTTACCAGCGCCTCATGCCGCCCTGAGTGTGGCCGCGGGTGGATGGGACGGGTTTTCCCCTCCACCCGCTATAGTGGCCCCCCGCGAGGAGGCGGCGTCCGCGTGTGCCTGGACGTCGCCTAATTTAGAGAATTTTACCCGAAGGTGGTGCCCGCGCTTTTGCGGGCAGGCGCTAGGAGGGTTCCGGATGTCTTAATAAAGCTGTTCCCGGATCCCTCCTACTTAAGGCACAGTACGGCACACCGTGTGGTTTTAGTCGGTTCGATTCCGACACACCGCCCCGCCGAAAACCCCGGCGGGGTGACGGCCCGAGGGGGTTTCCACACGCACAAAAAAAAAAAAAAAAAAAAAAGGTGAGTGTCAGATTTCGCTTTGTAAGGATGACAAGTGCAGCAAAAACTATTGCATTAGTAACCAAAAGCTCAGAAGAAACATTGAAAATAGGCTATTACTGGCGAACACCCTTCTGCTCTACGGCCTGATAAAAACAATATAGCGTCTATCATTACCCGTAATGGGAAATCTTATTTCTTTGTGTTAAATACATTAACGGCTGTAATGAATGGCAATATGATAATGGCGGCCAGACCCGCAATCAAGGAGTTGTTTTCTATTAGAGAACTGATAGAATACTAACCTTTAAATTCATACTCCGAGTTATGTAGAAGAAATCCAAGCCGCTCAAAGCAATGTTAATATTTTTGATTTGTGATATGTATCTTTGAACCTGAAAAAATCGCAAAAATATACTGTACACTCGTTTGCCATTTGAGTACAAAAGTAAATTTTAACGATGCTAGGATTTATGACAATTCACAGACTAAGGAAACAGTTCATCTTTTTTAAATGCACATCACATTGCAATATTATGAGATGTTTTTTTTTCGGTAATAGTGGCAAAATTACACAAATGGTTGTTGACATGCTTTGTGCGCCTCTCTTAATCAGAGGCGGACATGACTTGGCCGCCTGCTGTTTAACATGGGGCCAAAGTTTGCCCAGCTTCTCTGGGACATCAATTCTTAGATTATACCCGAGGACTTAATGAATAACCATTAGCTCCGGTGATATGATGAACCGTTTTATTTTAGACTTATAGATGGGTATGTGTATAACTCTTTGATTTTTATTTAAATCACAGTGTCCATAGAAAAGAACGATGAACCTTATCATTTCGTTCTATTACTCACTCGTGTTCCGTACACAGTCAAAGAAAAATAGTAATTTCTAACCTATAGTTTTACCTACATACCTCACAAGTGTACTTAGAACTGGGTAGGTCGTGTAATATATACATTGTTACTAAAGCGTTGGAATTTATCCTCGCTGCAAGTAGAAGTACCAACAATCCTCGTATTATTTGGTAAGAGACTGAATATGTAAAGTACATAGTGTGATCCACAGGAAATTGGTATCTGTTGAGAAAAAAAAATTACGCGACCTTATTTTATAGAGTTTACGACATTCACATAAAGTGTAGGGTAGGTACTTTAAATCTTGTTGTGTTTCAAAGAACCGACTTCAAAACACCTACACTTACACCACAAAACCTAAAACAAACCTACAAAATGTCGCTTTAAAACGAAACTTCAAAAATTATCAAAATGCCATTGATAATTAATTTTATCAAAATTATAATTTATTATAAACGAATACCTAAATCAAGTTACTAGCAGGAAGTAACTTTTTGCATAGGGTCTGCAAATAACGATATTATTTTTGTTTGATATATTTTATCACTACATATTATAAAACAAAGTCGCCCACCGCGTCTGTATGTCTATTCGCGATAAACTCAAAACTAATGAACGAATTTTCATGCGGTTTTCACCAGTATATAAAGCAATTAATGAGGAAGGTTTACGTATATAATTTGTTAAGGTTTTGTGTAAATTGGTTGATTGTTACAGCATTTAAACTGTATTAAAGATGTTGTTGCTAGGGGGACTGTCCAGACCGTCTACGATGAGTGAAAAGCCCAATAGCAGACCGACATATCTTGCCGCATCGATCACAAACATGTGGGGAGTTCTGAGGTGGCCCAGCAGCACTGCGAAGTTTTCCCTGCTTGAGATTTTCCAGCCAGACTTCATCATGTTTTGCCATTCCCTTTCCCAGTTCATGTCTCGCTTACAGGAGTCCTTAAATCTTAACAAGGGGCGTCCAACCGGTCCCTTACCCGCCGCAAACCGCAATCTGTCCCAGCATGATTTGGCGAGGAAGTCTCTTTCTATCCATTCGGTGTACATGGCCAAGCCAGCTGAGTCTTCTTTGTTTCAGAATTGCTACAACAGCACGTTTTAGATAGCACAGTCTGATTACTCATATGATCTCTCCAAGTAACTCCCAAGATAGATCTGAGGCAGCGCATATGAAAAGAGTTAAGTTTTCACTTCTCTTTGGAATAAGTAGTCCAGCTCTCCGATCCGTACAGCAGAACACTTAGAACGCAAGTCTTTTACACCAAGACCTTGGTGTTAAGCGTAAGTTTTTCGTTTTTCCAAACCCATGTATAAAGTTTCCCGAAAGTATACGAGGCTCTGCCCATACGAATATCTATTTCCCTATTATTTGACTAAGATGTTGCAGTGGAGCCTAGGTAGCAAAAGTGCTCAACAACCTGAAGAACAGCACCGTCTATCATTATAGTGGGGTGGCGATCAACTCCTTGTGCCATGACAACTGTTTTCCTTGTATTTACACTCAGTGAAAACTGGTAACAAGTAAGACCAAATCTCGTAACCAGCTCCTGCAGTTCTTCCTCAGAATCGGCAACAAGTGCAGCATCATCTGCGTACAGTAGTTCACGGGCAATTATATCCACACGCTTGTTTTTTGCTTTGAGGACATTGGTGTTAACCTACCGTTCTCCCTCGTATGCAAATGTACACACATGACACCTATTAGCGCAGGCTTATCACCGGTAACTGTGACTCCCCTTGTGGTTGCCCGCACCTTTACAGGCGCAGGTGAAGTGTTCTCTTCATAGATGCTGCATCGCGTCATCAGTTTGAAGACACGGACTTGCCCAGCATCTGCGACCTCCTCTCGGCCTATTCAACTTTTCCCACAGGAATGAGCCTAGTCATTACGTGTGGAGCTGATTCGGCTACAGGAGTTGCCGACTTGTTCAGGTTGCACCTTATTGTCGCCTACGGTACTCCGAATCCGTTGCCCCGTTCGCCAACATACACCGAACCGAAGCCTTCCATCTCCGCTGTAGTTGCCATAAGGGTCTTCACCTGTAACCCTGGGCAGGGCCCTCACCCTAGGGACCCTAACATTATCAACTACATAGAACCTAAAAGACAGAAATTTTAGACATTAAAACCTTGAAAAGCTTAAAGTTTAATAAGATTATATACTTATCAACTTTTTTTATAATAGTTCACGTTTGTAAGAATGTACATAAATAGTTCCATACTTGGTCAAAACAAATTTAATTTTAAAAATAGTAGTTAAAATAACTCATCTAATTATTGTATGCCTTAACAAAAATTCCTTTGGACCACAAGAGAAGAAATCACTTGCTAACGAGACTACTCTTACGTGAGAGTCCGGCTTTTTTCGGCGTTCGGCGTTCGCACTCTAAAATTTGTGAAATGAATTTCCTGAGATTTTTTCAATGGAGACAGGGTTCTTCAAAAGGGTCATAAATAGCTTTTCCAGTTTTATACCACAGGTTCTGCAAATTTCGATTGAAATGTAAATATCATCAGGCAAGCAGTTACTTTAGCTTGCTAACATGTGCGGTGCTAAACATTTAAGACTTGTACACTCCATTCGCAGCTCATTTCCTAACCGGAGCGGTTGTGGGAGGAAATTTCTCTGGAACCGTATCGTGCGCGACCATGAAGGTCGATATTGTGTGTGTGTGTGTGTGTGTGTGTAATTCACAATTGTCAGTTCTAAAGTTTCTGCTCAACACACTAATCCGTCACAGACATGAAATCGAGCCGTGAGGTCGAAATATACATGCATACAATCACGCCGGCATCTTCGATGGGGTAGCCAGATGCGTTTGGTCCCACTCACGTAATAGGGGGCAAGCCTATTGCCGTCAACCGGGCACTTTCAGAACTAAAGATGGGAAAATCAGCAGTATCTTGAAAGGGCTTTACCGTAGGTAAGAAGGGAAGGCAATGGAAGGAAAGGAATGTCGCTTATACGGATGGATTGGGGAGTATAAGCAATAGCTCCAGCAGATCAGGGTTGGCTGTGGTCGGGAAGTCCGAGCCCTTTAACGTTGAAACAGTACACAAACAGTTAGTTTTTATCAAGTCAGTATTAAAAACTATTGTTTTCAAAATTATCACTTGCGACACTTTGCTTCATAGATAAAAACTCTTATCGTGCAAACTTGCATTAACTTTTACGTACTTTGATTTGATATTTTTTTTTACTAAAACTTAACTCATAGTTTTTTTTTTAATTTAAATACAAATGTAAGTAAAACTGACAATAAATACAAGAAAAATGAATTAAACCATAGTCTTAACTCAACTAAGCATGAAAAGATTAATAATTGTGTTTGCAAACAAACCATACTTACTTGGAATCTTGAGAAATATTGTCTCCGCAAACAATATAATGTTTATGATTACCACTGCAATAAAAAAAATGCTTTTAACCTCTTTTATGCAAAAGCATTTCAAATTTGGTGTGTTTTCATAGCACACTAAACTGTTATACTTTTTCATTTTATTATTTTATATGCATAGAAATATGAAGCGAAAAATAATTCAGGAATACATTTCCTATAAACAAAAGTATTCACCATAAAACTAGTCTGATCAATCGATATTTAAAATTTGAAATTTAGAATACTGTAAAGTAACACGTCAAAGTACTTAATTGGACTATCAAAATCAAAGATGATAAAGATGTTTTCGATTCATAAGTTATGGCGTCAACGATACTAAATTTTAAATTAGGAATACCGTAAGCCTAGACGCGCACTAAGAGTTTTTTGTCATAATGTCGTGCCACAGCATCGTAACATAGGGGTTTCTGTAGTGCTGTACGCACTGGACGGCAAAGTTGCCGCAGCCTGGAGAAGCTATTTGTAACAAGCTACAACTCTTTCCGCGCACCAAAAAACTTCTAGTGCGCGCCTTACCTTCACATAAAATTTATAAAACAAATTAATGTATTGTAAATAAATTTATAGTGGCAAAATATATTTATTTATATTAATTTTTATTAAATTCCATAACCAAATATTAGTAAGAAAGTAAAGTAAATTGATACTACTACCTCGATAACTTACTTTATGGTGAAATATAATAGTATGCATATCCAATATAGGTTGACTGTGACTGAGGTCACTAGGATGATCCCAAAATGATCGTTTACAAGCTTCACTAAATGCGCTATCTTCAAATATTGTGTGCGGAATTTGCCAACCAAAAAATGTTTCTAAAATGTAAAATGAAAGAACTGGAAACGAGACTGCATTTACTTAATACGTGTGTAAGACTGAATCGGTTCAAACTGTTTGTTTTATGGACGAATGACAGGTAGAACCGTGATTTCAGGTTAGACTCTGTAAACATCTAACTTGTATTATGCCATGTATGTCGAGTTAATTGTGGAACAGGCCAGCCACTGCCCACTCACTCGGTCTGTATGTAGGCAATTTCTGGAATTTATCTAATACTCGTGAACAAAAAGATTGGCATTCATGGCCATCCTGCAGAGTCTACAATCTCTCGTTTAATGAATAAATTGAGACTACTAAGGTAGAACTAAGATACTATAATTTGGCATCTTGGAACTGATCTGATGATGGGACCAGGAGGTGTATAGAAGAACTCTACTATGGCTACTTGTAAACTCCTCAAGTTTGGCTTTTTTGATTCGTTTTGATGATTTTGACCAATCCAACAAATTGGGGTTGGTAACCATGGATGATGAAGCTAGAAAGTTGATAGTGAAACCCTTTTTTACTTTTTCATTCGGTTCGCCATTAAAACGTGTTTTTTTTTTAGTTAATTTTTTTTTTTTTTTTTTAAATTATACTAAAATATAATTTATCAGTTGCATTACGCAGCCATCTATTAATAAACTGTCAAAAGCGGGGCCATGAGTTGTATCTTGTAACCATTTGTGCCAGTAACAATTTCGGGTTCCAACTTTAATTTGTACACACAACACATTAATGAAAAATCACGCATGTTGTAAAAGAAAAAAAAATGTTTCTTTCTAACTAACACATAAAAAGGGTTATTCAAATTGATCATGAAAATAATTTGTGTAAAATTAGATGTAGGCTACATTTTACAGTAAAGAGAAACAGAAATTACCTGTTGGACAGCTCTTTTTAGGTGCTTGTTATGTATAACAAAATATTCTGCTAGATATAAGCTTATAGTAATTAGAAACATGTCGGTACAGTTCCAAATAAATGTAGCCTGTATGTAGTAAATCTAAAATCATACACAATAAATATAGATAAATAAATAGTAGCAGTTTGAGAATTATTAGGAAGAGAGTATGCAATCTATGTCCTATTGTTTAGACGATGATTTTATTGATATCTTATGATGATTGAATATGAGAATTAATAGGAAGAGAGTATGCAATCTATGTCCTATTGTTTAGAGGATGATTTTATTGATATCTAATGATGATTGAATATAGATGGGTCTCTCCCAAAGTTCAACAATATGCGTTGTTAAACAGCCTCAATCTACGGCCACGCGACTTTTTGACCAGGTTTCGGTGCACTTAATGACGTAAGGTCTGAATAGAGTAGAGAAGAGAAAGCTACCGAGTAGTGGCCACTCGAAAACCACCATTCATACTTTCCAGTTCTGTGGACTGTATTGAGTTAGTCTTTTTGTGTCCTACCGGTCAAAAATTTTAAGCTGTATTTAGGCACTGGAATAAAATCTTACGTTACTTCTCAAACGCTGCTGTAACATTAATCCCATCAAAAACGTAAATGTGTAAATATGACCCAAGTTCAATAATAATAATATGCATAGTTGTCGACTTCACTGACCAAAGACTTGAGATCTAAATGGGTGCCAAGTTCTGTAGATAATCCTGAAATTTATTTATAAGAACATACAACATTCTAAAATAAATTTATAACACAAATTCTTGTTTTGTTTTCTGCTACAACAATGTTTGCTATTTAAAAATTTAACTTTTTAAATTTGAACAGTCGATTTTTTTAAGAAATCAGATAACTTACGATAAATTGAAGCTCAAGATTTGACTTCTATAGCTAGTTGTTTGGTGTTATTTTACTATTTACACTGATCCCGACGTTTCAGTTGCTTTTCAGCAGCCATGGTCACGGGTAAACTAAGATGGTGGTCGTCTCATGTATCGAAGTGCAAAGTTACCTCAAAGTACCCGGAGTTTGTTGATTGTTGGTGTTACTATTTACGCAGAATGAGCTCAAAGTGTCTTGAAGCCTTGCTGTGTTTTGTATTTTCTTGAGTTTGAGTTAGTGAATAACCGGATCCCAAGCTGGGGGTACGTTCCAACCATCTTCTCTATTAAAATTAGGGTGTTTTTTAATTTCAATAGCCTCACGGAGCATCCTTGATAGGAATCGGTGTTCTTTCGCGAGTACCTCACTTCGCGAGTTCACACACAGCAGACTTCATCGAGCGTTGGTGTTTTATGTCAGCAATGTGTTCTTTGACGCGGGTGCCAATGCTTCTCTTGGTTTGACTAATGTACGAGAGCCCACAGTCACAGTCTATTTTATAGACCCCTGTATCTTGTAGAACTTAATGTTCTTTATTTTATATACAAGTACTATAGTAGTATACTGTTTTTATATTGTAAGGTCAACATATCTTACTCTTCTAGAAGTTTGGCTTGCATGTAAAAACTAGGCAAGTCAAATCTTGAGCTTAGTTTAGCTAAAGTAATTCATAGGCTTATTATCAGCAGCGAACAACCTTAGGCGGAAGACAGCATGAAGAAGAGAAGAGAAAGCAAAAGATAAATAAAATAAGCACCTCGCTTATAACACCTTTCCACACACTAAACTCTGTGTAGTCGAAGATCCATGGCATCATCACTTTAAAAAAGTTTTCAGTGATATTGTTTGAATAGCACAAACGAACGACATGAAGCCCATGGCTCGTGAATAAAATATATTCCACTAGAACAAAAACATCATTAAATATCCTAGTAGCAAGAGTAAATTAGTAGACTTAACAGTTTTAGGTCATACTGTGTGCAGTGCTAACAATAATGAGTTGCCTATAAAGAAGATTCTCTGTAAATAATGCGATAAAAGGATCCTTCGTTGGGTTAACAGCAGCTCAGAACACAATGCACCTGTACGTGGACGCCCAGGCTGCCCCTCGTACTCTGGGGAGGGTACAACTGCGCTATTATCAGATATTGTACTGTATAGTTGTATTGTATATTGAATTGTAGAGCAACAAAACTTAGATGCCATATTTGAAACTTTTTTGCAGTAATAAAACGTCAGGACAAAGCTTTGAATAAAATAATCTTATCTAGATTATTTTATTTTTATTTAGCCTGAGTATCAACAGTATCAAATCAATTTTATACCAAGTCTTAGATTTCACAAAAATATGTACATTCTACACACTATTTTATATTATCTTAAGACATAACTATCTCCAGGAATAATACTACAGCCTGCCTTAATTTGTAGGCACACAGTAATTCTTAAACAATTTATAGCATTAGTATGTTTGCCAGTTTTTGCAACTTGATTTAAATGTCAATGTCGGCTTGTGTGGAGCACGGCACAAGGCCCATCATGGAGGATTGGCTGGAGAGGCTACATGGCACACTCTTTACCGGATGACGAAGGTGCTTTACCGGACACGGCTGCTTTGGAGCCAACGTCTGTGTGCCACCATTGTGTGAGCTGCCGCAAGAATACCGAACTCGAGTAGAATGCCCTTCGCGGGCGCAGCTGTGTGCCAACCTTGCGACGACCATAGGTGTGGGTAGATCCTCGCTGGAGACCCTGGTGATATCTATAGTCCAGTGCGAGAGCGCGTGGGATTCCACCGCCTCGTTCAACGAGGAAGTGATGTGTGCTAAGTAGGAGGAGGACTCTCGCGTCCTGCAGAAGACGCACCAGATTCCGAAAAGAGCAACACTATATTTGGCCTCCATGTTATCAGTAGCCCTAGCATAAACAGGCCCATGACAGCGGCGTGACATATTCCGCTCGCCCCTCGGAATTAGAGGGGGGAAAGCCCCCCAGCACACCATAGTGGGATTGCCAGTTGTTCAACAGGCGGCCAAGTCTGCTGGGGGTCTCAGGGATTTCCTTTCAAGGGTACTCCGTGTGATTTTAGTCGATTGGAGCCTGACATACCATCTTACCGTTCCGATCCGTGGGGTTTACTACATTTAACAAAAAGGGAGGTAGTGTGTTAAAAAAAAAATCATCATGAAACATGCAATATATACATAAAAACCTTACCCGCGCTTGCTATCATTATGAATACCGATACCAAAGTTATATTAACATGAAAGTATTTTCCGAAATCTGGTAATTGTCTTTCTGTTACCTCTACACTCTTCATAAGCAATGGCCACCTCCGACAAATATTCGCCAAGGCCAGTGCCGATATTAAACCCATAGTGTAAAATACTACTTTACCTGGAAATAAACATGCATATGTGACTGGCCGTTTGGTCTAGTGGTTAGTGACCCTGACTGTTGAGCCAGAGGTCGTGAGTTCGATTCCCACCCAGGACAAATAACTGTGTGATGAGCATGATCATTTGTTCTGTGTCAGGGTGTAATTTATTTATAATATGTATCTATTTAGAAATATATACTTATGTTTATCAGCTGTATGGTTACCATAGTACAGGCTCTGCCTAGTTTGAAATAATAAATGTAACAACTGTCAGCAAACCAAATAAATAAATTTGGGATCAGACGGCCGTGTGTGAGATGTGTGAAGTTATTATTATTATATAGCTTATCAAAGATTCATGATTCATATTATAGCATCCTACCATCCATCCAACCTGCAGCCTAGACTAAAAATGCTAATAATATTTCTTGTTGTCTTCTCAGACAGTGCTCAAATGATCGATGTTTACGATTCTTACTTTTCTGTTTATTACAAAAGTAACTAAACTTATATTCGCTTCAGGTATTTCTTCTGATTTGTGATTACTTAAGTCGTTAAGAACGTTATTGACAACGAGGTCAAGAAGTAAATTATATCTACCAACTGCAAAATAATTACTGGTTACGGTTGGGGCTTCTACACTTAAAACTCTAGACAACTTATACAACTTTTAAGACCCAACTTAGAAAACATAAACCGACAGATCTAAGTAGCATGGACAGTATTTAGTGAAGCGCTGAAAGACTACATTCATAAATATGAATTTTCATGCCAATTTCAAGGACTTCTTGATCCAGTCATCACAAGTCCAAAATAATATTTCTGCATTAAAAATCACAAAATTTCCTAAAATTGTTATCATTTTACGTTATTTACTTCTTCTTCGGCTTCTACTGTACAACCTTAAAATTTGACCACACGTTCCTGTAACAGTCTGTTTAGACCGATGACTTGGTCAAAGTGGCATGAACCTGTATGATGAGGGGCAACTGAATACAATTCTCAGTTTTAGTCTTTAGAAGATGCATGTTATTGCTATGTTAATGGTCATCATCGGCAAGATAGCGGTGATGATGATAACGGATTATGATAGGAATCATAGCTTATCTAAAGAATGACTTATCCTAACTTATATTATACATGCGAGAGTGCGTTTCTTTAGCCTCAACTACTCAACCGATTATGAAATTTTGCGTATTCCTTGCAGAGGGGTACAGCATATTGGGTACCTTTCATCCAAAAAAAGGTATTGTTCATGGGAGAGTCATGCTTCTGCACGTACGGGAAGGCTCGATCGGAGTGATACCACGGCCTCACAGAAAACCGGCAGTAAATCAATAATTTCATTGCTTTTTGCCGAGCGAGTGAGGTTACCGGAGGCCCTAACCCTTCCCTCACTCCCTCTCCCCTCCTCTCGTCCTATTCCCTCCTTCCCATACTACCACCTTAAAGACCGGCAACGCATTTGTGACTTTTGAGTTGCAGATGCCCATGGGCGGCAGTAGTCATTTACCATCAGGTGACCCGTCTGCTCGTTTGCCCCCTATACCATAAAAAAGATAAAAAAATACTAAGCAAATAAATTGGAAAACTTACTGATAATATTTATTGAAATATTCTTCTGAACTAAATAGTTTAGAGTCGTGAGAGACATGAACAATAGTCCGAACAAGCTGAATCCATAGTATACAGTATATGGTGACCAAAGAGTGTACCTGTGTGTAATCACATTATAAGTTAATAATAATAAACATTTTCAGGTATTTTAGTAAATACAATGTACTGTCGTGTGTGTGGGTTGAGATTTTAGTTCAACTACGTTTTATTTTACATATTTCATCAGTGAAAGTACAGTTATATAATTGTAGCTATTACACACAAAACATTTGTCCAAATGCTATTTTGTTAAATTCATTTAGAAGCCATCAATTTTGAATAACTTTCAATACTGCTCTTACTATGCTTAATAAACAAATCATTATAAAACAAACAAAAAATCATCTATGGGGAAATTTCATAATTTAACCAATTGAAATATATATATTTATATTGAAATATAAATTCTGACTCTTACCTCAATTTGTCACTTTTCTGACTTGTTAATCCAGATAACGGTAGAAAACCCATAAGTCGACTGCAGAGAAATGCTCGTCTGGTTGTATTATACAAACTACCTTCTTTCGTCTGGTTAATACTTAATCTTTTAAGGCCCATAGACCTCTGCCGGAACTTATTTGACATTATTTATAAAATAAGCTAAACATTTAATATTGTTTATTATAAAGCAACAGCAGCACCCGTGCTTAGAATATTAATGTTTCTTTACAAAAGTGTTAGATTAATACAAATTTTATTAATCATTCTATATGAAAACTACTAAACAAAAGAGCTAACATCAATACATGTTCAAATAAAACAGACTAAGTCCGGTAAGGAAATATACGGGTATCATTTACTTTTAAAGTAAATACACAAAACAAAGGTTATGCTGAAGCACCTGAGTGACAACCTGTTGTTTATATTACGAAATGGGAATATTCGAGCATCGTGCTCTAGTTGTGTGTCTAACCATTTGTTTAAAAAACTTTTTAACAAAAAATTAAACCGACGAAAAATGAAAGAAACTGAAAAGTGAAAAAAAAACTCGTTAGCCTAGCTAAACTTTTACAGTAATGTAAAATCCTTAATAACTTTGAGTCGGCGCCAAACATATAAACAAGCAAACTAATTATTATGTAAAATGATGGCAGCGGCGATTCTACGTCGGCGCGGCGACGCGTCTATTGGTCGAAGTGCTTTCGAATTTCATTTTTTTGTTTGTAGTTTTAGCACCGACTCAAAATTATTTAGGTTCTTAAATTACTGTAGAAGTTTAGCTAGGCTAACGGGTTTTTTTTTTCACTTTTCAGTTTCTGTTCTTTTTCATCGGTTTAATTTTTTGTTAAAAACTTTATATTTTTTGTTTATTGTGTCTAAACCCAGCTACAACAATCAACTACAGGTCTCCGTCATGTTGAAGTATCATTAGAAAGAACTACACATGTGTGCTAAGTTTCAACAAAATGATGATTAACAGGTGAAAATTCACTGGGTGAACAACAATTCGTCCCCTATTTTTCCACCCTTAGGGTTATAATAATAATAATAATAAAGTTTATTTGCTTCCAGATAATTTTACATAGTAGTTATATAAAGGTGGATACAACTTATAAAAGATTCACTTACAATAATAGGTTCCCTGCCTCCCAAACTAGGTTTATAGCCTGTGACTTGGGAGTCAGTGTTCCTCCTGTTATGTAACAATGTATAAGAAATTACTAAATCTTGGAAAAAATAAAATAAAATAACATAAAATGAAAACAGTAACAGTATTTAAAGTATATAAAGAATACATTTTATATTTGTTGTTATTTGCTTTGATATATGAGTTTGTGTTCTGTATGTGTGGGTGGGGTGTATGTGTGTGTAGGATGTATGTGTGTGTTTAATATGTAGGAAAAAGAATCTTTTCTATATCGTTATAATTTTGTTCCATCAACCATGATTTTACTTTATGTTTGCATTGATGAAAGTTAAGGTTATATATTCCAAGTAGTTTATTTAACTTGTTATATAACTTTTGTCCTAGATAGTAGTACTGATGTTTTGCGAAGGAAGTATAATGACGTATGGGAGGAAACACAATATCGGCTCGACGTTTTTTCGTTATTTGTATAGGCCCACGGTGATTACGCAGTACAGACTGAAGTACAAATAGCTTTCTTACTGTTAAAACTTTGCAGTCCGTGTATAGTTTCGCTGTAGGATACCTGAAGGGCTTGCTAAACATAACCTTAAGCACGGCCCTTTGGGCTCTCTCTAATTTAATAAAGTAGGTCTTGCAAGCGCCTCCCCATACTGGCAGGCAATATGTAAGGAGTGATTGGCAGAGTGATAAGTAAACAACCATAAGAGTATTTGAGTCAGCAGAATAGCGTAGTTTTTTAAAAATGTAGATTAGTTTTCTGGTCCTGATCACTAAGTTATCTATGTGAGTATACCAATTCAGGTGTTTATCAATTTGTACGCCTAAATATTTTATGTGAGGTGTTAGTGTAAGGCAAGGACAGGTGCACGATAGAGATTTTGCGTGATCTGGACAAGTATGAGCTTTTATGGTAGGTTGTATGGTTGGTTGTGATTGGTTGCTTATCGAAAATGATATTATTTTAGTTTTATCTGTATTTAATGTTAATAAATTTTTAGCAAGCCAATCCATTACTACATCTAGTGCCGCTTGAGCATATTTTTCAGTTTCTTGCCAATCTTTGCCGTGTATTAACAGCGCTGTGTCATCAGCGTAGGTAAAAATTGAACAATTTGTGAGAGGGAGTGAGCATAGGTCATTAATATAGACGAGGAAAAGTGTTGGTCCCAAAATACTCCCTTGAGGGACGCCATATTCAATTTCGGCCCTGTCACTTATTACCTCCCCTATTTTAACCTGTTGATATCTATTTTTAAGGTAACTTGAGAATATGTTCAGTGCTATGCCACGCACTCCTATACGTTCCAATTTTGACAAGAGGATTGGGACAGAGACAGTGTCGAAAGCCTTAGAAATGTCTAGAAAAATACCTAGGCACTTCTGTTTTTTATCCATTTGTCTAGCTGCTATATCAGTGAGGCCTATAACTGCATCATCTGTACCAATACCAGCTCTAAAACCGTACTGGTTTTCCGAGAGTATGCCGTTTGCTCGAAGATATGCAAGTAAACGATTATTTAGGATTTTTTCTAGAATTTTAGACATAGTTGGTAAGACCGATATTGGCCTATAATTATTGACACTGTCTCTGTCTCCACCCTTATAGATTGGATGAACTAGAGCTATTTTAAAGGCATCCGGAAAAATACCGGTATCAATAGTAAGGTTACAGATGTGAGTAATGTAAGGGACTAGAATCATGCGTGACGTTTTCAAAATGTTAGTTGGAATGCCGTCACTTCCTACGGATGAACAAGATTTTAAATTATTTATAATACGCTCTACTTCCAGATTGTCGGTTTTCAGAATACCAATAGAGTTACATGGTGATTTTAATCTGGCATAATTAGGCAAGTTCTTGCAGTTGTGTTGTATTTTAGTAGCTAAGCTATTCCCTATGTTCACAAAGTAGTTGTTGACTGCGTTTACTGCTTTATGTTCGTCTGTGTCTGTTTTTAAGAGTTCTCTAGGTGGTGATGGTATTTGCTTGGTATGTGTGATTGTTTTTATTAAGTTCCATGTAGCCTTAGGATCATTCTTTCGTTTCAAAAATTCTTCTTTCTCGTAGTTTCTCTTGAGTTTCCGTAGCAGAGAGTTACAGAAGTTACGATAGCGGGAGTAAGTTAGTTTTAGGACAGGATTTTCCGTTTGCGATTTCAGGGTTTGGTGCATTTTGTCTCTGTTACGGATACATCGCAGTAGACCGGGGGTAATCCAGGGCTTAATGTTTCGGTGTTTTCGTGTGACTTTTTTATATCGAGTGTGTTTTTGTATGATTTGTTGCAGTAAGGAAATTAGTATATCTGCTGCTTCGTTTGCATTGTTGGCTAATAAAACTGAGGAGAAATCCGAGTTTTCGATGTCTTTTTGGATGCTAGTTATGTCAACAAATTTCGCAGTATGGGTATATTTAGGCGTAGGTTCGTGCAAGTTAAAACTTGTCAAAACAGGTAGGTGGTCAGTTATATGCGTTTCTATCACAACGGTGGTTCCTAGCTGTTTGGTTCTTAAAAATATATGATCAAGACAGTTGTTTAAACGAGTTGGGTACAAGTGAGCTGGTAGTAGTCCTTGAGAGGCGGTGAAAGTGAGGTATTCATAGGAGTGTTTGTCTTTGTTGTTAGGTTTTATATCAATATTGATATCGCCAACAAAAGCAACATGTTGAAATTTTGATAATGGATGCAATATCGCATCTAGACTATTCAAGAAGTTGTCTATGTAATTATACGACGGCGACCTGTACAAGCCCAAGATGGCAACATTATCCTCAACTTTGCAAAGAAGACAATTTGCATCAATCATTGCAGGTTCTGTAACGGAGCACTGGAGTGAAGTATTTGTGTACATAACCACTCCGTCATTTTGATTTGATGTATTTCTCGTAAAGTGCAGATTATAACCCTTTAAGTTGGGTAATACAGTAGATTTTCTTATCCAACATTCAGTTAGTATAATTATATCACATTCTAATTTTAATTGTTGTAAAAAGGCTACAAAGTTGTCAAAGTTTTTATTTATACTACGAATATTAAGATGCAATATTGAGAATTGTTTTTGCACGTTATTTATAATTTTAGAGCACTCATCTACCGGAATTTTAAAAGATTTTGATACCTGATAAGCATCCAATTCTTGCACAAAGTTATCCATTTGATTAGCCATTTATTAAAAATAAATATATTATACCAAAATGTGTTGCGCACCCTAGAGGCCTATTGTAGCAATTAAATTTTAGCAGCTGTATTGTACTCTCTCTCAAATTTAGTGTGTGTAGTATGTATGAATTTGGTATAAATTTGGTGAAGATTGTAAGTGTGATTGGAATGTTTGACGAATGCTTGTTGAGTAGTTTTGAAGTGTGTAGAGGATATGATTGAATGTTGAGTAAACTTTGAGTGTGCGTGTATTTTACATCATTTATATAGCTTATGTAACAAATTTTATATATGATTTTACTATATTTAGGAATAAACAATAGTAAGTAAAAAATTGCAAAGTTATACATTAAGAAGCCTAGTCATTGTTGTTTCTTAAGTTCTTCGAGACAATGTTCTGATTTTATATAAATCTGTTTGTCACCCTCTACCCTACGTAAAAATACCTTATTATTAGAACACCAGCAGAACTTATACTTATGCTGACTTGCGAATTCTCTAGCCAGATAAAATATTTTCTTGACCGTTGAAGACAGATGTTCGTTCACGTATATTGGACAGTTTTCACAGTTCAGGCCTATTTGTGAGGAATTTAGTTTTTGTTTTATCTCACGATTTTTATTATAAGATCGGACTGAGGCAAGATACTCATTTTTTACTGGAACTGAGGTAAATTCAGCAATTATAGACCTGTTTGTATTCGGTTTACCGGGAAGTCTATAAATATCTCTGATTTCATTCACCTGTACTTCCTTTTGAACCCTAGCACCGATTTGCAGTACGATTTTGGTAAGTTCCTCAGTGGTTTCTTTTTCTTTAACCGGTACGTTACGGATCTCAATACTTGCAGGTCGGGACCTGAACTCTAGATCTTGTAATTTAGTCTCTAAGCCCTCAAATGCCTTCTTATAATAATTACGCTCTTTTTCTAGTACATCAACACGTCGCTGCACCTCCTCAAAACGTGTGTTGAAAAATTCCAGGGATTTTTCAATGTCGGAGTTGGATTTTTGAATTTGAAGTGACTGATTCTTTAGAACCGCTATCTCAGCCACAATTGTTTTTAAAGACGTCGAATGTTCGTTTGATACAGCGGTCTGCTCATTTTTCCATGATAGCAGCATTTCTTTTAATTGCTCTATTTCAGTGGAATGTGAGAAGGAGTCATCATGACGCAGGCGTTTTGCTCTAGAAGTTATATTGACGCTTTCCACATTTTCATTTGCGAGAATAGCAGCCATGTTTGGTTCTGAGTGAGCTTCGCAAATATTTGCTGACTTTAGAGGAGATCGAGGACAACGTGGCATTTTGATCAAAGATAATACAGGTTCAGCAAAAATATCCCAATAGGTTCAGTAAATAACAAATAGTAAATTTATAAGGTTTCAGATGCAAATCAATAAAAAGGTACAGCTAACGCCATCTATTGGTCGAAGAGCCTCATCCGTACTGGTGACGATAGTGATAGCTAATTTGACGTGCGGCCTCCACTCGTTGGTAGCTCAGTTGGCAGAGCACTCGATGCGCACGACTATGGTCGACGGTTCGAATCCGACACACGACAATGTGGGCTTTTTGTGACTTGTCTTGAGTTGTTTCTTCAGAGAATAATGTAAGGAAGATTGTAACTCACAAAAAGCAGCCGTCTCGCTCTTGCCCCTCCCAGTAGGTGGAGTCTCAGGAACAAACACAGGTTGCGAGACAAGGAATCGAAAATTCGCAGATTCACCAATCACAATTTAGGAAATAAAATTTAAAATAAAAATTCAACATAGGCTAAGGATACGTGCGACACCGCCAAAGACCAGCGGAGGAATGAATTGGTTGATCTTTTATTTAAATTTAAATGGGACCATTTTTGAAGTATGCTAAAAAAAAGGAATGATCAAAATCGGACTACTTTGTAAAAAGTTATGCGTGGTCATAGACATATAAGAAAAATTTACGAGTCGACTTGAGAATCTCCTCCGTTTTCTTTTATCATTTTAACCTGATTATAAGACTTCGTATGCAGTGTACAAAGTCTTACACTGAAGTTCAAAATTATTGAGTTCTAATCATCGACAATGTCTTCTTCCAGGATTCGCTACAAAGCTTGCAAACATTTAAATTCAATTGTATTTAGGACTCAACACTCAATCGAATCCGTACTATAATATATACTTTTCATTATAAAAACCAATCAATGAACGAGTTTTTTTTAGGAAACTATAAAATAATGTATACCAATGATTTTGGAACATTCTAGCGGATTTATTATGCGGGCTATATAGGTCAAGGTATACTTTTATATTATTATTACTCACGTGTGTATTTCGGGGATGATCGACTAGTTTCGGACCCGACGGGGATTACAAGGAATGAATCGTCCTATCGCATGTCGTGATGGTGTCAGGTTTCACACTGAATTGATGACGTCGCCACCGTCACTAAGGCCTTTCAGAATGGGCGGATGTAGATGTGGACGGTTGGGTTTCCGTTACGGTGTTGTTACTAACAGGCACCGTGGCACTCCTTGAAAAAGGGCCCCCGTCACATCCAAAACTAGTAGGACACCTTCGAAGTACACACGTGAGTCAAACAATATATCTTTAACAAATATGAGTACCTCTCACAAAACATTTAATTCCAATTTTTTTTATTGTTGATTTTATGTTGCCTGCTTTACGACAATATTATTAATAGTAATTTATTGTTCTGACACCTTAGGTCGTAATGACATTTCTTTAACAAATGTACGCATGAAACAGTTTAAAGGGTCTACATTTTTTAAACAATTTATTATTTCTCTATGTTGGTTTTATCTGTAGTACATATCGAATGTAATAAAGATAGTGTCGCTTGTAGTTGACGTATGTCCTGTATATACAAACATCATTTTTTAGAATATAAATTTATTATTTAGAACTATTTTTATCATTGATTTATGAGCCACTCTATCAAATTGTCATCATCAGTGGTAGATTGGCTAAAATTGTATCATTACGTTTTTGAACCAATTTAACTTGAACCAAAACTACATAGAATGTTTGTCATCAGACCTAACAATTGTTTTCTACTTCATTACCCTAATGTTCCTGTCCGTTACCAGCCAGGTTTACGGCTAGGAATTTTAAGGTAATAAGTTGAAAAACATCAAATACTTACGTTTGCGGCCCCTTGAAGTTGTAAAAAAAATGAAGCTTCTAAGTCAACACCATCAAAATATACAGCCAGTTAAGCCTTAACCAATTTAACACTTCGCAGGTAAATCAAAATCTACTGTACTTTCCATTGACCTTTAATCATAAAAAAATGGTGAAAAGCAAAGTCTCAGCACAAGTAAATCACATAATATAATTATTTTGCGATTAAACTTAATTTTGTGCTCGGAAAATTGACTGTCACTACATTAGTAGTAATTTTAGAAGGGCACAGTTAAGTTTGTCTATCGGAAAAAAATCTTCAAGATTCGGTGTGCAAGTCAAACTCGTACTTGTCTGCTTTTTATTTTTAAAGTCACTGTCGCACCTAAATCTTTAATATAGTTTTTGATAACATTGGTAACAAAAAAGCCGTCTTTAATATCTAGGAAAATATGATAAAAACCATACAAGCTGAAGCTGTGTCACTAAGCGATGGCTTTCCAGTTCTCCCTTTAAATAGACTACACTATGAATGAACTTTGTACGAGCAGGAAAAAAATTACATGCGTGACGTTTTCGTTCGACGTTACTCGGTTTGAGGATTGTTGTAGAAAGGCTCTGTCTAAAGCTGTGTTGCAGAAGATTATTATGAGACCGCATTTTCAAGACATTCCTATTACATTCTTTTGAAGGATTGAAAGTACATGGAAGAAGAAATATTTTGTATGTTCGTCTATTCAGTGGTTATCACAGTCGACCGTATAGAGGACACAGGCATTCACGTTACGTTATATATTATTATACAAGCTGTTGCCCGCGACTTTGTTCGAAAAAATTTTGGAAATTTTGGTGAAATCTATACCACGAGAACAATATATTTTCCCGGGATAAAAAGTAGTCTATGTACTATTCCAGACTATAATCTATCTCTGTGCCAAATTTCATTTAGATCCGTTCAGACGGTTTTGCGTGAAAGAGTAACAAACATCCATCCATCCATCCATACTCACAAACTTTCAGCTTTGTAATATTAGTAAGATTCATGCCCTTCCATTAGGTTGTTTTATTTACTTGAGCTACATGGACATTAAATTTATCCGTATGGTCGAAAAAGGAAAGGAGAAAAATAAAACTGTCAATAGTGAATAGTGTATTTAAAAAGCAGACAGACATGACCTAAAATGAAGGTAACATTTATTACGTTATCACTTATTACTACTGAAAATGAACTGAATGTGCCAGAATCTAAAGATTACTTGATCCGGTTCAGTTCAGTGAGATCATATCCAATTATTTGCTTTGTAAAATTGTAACAATATTACCTCATAGGTCACGATGGTTCCAAATACCTGAAATACAAAACTAAACATGATGAAATCCAAATTATTATCTCCCAGCCAGATGGACCTACGACTTGAAGAAGGAAGCAGGGACTGGATGTGGAAGGTAGAGGATCGGGTGCTGAGGGAAGAAACTATTATTTTATATCGGGTTAACAATCATTGTTTTAACTGTCAATGGAAAAATAATTGAAGTGTTTTCATTGCCAGATTTTTTACTTTTCTCACTGTGTCGCTGTGTTATTCGAATCTTTGTCGCCCTGCTATGGGTAACTACATGTTTTGAAACGGTATATACTTGAGTTTTAATGTGTTACAGATATACACAGAATTATATATTTTATTGTAAAGGTAAAGTAAGTTATACATCAAAATGGTCTATATTTCTATTGTCAAAATCTCAAAATGAAGGTTCAAGGCCCAAGATGATTTGTCAATAAAATGTCTATGTAAAGCAGTCTGAGAATCACTACTATGACATTTGCTGACACATATTTATGGATCTTACAATTGCTTAATAACTATTAAAAAGATATTTAATAATGCCAATTAACGCTTATTCTGCATACACGTGTTTTAAATTAAAACAAATCATTTTATTTGCAAGAAAGTGGTACAGATAGGATGATACAAAAAATTTTGTCCCCCACAATTCACCAAATTTGGAATTCAAATTCAATCGTAGGTTACAAAAAATAGGTTACACACATAAACAATTATATGTGGAAATAAAAATATTGCCATACAGATACGAGTAGGTATATTAACGGCATCAAAGTATTTTAACAATATGTCTACTTTGCTTTTTTTTCATTTTGCTAGATTCATGATTGTGTAAATAATTTATACAAGGTAGTGAAAAATATAAACTTTTATATTATAAAAGTCCCTTTCAGAAAATTTCTGATGTACTAACCGTTAAAATCATGCACCGTGTCACATGGAAGAATCCATAACTACTCATAGCAATTTTGATATCTTTGATCTGGGATATGTATCTTTGAACCTGAAAAGTACAAAAAAAAAAACACGAAAATAGTTCAAGGATTATAAAAGGGTATAAAGGTCTTAAGTCGGAATTATATTAAGCGGTGTATTTCCAATCATCATTTTGCAAATATCGCAAATCAAATGTTAAAGTAATGATGAGCGTAAGTTAAGATTTTAACCTAGGCGATGGTGTAATAAGAGCATACTGGATGTTTATGCTACACTTAAGGATAAGGTTACTCACATCAGAATATGTATTATTATATTTATATATTATTTATTATATTTATACTACGCCGGTCGCAAACAAGCATACCGCCCGCATGGTAAGCGGTTACCGTAGCCCTTTCAGAAGACTCTGCTGACCCCTTAAAAACCTATATACTCCTTTCTTGAACAAATTAGACTGTAGCCCAAAGAAAAACCTCGGCAGGGAGCTCATTTCACAGCAGGACCGTTCGCGGGAGGAAATTCCTCTATAACTGTGAGCGTGAGGGATCATTGATTAAAGAAACGCAAATACTATCGTACGATGGGATATCATAGGTCCACAACTGTCAGGATATCCAAGATGACTTCTGTTATTTAAGTTAACATTGAAACTAAAAAAGAGTAGACGGTCGGTAACTATAGGTACCGACCATCTATTCTTATGGTTTAAGTAGTCACCTCAAAAACTGTTACGTAACCAATGTGTTAAATCCCAGTTTAGATTCACGTCAGGTTAGGTTAAAATAAAGTGTGGTTTAAATAAATTATTTAGAAGTCCTCATGAACTCAACCTTAAGTATCTAACTAAAACCAAGAACTTTTCACAAAAAATTAATAAAAACCTTAGACTCCCTTAACCCGCACCTGTTTTAAAATCCGTTAGCCTAAGCTGTATCCTACATATAAACTACTTCCCTTCCTACCATTTACGACAGAGCCAGATTAAGGGAGTCGTTAGACTCCCTTAATCTGGCTCTGTCTAAACTACCTTCCTGCCAAATTTCTAAAGTGTGTATCCTTTCGCTTTGACATATATAAATAAACAGATAAAGCGGTCCATATAGCTGGATATCGTTACAGTTCTAAAGATTTCGTATGCAAAATATTTTGTCCAACCCCATAATATTCATGAAAATTAATAATGATCATTATTATTGTTATTCTTTTTATAAATATATTTAAACATATAAATCAGGTTTTTAAATACATTTATACCGAAAAAAACAACATTTAAAAATTAAAAAAATAATGTACCACCGGTATTGGGTACAGATACTACCCGTGCTTATGGTTCTAGAGACAGAAACCTCCTCCCTGTGCGTGAAGTTTCGAGGAGGATTGCCTTCTGCATCTAATCCAGCCGTCTAACGTGACCCTCTGAAGATATTGGTCAAAGACCTTAGCAATTAACCCATGGGCTGAAATGACTGTCGGCACACCGATTGCGGAATGAACATTCCACATGTCGACAAGCTCGTGGCTTAAATCCAAATATTTTATTTTGAGATGTATTATCATTATGCCATTGAGAATGGGATTATTATGATAAAATTAGAAACATACCTCAGTACTGAACTTGGAGGTAGGCAAGTCGTATAAAGTATACACCGTTACGGAGCCATTAGTGTATACCCTTGCAGAAAGTACTAAAACCAGCGATGTTCGCATTATTAAGTAAAATAATGAAAACATAAAGTATATGTAGCGAATCACACCTAAAAGGTACCTGTGGGAAAAAAAAAAAATTCAATAGTGTTGTTCGATGACATACGAAAATGCTAAATCGAATCAAAGTAATAAAACCAAAGACTTCGACTTTATAGACTTAGACTTCCATCTAAAGTAAACCTTTTTTGTAATTTATCTCGTAAAAACCAGGTGTTAAAATGTCTTTTGCCACTGCAAGTTATCATTTAGCTAATATTTTCATGGAGCGAGAACGGGCATCATATCAGCCCACTTTCTCTGAGCGCTTCTCTAAGCTGAAAGGAAAACGACGCCAAAAGGTGGGTGAGAATTGGCTGATGAATTGAAATCTGAATTTTTAAGTGGTATCACTTTCTCAGTGGGATATGATTCGAGGGGAATACCACATAGATTTTTTTTTTTTTTTTTCGTATTTATTTTCCCTTTTCAGTAATAGTAGTAATCTTAGTATTTTGAAGTAAAATGCGGTCCAAGGGCCTCTATTTCTTTTCTATCGTGTATAGATCTTATGGTACCATTTCGATGACGCCACAATAAAGTTATTAGGTCTGAGTCGAACAGACTAAAATTATAGTGTGACTCTGCCATTAACTGTAACAATTTCTGGTCAGCATTTCTGGCGAAATAGTCTACTGCTTATTTATTCGACTAGTCTATCTAGGGCACACAACGTATCCCTAGCGTATATTCTCATATGATGACTACTGTCGTTTCTGTACAACCTTAGCTAGTACGTCTTTCTTAGGAAAGAACAAGAAGCATTGTCGCTTCTGTTGCTTAGGGTTCGTGGTGAAGTTTTCTAGCAAACCATATTTTTAGGTACAATTAGAGTCTATTATCTAACTGCAAAACTACTATAGACGTAAGACTGTTTTATGTGCTATGTACAAAATTACAATAAAAATAAATATTTGTGGAAGGATACATATTAAGTAAAGTAAACATAATGCGTTACATACAAACTATACTTACGTTGAATCTTTTTGATCCTTTTTACAAGTATAAGAAAGTCCCAAATAACTGTTGCTGTCACTGTAAAAATAACACAGTTATAGGAATCTAAAGGCATATCGACTAGAGGCCGGTATAGGTATCTTTAAAAGAAATCATTATTAGAAAGAAAATCATTATTAAAAGAGATTAGGAAATGTAACACAGGCACGCCAGGTCCACTTCACAGTGTAGGTATAAAGCTACAAGTACACGGCGGGGTCGACTAAACGTGTCAAAATTCAATGCTCACTCACGCCCTGCGTTGCGCCATTCGTTATTACCTAGACCATAGAGTTATCAGTCCCTAGTCTAGGTTTATTTGTTCACATAAATAGAGTAATAGGCACATATTAATTCTTTAAAAAAAGACAACCCTAGCGTCACGGCGTCGCCAGAACAGAATCAGATAAGAGTTACGCGATAGAAAGAAAGGCAACTTTTAGGCGAATATAACTGTAGGTAATTAGCGCTGTGTGACCTAAATTGCGACTTTATTGAGTCGGAACAAGAGTCGCCATTTATTTAAATGACTTGGCGGATTGCTACTTCAGTACCTGTACTATTATGTATTCTGTAACACAGGTAATATAAAAATTTCATGTATTATTTTAAATCATGCAGTATTAAACTAGAATAGTTGAGAAACAGTACAACCCATATTAATATGAAACAAATATATTTCGTAATATAATATTTACGTTAAATAAGCATAGTGTTTTGTAAATTTTATTACTTCAATAATTATTATTTATCTGCATCAGGCACCTAAGTCGTTATCTTATAATTATAATTTTATGAGTATGTTAATTAAATGCCTTTTTATTATTGTTGGGCTGAAAATGGTTTTCAAACCAGATGAATTACCGACCAGGTATTTGTATCAAATACTTTACTTATGAAATATTCAAAATGTCAATAACCTTTTACAAAAAGTTCATGCCTTGTTAGATACTGGTACATCTTCACAAATCTCCTACTAAATCAATTCAAGAATTATAGCGATATGGATAACTTTGTGTTGAGTTTTGAGCGGTAATATAACTGTCTTGAATTTCAAATGATGGCGAAAAATTTACGTCGTACGATTAGATACGTACGAATTTACTGCATATTTATATGAGGAATAACTATACCGATACTAAATAAATTATATTTATTATCAGTTAAGTTTTTACGATAATTATTAATAATAAACTTTTCCTCATAACTTCCATCTTGCAAATCGTACTTTTGCTTTTATCAGAGGTTTAAGATGGCTGTGGTGATGCTGACTTCTTTCAGAAGGCCTCTTAAAATACCAATTTATTATAAACCCAACAACCGCTTCTGAAGTAAACTTAATAATTTAATGAACTGCAACTTTTTTACTTAACAATTTACTACTCTAAATTTACAAGAAATCATCATCTACCTACCCTTGTCCCAATTGTATTTGGGGTCAGTGCAATATGTTTTCTTCAATTCTATTCTATTCTGTCTTTCGTCATTTAACTGCTTACTCCCTTTCTAGCCACATCTTCTTTCACGCAGTTTATCCATCTTTTCTTTGGTCGTCCTCTCCTCTTGTACCCGTCAACATCCATACATAAAACTCTTTTCACCACATTTTGCTCATCCCTCTGCATTACATGTCCATGCCACGATAACCTATTGCTCATCAGCTTTTCATCCACTGGTGCTACTTTCAGGCTCCCTCTGATATATTCATTTCTCACCTTGTCCATCCTAATTCTCACCACATCTGTCTCAACATTCGCATTTCGGCTACGTGCAGGCGTCTCTCATCCGTTCTCTTTATGGGCCAACTTTCAGATCCAAACAGGCCGGCAGGTCTGATGATAATCTTATACACCTGTCCCTTTAACTTAATAGGAAACTTGGGATCACAAATAGTTTCTGTTACCTGCTGCTACTTCATCCACCCTGTATTGATTTGATGCTGTACAGTACGGTCTATTTCACCATCGCTTTGAAGAAGGGAACCGAGGTACTTGAAGTCGGAGCAGACTGGGATTGCTGTTCCATCCAGAGAAATCGTTTCAGGACTGGAAAGACCACCGAAATCGCAGAACATGTATTCAGTTTTTTTTCTGCTAATTTTCAAGCCTGTTGGCTTGAAAATTCTCAAGTCTGTGTTGCCATTTTTCCAGTCTGCTTTAGACCCAAGGACAAAGCCCACCACAAAACCTCTCGGGGTACCCTATCTAATGCCTTCTCTAAGTCAACTTTCAAATTCAAATTCAAAATTAAGACACCAAGTGACGCAAACGGACGCCACAGCATGTACTGGATTGTTGAGGTAAATTAGGTGAAAACACCAAAATCTACTGCCTGCTTGTGTCGATCTATAACTTCCAGTTTCCAAAATGCGTAGAGCCTTATGAGAAGAATACTGGCAAAGAAACTCATGGTCACTCTTTTTAAAAGTCAGATCTTCAGGTACAATGGTATTAGTGTTACATAAAAGGTAAGCATGATGCAAGCTGTTGCCACCTGAATTTCATTTTATTGAAATGCTCCAAAAGCTAACGTACAAACAAAAAATATCACTCAGTGATACCGTTGAAGGTTCGAACCTATTTAACATAGAAATCATTCAAGGTGCACATCAGTTACAAAGTCTACTGTTAAAACTAATTCGTGACTGGATTAAGAGGCTAGAGTTGCAGTTGAACGAACCAAAATAATAGTATAGGCTAAAGCATCGCTGACTAGGCCGACCAGTCACCCCAAGCAGCACCCGTTCACGAGTATGGCGCATAGACCAGCCATCGTCTCCTTCGCCATATTAGAGGGAAAGAAACGACCCGCCCCATGACGACGCCGCAAGCAATGACATTTTAGTGAGCACGACGAACAAATACCATATGCATGTTTTTGTGAACGAGTCTGTACTTCTCGCATAATTGGTGTATTGTAAATATGGCATCTGTTGACCCACGCCCTGGCATAAACCCAAATTAGTTATGTGTTATCGCACTTGCATTTATTACTCTTCTTTCAATTATTTTTTCCCAAACTTTCATACTACGAGACATAAGCTTTATTCCTCGATAGTTGTTGCATTCCTATACATCTCCTTTATTTTTAAAGATGGGCACGAGTAAAGTGAGACACCATTCATCAGAGATTACTTCTTCATGCAACAACTTATTGAAGAATAAAGTCAGCCCCTCATATCCGTCCTTTTTCAATAACTTCCAAACTTCAACTGGTATACGTCGGGCCAAACTGCTTTATCATTTTTCATACTTTGTACTGCCATTCTGACTTCGTTCATACTAATCTCATTCACTAATCCGATATTCACATGCATATCGTTTAACAGACCGCTCCAATCATTCTCTTCATTCATAAGCTTTTCATCATAAGTTCTCCATCTCTCTCTTTTATCTTCATGTTTTATCAATACCCTACCCTCATCATCTTTCATACACCTCACGCGCTTGATATCTTTTGCCCTCTCTTCCCTGATCTTTGTAATGCGGTAGAGTTTTTTTTGTCCTCTAGGGTCTTGTAGGTGCCTGTACATATTGTTTAGAGCTTGAGCTCTGGCTACTGCTACAGCTTTTTTTGCTTTAAATTTACAAATCAATAATTATTTAATACAAATAAAAATAAACATTTAATTAGTTATTACGCAAAGATCATCGTAATATAAGATCGCAGGCCGTCAATGGAGGCAGGCCACTTCCAACTGGTCTTTTTGGAAGTCATTAAGGGAGGCCTATGTCCACCAGTGGACGTCCTGTCGCTGAAATGATGATGATCAATATATTTATTTATTATTATTAGCAGTAATATAATCAAAATCAAAATTATTTATTTCAAGTAAACCCATTGTAGGTATTTTTGAATTGCCAGGAGGAGTCAGTCAGTACAAGTAGGTCGTGAAGCTGGTTGCCTGTTCCAAAACGTAGATTCTATGGAGAAGAACAGGAAAGAAACTCCAAGGACACTCTTTTCCAACATGTTTTCTTTTTTTACAAAGTTATTTGTTACATTGCTATATATATATATAACTTAACTTACCTTATGACATAAAATAATTGATCACAAATTGAGTACAAGTTAGCGGCCACGGATATCAAGAGAGGTATTCCGAACCAAACATTGATCAGTTTCACTATATATACAATTTTCAAATATTCTGAACGGAATTTTTCACAATAAAAGAAATCCTGAAAAGAAACAAATTAGTGATTTTCTTAACAAATATCCCAAGTAACAATAACAAAAACATATCGATGTAAACACTATATCAAGGTCTACCCTGAGCAACGGCAGTGACCGTGCCTTTCTTCAACATTTATCTTTATACATTTTAACGCTTGACCTTTCTGGCTTTTTCTACTTATTCGTTGTTGATAAGCAAAGAATTTCATCTCAAGGTCAATCAGTCATATTATAAAATAAAACTGTTGGCCTTAGATACACTGACAATTGACAATGAAACTTGGTATACATACCAAGTTTCATTGTCGGTTCAGTGGTTTTTGTGTGAAAGAGTAACAAACATCCAAATCCAAACTTTCACATTTATAATATTAGTGGGATAAGGAAATAATTTTTTTATTGGAAATTTCCTCCTCTTTAAGTAACTTTTTTCAAAAATTCTTAAACATTTAATAGCTTTTGAGTTGACGAAAAACTGAATATAAATTTTTTTCATCTTATTTTGTTAATAACAATTGCAATTTTTTATGTGCTAATAAATGCTAGGTCGTCTAGACGTTATTCTGAATCGAATGAGCTATCGCACATATTTTTAGAACCGGGAATAATTTAACACGTTTTTTAACATGTTGACTGGCCTAAAAAAAAATCATACGTTTCTTGATACTTATTGTTTACAACAATGTTTATTTTGTTAAACACGTTATTTCGTCTTGAAGACTAATTCAAATAATAAAGAAATGTTGTTTTTTTATGATCTTATTTAAATAAAAAGTTTTATTTTACATTTTTCATCGTGAAATAACTGAATAATGACTCATACTCACGATCGTGCGACTCACGATTATTTCCTGAAACTCACAATTATAATTGCTGGAGACCAGCTCCGACAGGATTTTTTTTATATTTTTGAGAGATATTTTTTTCTGCCAATTGTATCTAACACCACTTTATCGAGAACTTAATTGCCAACGCTTGCCGTTCATACCGTAAGTTTCTAAGACCGATTATACCTAAAATACAGTATACAAGATTGCGATACACATAATTGATCTAACGACTTTAATTTGTTCGGAGATAATGCAACTGTCACGATAAAAAGGAACTTACCTGTTGTACAGCTTTTTTCAGGCGCTCATTGTGTATAATTAAATGTTCTGTTAAATATAAGCTTATCACGACGATGAACATGTCATGGTAGTTAAAGTTAAATGAACCCTGTAGGGTGAAGATCTGAAAAAAAAGAAAACAAATATATTATATACAATGCAGCCTTTAAAAATTAACACACTACAGTACTAGACACATTAAACTAACGTAAACTAAACATGCGTGGAATTATTACAGTAAAACTTTTCTACGAAATGTGACCATTTTTATAGAGATAAAGTACGAAAGAAGTAAAATAAAAACTAATTAAAGAAAGAAGAAAAAAATAGTTCATATCGTTTCAAAAAATATTGTTTAATACCTTGATTCAACTGAAAGAATACTATAATATACACAAGATTGCAGATAAAATAACGTTGTTTGATCTGGTATTTTAGCATGACTTATAACTCCACCTTCTAGCGCATTATTAACTATATATATACGTGAAGAGAATTCTTTGTATGCTTTAAGCACAGGGGTGTGCTTAAAGCATAATTTGAAATACTTAAAGTTTATATGAAGCAGAAAGCTAAAATTTTTGATCAATAGGAATGTGTTAAAAATTATGCGATAACGGATACAAGAAGCTACAGGATATATGTTGTGACCTATCATGGAACGGAAAGTCTATACAATCACAGTTCAAGTTATACTAGTCAACGATATAAAACAAAACATTTAAAGTTAATGAATTACGGTCGAAAATTAACTGCCAGCCGAACTTACTTATTAATACTCGCAATAGCAACGGTGTCACTTTTATTTTTGCCAACCCATTTTTTTTGCGAGTTGGAATATCCTACATGGAAATCCTCCGCCCTTGGGGAGGCAAAGGGGTCTGTCTGACTCTTACTAACTAAAAACCATCCCGGTGTTCCACTACTTGCTTATGACCGGGGAGAATTGCTATTGCATTCTTCCACAAGCTCCGCTAGGCATTGACCGGTCTCATCCTAGACGGGTCCCGTCACCCGATGCGACCATCACCTGTCGGCCGCACTTTTCTGAGAGCACACGTGGAATACTGCGCACTACCTCTCAGGCCTGTATCTGTTCGGACTACGCTTTTCCTAAAGGTTCGCCGCCCGCAGGCCGCTTCCTAAGGTGGTCGGAAATAATTAAATGCTCTCTGGCGCTCGTTGCGGACATCACCTCCTCGCAGAAAAAGGTGACGGCGTTCCATGCGCTCTCGCTCGGAACCATGTCCAGAACCACGGTTGGGAGCGAGAGACTATCCCTAGCACATACTGCCACGACAAGTTAGCCCAGGTTGGGCATTTCGACAGTGTGTGAAGCGCCGTGTCCGGGACTCGGCCGATCCGACACAGGTACTTGCCGAAACAACCGTGTCCGGAAAGCAACTGCGTCATCCGAAAGTTGAGCGCCCCATGCCCTCTCTCCAGCCACTTTCGTAGGACGGGTTCTACTGCCGCTATAGCAGTATGCCTCGCACTGGGTTGCGCAAATCGTTGCTCCCACTCCACCACCAGAATTTGCATGCATCTACTTCGCGAAGCACTGGTCACTCGCCCCAATCTAGAGCATCATTGCGCGCAAGTAGTTTAGAAATCTCAGGGCGCGAATCCGGTAAATAGGCTAGCCGCATCTAAGGAGATCGTACGGGGTACCGTACCTTATTTTTATGTGAGGATACCTCTACAGGTCATCACCGGGTATTACAGCCGGGGCCTCAGGTGTACAATAAAAAGAAAATCCCTGTAAAGCCTGGCAGACTTGGTCGCCCGTTGCGCAAGGCGACCCCGCTATGAGGTGCGTATTTTACTGGCCCCTCAAATTACGTTATTATCTATTTACACGTCGCGCCGCTGTCTCGGGCCTGTTTCTGCCGGCGCGTGGCAGACCACTGAATAATTGGTTCGACTAGTCGACTCTACCATGTACTTCTAGCTTCATACCTAAAGTGCGGAATGGGCCTTACCTGGTGATACTAAGATACAACCTGGTTTTTTAAATAAATTTAGGAAATTACACAAAATTGATTTTTAAAAAAATACCTCTGTGACCACCCGTTTCCACGTATTGCCCTGTGTAAAGTCAGAAATCCAATGCCTGTATAACTGGAAATAATTTTCAATTAAGTTGTCTGAATCGCACGAGTACGCGATAATAAACCCGTGGATTACGAACAAAACATGTTCCACTGAAATCAAACATCATAAAAAGTATACGTTCAAAATAAATTATTTGGTCTGGCCATCGAGCAATGTAACATCTTAAAATACCATCTTGTCATGCCATATTATTGAGTTCAAAAATGTAGCGAAGCTATTGTGTTGACGTTTACTAAAAATATACTGATTTGACTTGATACATAATAGTAGATCGACCTATTTTGCTTAGTACAATACTAGGTCTGACTGACTTTCCATAAAATGGATTAGATATGTAGACTAGATGCTATACAGTTGAATCGTATAATCACATTCCATCTTCAAGTCCGGGAAGGTAGTTAGCTGGTCGTAAAAGCTCAAAGTCATTGCCATGATGCAGTGCCAATCGACACTTATAAAGCTAAATATTATAAAGCTGAAGAGTTTGAGCTGAATAGCCTTCCTCGATAAATGGGCTATCCAACACTAAAATAATTTTTCAATTCGAACGAGTAATTTCCAAAGAAAAATGCAATGATTAGTTAAAAGCCTTACTTGCAGCAATCACTATCATAAACGCCGTAGTTAAATTTATAGTATTTCCGAAGTTTCTTCTGAAATAAGGGAGTTGGTTTTCCACTTCCTCAATAGTTTTTATTAATAACGGCCAGCTGTAACTTGTCTTCGCTAGAATCAGCACCGATATTAAACTTGAACCGTAGAAGACAGCATTGGCTGGAAATACATTTAAACATTAGTCATTATTACTTAGTGTTCAAAGCTGTTTATCTAATTTAAATTGTGAAAGTTTTCAACATTTAGGCTTTTAATTTTAAGTTATTCGTTGTCTTGATTTTTTATTATTTACTATAAATTTATAAATAATAATATTTATTATGAATTTATTTATAAAATTCATAATTCATTCCCTTTATCAATATCGTAGTTGGAAAAAAAAACGGGTTATTCTTTCTTTTGCTCAGGCTCACTTTAACACAACAATACTTTTTTAGGATGTTTGCATCTACAAAACATTATATTACTGTCTTTGTAATGGTTGTGTGAAGGAAATGTTTGGTTGCAGGTCATAAGTGGCGATGGTAATGATGAGATGATGGTGATGATGTATCGATATTATACATCGAAATCAAAGCATGCGGAGATGGTATGTTCCCACTACCAAAGGTACGGTCGTGATTGTGTGTTGCACTTAACTGTTATTTCTGAGCCAATTTTAATAATTTTATTTTTCTGTTGAATTAACTTTAATTTCCAGATAGGCCCAATTTACTGGTCAGCAACCTAGGGATAGTCAGGGACTAAAATCAGAACGTGCCTATCTGAGTACGTAACCATAACACAGCACAGTTGGCTACTGAGCACGATCGACATTAAGTCGTGTTTGTTTATCGCTTCACAAAATTTTATTTGACCGGCACTGTGTATGTATAAAAAACTCAAAATAAAACTTACATAAGCAATCGAGCTGTATTCCCTTCTGAAATACCTGATATACAGCGGCGAGGCACATCAGTAGTTGCCCAAACATGCTAAATGCGTAGTATATAGTGTACGGTGACCAAAGAGTATACCTGAAAAATAGTTAATGTCCTAAGCTCTCAAGTATTCTTTTTTTAATAGATGTTAGATTCAAGTAATCAAGATGTAAAATTACAATATGGCACAGAGTCATGACATTATATTCTGCTTCATTCTAAAGATTTTTGATAGATTTGCTCCGGATTTTTAAGGTTGACAAACTTTGGGCATGACCTAAGAAAAGTCAGCTGATTGCGGCAAAAACATACCCGCCAAAATGCATAAATTATCATTTTTGATAGTTACTATGTTGATCATAAACAATCTAAGGGTTGTTTGTAAGACATGGCGAATCGTGAACACCGTTTCTACATTTTTTTTCGAATACCTTTTTGTAAAGTTTATTTTTAGTATAAAATAAACTTTATTGTAAATTTATACATAGTAAAAGGTCGGGGAAAAAGTCTTTTCGTATTTTATATGTATAAAATCGAAGAAAAATCTTTTTGCTTGTCCTATTTGTATCTGGCTGGTTTTAACATCAATTAAAAATATACAATAAAAAGAAAAATAAAAAGTGAAAAACACTTTACCGCGATTTTCCCCGAAATTCGAAACATTCTCAAGTTTTATTACAAAAAAGTGGAAAATGCGACTCAAGCCACGAAATTTGGGATGTTTATAAACTTAATGCAGTGTCATTAAGAGTAGCACAAAGATGGTTATAGTGTTTTCAGTCCGGGAATTTTGATGTCAAAGATAAAGTTTCCTCTGGTCGCTCTCATACAGATAAAGTCGATGCCATTTTTGAAAAAGTGGAGCAAGATTGGCATGTTAGTAGTTACGACATAGCCGAGGAACTGAGAATTGACCACAAAACCACAAAAAAGCTCGATATTTCGGTGCCACACGAGCTCACTGAAAGAAACCTAATGGATCGTGTACTCATTAGCGATTCTCTATTGAAACGTAATGAAACTGAACCATTTTTGAAAAGCTTGATCACTGGTGATGGAAAGTGGATCACCTACGATAAGAACTAAGTAGTCAAGCTCCACAGGCTATAGCGTAACACGGATTAACACGTAATAAGGTGACGCTGTGTACATGTATGGTGGGATTGGAGAGGCATCGTTCATTATGACTTTGGACCGCCGGGCAAAACCATCGATTCGGGTCTCTACTGCTAACAACTAATGAGACTCAGGCAAGAAATTAAGAAAAAAATCTTTCATCATGATAACGCCAGAACACACATCTTTGGCCACTTAGGAAAAATTGAGAGAGCCTGGCCTTGCACCCTCATGTTTTTACCTGTTTCGATCGCTTCAGAATTATTTGGGTAGTGTTAGGTTAACATCAAGAGAGGACTGTCAAACCTACTTGTCGCAGTTTTTTGATAAAAAATATCAAGATTTCTACAGCAACGGGATTATGTCATTACCTACAATATGGCAAGAAGTTATCGTTAGTTATGTAATTATACTTTGAAAAAAAATGACTTGAATTTGTACATAAAATACGAAAAAACTTTTTCCTCGACCTTATATTTATATATATATTTGTATAAGTATTAGGTTTATCTTAATCTTACCTTAATTTGTCACTAGTTTGATTGGTTAATCCTGACAAAGGTAGAAACCCCATAATTCGACTGCACATCAAAGCTCCTTTTGTAGTACTATATAGACTGCCTGGTTTTTTTTTATTACGACTTAGCCTTCTGCAAGCAATAGATCCTCCTAAGAACTTAATTGGCATATTGGGTATCTAAGAGATTGCGATCATCACATGAACAGGGTTGTTAATGAAAATATTTCTCTATATGTTCATTAACAGATTGTCTTTGACGGTTTAAAATGGTTCAAGGCAGGCCTTGGCTGTAAATCAGACGTAAGGTAAATATTTTATGAGTTTGTTATTACTAGTCAACAGACGGTAAGTGAAAACAAAGTAAAAGGAACACACCGAGGTTTGATTGGAAGCAACGGCAATGACAGTTTTGTGTTTTGGCTATCGTAAGGAATTAATTAATGTAAACATGTATTATATAAACGCCCTATTCTGAGGTGTCTACACCCAAAATTTTCGTTGAAAATTAAACGAAATTTTATCGTCCGTAAGCAAAACGAATTGTTTCTTAATTATAAGAACCGGGCATAAATGATTTGCGATTTTTGAGTGTCAAACGCTGTATTTGTATTGAGTAATTGTTTCATTAAATTTGTGAATATAGCTGACGGCTACGGTTGACCACTGAAGGTACGATTGCTATTGAGTATGGTAAATTAAACACTATAAACTTACTTAGATACGCTATTGAACATTTTATCAGTCACTAGCCTGATTGGATGATTAAAAAAAAATCATAATTTCCTCATGGTGAAGTATTTCGCTGTATAAGGATTCAATTATCTGCTTTTCCATGAAATAATATTTTTTTTCGAAAGAGTATTTTTGTGGCATTATTATGAGTAAAGTTTTCTCTTTCAGCATGTAGACACCTTCACCTAACGACAGCTTCATCATTATCATTTCATCGATTAGTCTGTAAACTGTTATTCCTGAAAGTATTTTTTTATTGATATCAAATGCAGATATAGGTCAGAGGACTCAGTTTCCGGCAACAGTTTTTTGTGAATTACAGGTATGTGAGTTCTTCCAGGGCCAGTTTCTCCGATTGTTTTCACTTCTTACTTACGAGTACCTTTTCCTTTTAATCCATCCTCCGCGCCTTTTCCCAACTAAGTTAGGGTCGGCTTTCAGTCTAACTACGAAACGGCCAAACTTCGATATTTTACGTGAAGTGACTACCATCAGACCTCTACAACCCAAGTACTAGGTGATATCGAAGTTCTGTAGTAATACCAAGTTGTCGGACTTTTTAGGGCTCCAACTACCCGTAACGAATGCCACAGGTGTTCGTATGTCACCCGGCACCGACGGTTTAACGTGCTTTCCGAGGCACGGAGGGGTCTCAATGTTTTAAGAATGGTTATCCATCCTAGACTGACCTGACTAGTATTACTTAACTTTGTAATGTTCTAACCTACTCGGTTACCACTTAGCCACGAGCCCCTTGCTCCTTTCAATATACTCCCAATTTTCTTATCTTTAGTTTCCAAAGTGTCCGCTTGCCTCCAATTACGTGAATGGAACCAAATTATAGTTAAATGGCAAAATGTGGGTATTTAATACGCCTCTGCTTACCCCTTCGTTGATACAGGTATGAGTGTACATATGTATGTTGAATCCTCAGGCACTGTTCTTGCACTATTTTCAGAACTTCTCTCTAGGACAAGACTAGGGAGCGGAAACGTATTGCACGCTGACTATTGCAATTGATCACATCATTTTTCATTAACCCCTTTGTCGTTTCGTTGTACCTACATCGTATAAAATTAAGCAGTGGTCTGACCACACTGGCAACAGCCAGTAATAAAAACGCGAGACAAAAGAAGATTTATAAAACGTTTTAATTTAATCACTTACTTGAAGATTAAGTACAAAGCAGATCTTGGCAACAGTTGGGAGTAATAACTCGAGGCAGAAGATTTGTGAATTGTGAATTAAATTAATTGCATTAAATTAAAATTGTAACTGAAATTTTATTTTACTCTAATCAAACAGATGTGAGATGATTGATTAAAAAGTTGATTAATCAATGATTCAATGCAATTTTTAAATTCTTTTTGTTTTATTTTTTTTTGCACATTTTGATGTCACATACAAGCCATACAATTTATGATAATTCACTTACCGTTTGAAATTTAACTACATGGAGCTCTCTTTTACGTAATTTTGTCACATACATAGCACGGCTAACACCTAATTACGTAGTAAATAATTACTTTTTATTGTACACCAACTACATTTATAATATAAAAACAGATATTATTAAACATAAAATGCACAATATCACAACAAGCAATATCTTGCAGGTAACGTTTATAGTTATTGAACCAGTAAAAAATCTGAGCTAAAACATTATATGACCCGACCATGCATGTATAATAAATTAAAAATAGTTTAGGACTCTTATTTGTCCTATGTTACTAGCGATATGAAAGAGATACGAAATTGAAACGATATTATTGCGATAGCGTACAAATCAATTGAAGAGTTTGAAATTTTTTTATGGTTGATCCCGACGACTGACGATCTAAGATAACATTTACTTAAATCACTGAAAGGGCATGCCTCTAGCATGCAGCTACAATAACAATAAAAAAAATATATCTGTTTACACGTTACAACTGTTTGAATTCAAATCCAGCCTGTATAGTAAGTAATATTACTAATATATCAGTAAAAATTTATCAATGTGTTAAAAAAACTATAAACTGAGTGTTGGTTTCTGCGTTGGTCGAGAAATAAAAGGCTGTGGACTGTATATAGGCGCGCTGGTGTATTTGGAAGCAGGAACAAATGTTACAAATGTATGTTGAGCGGTGGGCCAGTGCGTAGATGATTGCCGTCGGTGGTACTGCTGGTGCAGATGTAGATACTCCCCCGCCCGTCCCACGTATAGCAGTAGGGACGCGACTTTAGTCGATTTGCGTTGGCGGCCGATGTCGAGAATTGAATCGATTCTCGACACTGAGGAAGATAACAAAATTTAAAATAATGCCTAACTATGGAGTTGAATAATGGGAGTAATCACAAGATAAGTATGTTTAAGACATGTTTTGCAACATATAATTTCTCTAATAATGAAATAAAAATTATTGGACATTACGTTTACGGTCTACTTCTCTATTATTAACTTAGTTTTCCAACTTAGGTAATGAAAACTGATTTATGAATTTTTACTAAATAATGTTGCTAACCTTTTCTCCAAATAGTACCACTTGCTGTGATTTCAATTACGTCTGATCGTTTAGTAGGAAGTTTAATAAGGTGTAAAATATTGAAGTAAACTGCCATGAATATAAGTTAAGACGTGTTTTAAGAAGATTAAGCTCATAATTATGAAAATGTACCACGACATAATTAAGTGTGACTATTATTCAAATTACTGTGTTAACACAGTACGCATACAATTTGTGCCTTGTTATTTCATACTAAAACCGTCATTTCGAAACCATCATAATTATCGGCAAAACAAAAATGTAAAAATAAATATTTTACATTTTTGTAAATGTTTGTTTCTTTTTGTTTTGTACAATTTATTTGAGAGCAGAACTACACTAAGAGTTCTAGTTTGTTTATATGTATTTACTTATTTAGCCTAGCGAAGTATTTATGTATTTGGCAACAGGCCCTCAATTTTTTATTGTGTAATGAAATGCAAGATCTCAGGGTTACCGAAAGGTCTATAACAGTATACTGGCTACAGTATATAACAAGAAGATAAATTTATCCAAAAAAGTAGGGCCAATCGGATCTAACTGTCAAAAAAATGTCTTAATATATTTATACAATATTAATGACAAGCCTAAAATACTTTTTCTTTGTGGATCAAGAGAACTGCCCCAGTTTTCGCTTTAGTGTCGCAGAGTGAATAATTATTTTCGAATTCTCCAGAGAGTTGAGTTCGAATGCTTATGCTTCTTATGCATACCTTGTGGCTGTAACCTCTTGTGAAAGGAATGTCCGATTTAAATAATTGAAAATGAAGAAAAATAAATGATTTATTTGGAAAAGGATTAATACCGAGGTACGAATAACATGGTCTGGTTTATCCGGTGTGGCAGTGTGTGGTTATAGTAACAGGACTATAATAGTTAGGCATATGGTGTTGCGAATTTTTTTGTAGATACTGATCAGTTCAATAAAACTGTAGTACATTATTTTTTTCTATTATTGTGGATTTATTTTTACCTTCGTTTACTTTATTACAGTTTTCGCAGAGCTCCCTAAGACAAATAAAAAATAAAGCCTATCTTACTTTTGTCCAGTACCTCCTGTAAGTTTTTGATCTTAACAAACTAAAGTACAAACTATTCTCTTTAGATTAATCTCTGCAGATTAATTTAGAAACGAAAAATTGTAAACTGCAATTAACTATTTACAATTTAACGTTTTATTTCTTGTTACTTTACAATCAATTAATATCAAATTGTTAACAGCAGACCTAGACCATGGATCTTCAGTTTTTACAACGGCGACAGTAGAATAGAAAATTAAATGTTTGGGGTTAACGTGAAAACCACGCACGTTGAAATATCACATGACTAAGCGCAAAGAACTTTGAACCGGTAGACAAGTGATACTTTTGACAAACGCTTCCGTTACGAAGCGTTTGTTACAGAAATTTCTCTGTATGGTCGAAAAAGGAAAGCAGGAAAATAAAACTGTTAATAGTGGATAGTATATTTTAAAAGCAAATAGATTTGACATAAAATGGAGGTGATTTTCTTTACATTATCACTTATTACTACTGAAAATGAACTGAATGTGCCAGAATTTAAAGATTATTCGATCCGGTTCAGTCCAGTGGGATCATATCCAATTATTTGCTTTGTAAAATTGTAACAATATCACCTCATAGGTCACGATGGTTCCAAATGCCTGAAATACAAAACTAAACATGATGAAATTAAAATTATTATCCCCCAGCCAGATGCTTGAAGAAGACAGCAGGGACTGGATGCGGAAGGCAGAGGATCGGGTGCTGAGGGAAAAAACTATTATTTCATATCGGGTTAACAATCATTGTCTTAACTATCAATGGAAAAATAATTAAAGTGTTTTCATTACCAGATTTTTTACTTTTCTCACTCTGTCGCTGTGTCGTTCGAACCTGTAAACCCCTATTATGGGTAAAGAGATGTAACTACATATTTTGAAATGGTATATATTTCGGTTTCAATGTATTACATTTAATTATACATTTTATTGTAAAGGTACAGTAAGTTATTCATCACAATAGTCTATAATTCTTTTGTCAAAATCTCAAAATGAAGGTTCAAGGCCCAAGATGATTTGTCAATAAAATGTCTATGTAAAGCAGTCTGAGAATCACGACTATGAGATTTGCTGACACATATTTATGGATCTTACAATTGCTTAATAACTGTTCAAAAGGTATCCAATAATGCCGATTAACTCTTATTCTGCATACACGTCTTTTAAATTAAAACAATTTTTTTTTTTTTTTTTTTTTTTTTATTAAGGATAACAACAGTCAGTTACAAAATCATGTATACATAAGATAGTTACCAGATTATGACCAATTACAGTTATCCACTACCTAATACAAACTTATAAATGGTGCAAAGAACATACTTCCGTCAATAATTATTGCTTTAAATAAAATTGTTATTATTTTAAAGTATTTAAGTACAAATTAAATTGTTTGCAGAACTTATAAAAATAATACAAGAACAGTTTAGTACTACCGCGTAAACATGTGTTATCTATCATTCTGGGCGTGCATTGAGCGCTCGGTCAATCGGAACCGGTTTGTAGGTTGCATATTGGTAAGTAACTGTTACGTATAGACATCGAGAAAATAAAAGAAAAATATTTGTTTTATTTTTTCTCTCATATGCAACATTAAGATATAGAATATAATTATTCTGTGGTATACATATATTATTATTATGGTGCACTTCGAAACAGTGCATACTGCTAGTAATAACTAGAAGAATGCACTGCTTCACAGTACACTGAGTCAATTATTGTGTATGTGCGTACATATTATTTTGATGTTAAGCCATCTTGTGCGATTATGAATCATATTAAAGTTATGAAATATCACTACATATTATAAAACAAAGTCCCCCGCCGCGTCCGTCTGTCTGTCTGTTCGCGACAAAATGAAAAACTACTGAACGGATCTACACTGGGCCTTCACCAATAGACAGAGTGACCCATAAGGAAGGTTCAGGTATATAATTTGTACCAGTGCGAAGCCCGGGCGGGTTGCTAGTAATAAGTATAATAAAATTGTAACAGATTTAAATTTGGTACCTAATTTGTTTTATTCAGCGTTAGTTATAACTTTTCTAATTTTAGACATAAATGTTTTTTTGGATGTAAGAAAAGGGTCTACAGAATTAAATGTGGCGTTATATGAGCGCGCGATTCTGGACATCACAGCATTTTGCCCGTATGATGTAGAATGCGGCGGTACATCTAGTAATTGTGTATGCCGTGTTCGATAAACAGGAGTTTTAAATTTTATTTTACTAAGTAGTGCAGGGCAGTCCACGCGACCACGTATTATGTCAAAAATTATTTTATTTGCAAGAAAAGTGGTACAGATATGATGATACAAAAATGTTGTCCCTCACAATTCACCAAATTTGGAATTCAATCGTAGGTTACAAAAGTAGGTTACACACATATACAATTATATGTGGAAATAAAAATATTTTCATACAGATACGAGTAGGTATATTAACGGCATCAAAATATTTTATATTTCTACTTTGTTTTTTTTTTCATTTTTATTGATTCATGATTATGTAAATAAATTAAACAAGGTAGTGACAAATATAAACGTTTATACAAATAACAGTTCGGTTCAGAAAATTTCTGATGTACTAACCGTCAAAATCATGCACCGTGTCACGTGAAAGAATCCATAACCACTCATAGCAATTTTGATATCTTTGATCTGGGATATGTATCTTTGAACCTGAAAAGTACAAAAAAATAAAACAAACACCAAAATAGTTCAAGGGTTATAAAAGGAAAATGATTATAAAATACGTCACTTAATATAAATCCGACTTATTTCCAATCATCATTTCGCAAATATCGCAAATCAAATGTTAAAGTAATGATGAGCGTAAGTTAAGATTTTAACCTAGGCGATGGTGTAATAAGAGTATACTGGATGCTTATGCTACACTTAAGGATGAGGTTACTTACATCAGAAAATGTATTATTATATTTTATTTATTATATTTGTATTACGTCGGCGGCAAACTAGCATACAGCCCGCCTGATAGTAACGGGTAATATTGAATTATTATTCTTTTTTTTTTTTAAAGAATCATACATATAAATCAGATTTTTAAATACATTTATATCGAAAAAAAATTCATTTAAAAATTCAAGAAATAATGTACCGCCGGTATCGGGTACAGATACTACCGGTGCTTATGGTTCCAGAGACAGAAACCTCCTCCCTGTGCGTGAAGTTTCGAGGACGATTGCCTTCTGCATCTAATACAGACGTGTAACGTGACCCTCAGAAGATATTGGTCAAAGACCTTAGCAATTAACCCATGGGCTGAAATGACTGTCGGCACACCGATTGCGGAATACACATTCCACATGTCAACAAGCTCGTGGCTTAAATCCAAATATTTTATTTTGAGATGTATTATCATTATTCCATTGAGAATGGGATAATGATGATAGAATTAGAAACATACCTCAGTACTAAATTTGGAGGTACGCAAGTCGTATAAAGTATACACCGTTACGGAGCCATTAGTGTTTACCCTTGCAGAAAGTACTAAAACCAGCGACGTTCGCATTATTAAGTAAAATAATGAAAATGTAAAATATATATAGCGATTCACACCTAAAAGGAATCTGTGGGAAAAAAAATTAATAGGTTTGGTCGCATACGAAAAATGCTAAATCGAATCAAAGTAATAAAACCAAAGACTACAACTTTTTAGACTTAGACTTCCATCTAAAGCAAACCTTTTATTGTATTTAACCTCGTAAAAACCATGTGATAAAACATCTCTCCCCACTGCTGGTTATCATTTAGCTAATATTTTCATGAAGCGAGAGCGGTCCATGAGGACCGCTCTCGCTTCATGAAAATATTCAATCAGCCCACTTTCTCTGATCGCTTCTCTAAGCTGAGTGGAAAACGACACCAAGGTGGGTGAGTTCACCACCTCTGAAATTGAAAGTGGTTGACACTATCACTTCCTCTGTGGGATATAATTCGAGGGGAATACCACATAGATTTTTTTTATTTTTTTCGTTTTTTTTTTCTTTTCATAGAGTAATCGTAGTATCTTGAATTAAAATGAATGGAGGATCTCTATTCCTTTTCTATATTATATAGACCTTACGGTATCATTTCGGTGATACCACAATAAAGATATTAGGTCTGAGTCGAACAGACTAAAATTATAGTATGGCTCTGCCATTACCTCTAACAATTTCTGGTCAGCATTTCTGGCGAAATAGTCTACTGCTTATTTATTCGACTAGTCTATCTAGGGCACACAACGTGTCCTTAGCGTATTTTCTCATATGAAGACTACCGTTGTCTCTGTACAACCTTAGCTAGTCGCCTTTCTTAGGAAAGAACAAGAAACATTGTCGCTTTCGTTGCTTAGGGTTCGTGGCGAAGTTTTCTAGCCAACCATATATTTAGGTAAAATTAGAGTCTATTTTCTAACTGTAAAACTACTATAGAGGTAAGACTGTTTTATGTGCTATGTATAAAATTACAATAAAAATAAATATTTGTGGAAGGATACATATTAAGTAAAGTAAACATAATGCGTTACATACAAACTATACTTACGTTGAATATTTTTGATCCTTTTTACAAGTATAAGAAAGTCCAACATAACTGTTACTGTCACTGTAAAATTAATACAGTTATAGGAATCTAAAGGCATATCGACTAGAGGCCGGTTTTAAGAACAGCCGGGTTAAAGAAATTCGAAAAGAGTTTACAGACTTTTAAAGATTTATTAGGAAATGTAACACAGGCACGCCAGGTCCTATTCTGTGACACAGGTAATATAAAAAAAATATATTTTAGTTTAGATCCTGCAGTATCAAACTAGAAGCAGTGCAACTTATATTAATATGAAACAATATGTTTCTTAATATAATATTTACGTTAAATAAGCATAGTGTTTTGTAAAGTTTATTACTTTTACAATGATATTATTTATCTGCATCAGGCGCTAAGTCATTATCTCATAATTAAAATTTTATGAGTAAATTAATTAAATGCCCTTTTATTACTGTTGGGCTAAAATGATTTTTATACCAGATTAATTACCGGCCAGGTATTTTACTTTACTTATTAAATATTCAAGATGTCAATAACCTTATGCATAAAGTTCATGCCTTGTTAGATACTGGTGCATCTTCACAAATCTCCTACCAAATCAATTCAAGAATGATAAGGATAACTTTGTTTTGAGTGGTAATATAACTAACTGTCTTGATATTTTTGTATGAGTAATAACTGAACTGATAATAAATAAATTATTTAGTATTATTATTATTTATCAGTTAAGTTTTCACAATAATTATTAATAATAAACCAGAGGTGTAAGTTGGCTGTGGTGATGCTGACCTCTTTCAGAAGACCTCTTAAAATAGCAATTTATAGTAAACTCAACAACCGCTTCTGAAGTAAACTTAATAAATTAATGAACTACAACTTTTTTACTTAACAATTTACTACTCTAAATTTACAAAAAGAAATATGAGCATATAATTAGTTATTAGGTAGAGATCTTCATAATAAGACTGCGATCTTATATTATGATGATGTCTATGTAATAACGCCGTCGGTGGATACAGGCTACTTCCAACTGGTCTTCTTGGAAGTCATTAAGGGAGCCCTATGTCCAGCAGTGGACATCCTATCGCTGAAATGATGATGATCATTATACTTATATATTATTATTAGCGGTAATATAACTTATCTTACCTTATGACATAAAATAATTGAGCACAAATTGAGTACAAGTTAGCGGCCACGGATACCAAGAGAGGTATTCCAACCCAAACATTGATCAGTTTCACTATATGTACAATTTTCAAATATTCTGAACGGAACTTTTCACAATAAAAGAAATCCTGAAAAGAAACAAATTAGTGATTTTCTTAACAAAAATCCTAAGTAACAATAACAAAAACATGTCGACGTAAACACTATATCAAGGTCTACCCTGAGCAACGGCAGTGACCGTGCTTTTCTTCAACATTTGTCATTATGCATTTTAACTAAAAAGCCAGGAAGGTCACGCTTTCTGGCTTTTTCTCCTTATGTGCTGCTGATAAGCAAAGAATTTCATCTCAAGGTCAATCAGTCTTAATTAAAAAAAAAAACTGTTAGCCTTAGATACACCGTATATTGAGGAAGGTTACTCAGTAGTTACTTCCAGCCACCTCCTTACTACCCGGTCCTATAAAAACTTACGTAAGGGACAGTTCAAAGTATTGAATGTAGATCAACGTATAAGCATGCTGTTTGAAATTTACCACGGGTAAAACCAATGTGTGATGTTTGTGGCCAGAAATATATTACTAAACATGAACAGATATTTAGCTAAATGAAATGGCTGCGTTGCAGCGCGGTGAGGGGGCATTGGCGTCCAGTTATACGATGTGGTATCGGTGTCGTCTGCATGAGCCCTTACAGTTATGCGACTCTGATTTGCTTGAGCTAGTGCTTAAACTGCCTCACCTTCTTATCCACCTTTCTTTTTCAATATACTCCAAATTTTCATATCTTTGTTTCTCAGTGTCCGGTTGACGACAATAGACTTGCTCCCTATTACGTGAATGGGACCAAATAATACTTATAGCAAAACGTGGCTGTTTAATATATCTCTGTCTAACGCTTCGAGGGTGAATGTATGTATTACGCATTAGTCTGCGTGTATACAGCGAGTAAATTTGCGAAAAACTCACAATAACCTCTTTCTATTTATACTTAACACAATACAAAAGTCAGTTCATCATAAAAATGCGAGATTAAGGATTTATAGTCGTTAGTTTCATTTGGCGTTACGCAATGTACATGCAACATGCGTAGGTATTCTTTTTGTGCGGTACGGTGAATGACCTTCAACGTTCGGCGCCGTCAAGACCCAGCTGATTGCATAAAATGTTTAAATGTTGTATGATTGATTACATTGCTGTCTTTGGCCGTATGGATTATTTATTACATATTTTCCGGCAGAAAATTCCAATGATTTTCGAACTAGAATAATGGTCTGAATGCACTATTTCAGGATTCAGTAGGTACGGTGTTGCTAACACCCTGTAAATGTATCACTTTTCCCAATCCTGTCACTCCCTACTTTATCGAGAACTTAATTACCAACGCTTTCCGTTCTTACGTAAGTAAGTTTCTAAGACCGATTATGCCTAAAATACAGTATACAAGATTGCGATACACATCATTGATCTAAGGACTTTAATTTGTTCGGCGATAATGCAACTGTCACGATAAAAAAGAAATTACCTGTTTTACAGCTTTTTTCAGGCGCTCATTGTGTATAATTAAATATTCTGTTAAATATAAGCTTATCACGACGATGAACACGTCATGGTAGTTAAAGCTAAATGAAGCCTGTAGGGTGAAGACCTAAAAAAAAAAACAAATCCTACTAATATCATAAATGTGAAAGTTTGGATAGATGGATGGATGGATGTTTGTTACTCTTTTACGCAAAAACTACTGAACTGATTGCGATGAAACTTGGTATGTAGATAGCTCGAGACCTGGATTAACGCATAGGCTTACTTTTTATCCCGATATTCCCACGGGATCGTGACTTATGCGGGTGAAACCACGGGGTACTGTATATATAATAAACAATGCATCAGCCTTTAAAAAAATTAATGATTATTTAAGCATTGTATTAAGAGTTTGCATTAGTGTGATTTTTAGTTAGACTAGAAATTACACTAATAAAAATAAAATAAATAAAAAACTAACATCCGTGGAATTATTACAGTAAAACTTTCCTAAGAAATGTGTTCATTTTTTATATAAAGTAAGAAGAAAGTAAAATGAAATCTAAGTATGAAAGAGGAAAAAAATTGTTAATTTCGTTTCAAAAATTATTGTTTAATACCTTGGCTCAACTGAAAGAATACTATAATATTACCCAAGATTGCAGATAAAATAACTTTGTTTGATCTGGTATTTTAGCATGACATATGTGTGTGTTTTTTGTGACCTGTTATGGTACGGAAAGTCTATACAATCACAGTTCAAGTTATACTGGTCAACGACATTAAACAATACATTTAAAGTTAATAAATTACTGTCTAAATTGGACCACCAGGCGATCTCTGGTACTTACTTATTAACACTCACAACAGTAACGGTGTCACTTTTATTTTTGAAAACCCATTTTTTTTTGACGAATTGGAATATCCAACATATATATCCCCCGCCCTTGGGGAGGCAAAGGGGTCGGTGCTATCTATCCATTCATAAAAAATCAGGGTGTAATGTTTACTTTTATAACACGTGATACCAGTACAGAAGGCCGACTCCGCAATATCATTTAAATAAATAGTGACTTTTGCTCCTACACAATAAGGTGCAAATCAGATCGCACCTAGAAACTGTCGCCCTTTCTATTGCATAACTCTTATCCCTTCTGACGATGCTCAACGTTGGGACTATCTTCTGTTAGAATAATATTAATCCGAATATTTCATTACCTGTCATGTGCCTATTACTCCACTTTTGTGAACAAACGACGTTTCAAATAAACCTAGGCCATGTAGATTAAATTCCACACTTTAACCCACGAAAATAGGCATTAGGCATACTTTAGTGTGTATTGTGTTTACAGAACTTGTGGGTACGTAACTATATCTTAATAATAATAATTCATAATGTTACCACGTAAATATGGGAAACCTAAATTAGGATAACTTACCTAATTATTAATTACCTATAAGTAGACGTGCATTTACTTACCTTTCGATGTTCTTTATCTTATTTTTTTATGTGAAGAAACCTCCAAGGGTTATCACTTCACCGGAACCAAATGGCAAGGTAGTATGTCGAACTCGAACCGACTAAAACCACACAGTGTTCCGTCACCGAGTATTATGGCCGGAGCCTCAGGTGTACCATCAAAAAGAAATCCCTGTAAAGCCTGGCAGACTCTGTCACCTGTTGCGCAAGGCGACCCCGCTATGAGGTGCGGATGGTACTGCCCCCTAAAATTACTATTTACACGTAGCGCCGCTGTCTCGGGCCTGTTTCTGCCAGCGCGTGGCAGACCACTGAATAATTGGTACGACTAGTCGACCCTACCGCGTATTTGTAGCTTCATACCTAAAATGCGGAGTAAGCCTTACCTGGCGGTACTAAGATACAACCTGGTTTTTTTAACAAATTTAGGAAATTACACAAAATAGATGTTTTAAAAAATACCTCAGTGACCACCCATTTCCACGTAGTACCCTGTGCAAAGTCAAAAATCCAGGGCTTATGTAACTTGAAATAATATTCAATTGCGTTGTCTGAATCGCACGAGTACGCAATAATAAACCCGTGGCTTACGAACAAAACATGTTCCACTGAAATCAAACATCATAAAAGGCATTCGTTCAAAATACATTATTTGTCCTGGGCATTGAGCAATGTGACATCTTAAAACACCATCTAGTCATGTCAAGGTAATTAACTGGTCGTAAAAGTTCAAAGTCATTAACATGGTCATCAGTTCAGTCGTTTAACATGAACAATCTATACTAATATTATAAAGCTGAAAAGTTTGTTTGTTTGGTTGAACGCGCTAATCTCAGAAATTTTTGGTTCGAACCGAAAAATACTGGTTGAAAAATTATTTTATTGTATGATAGCCCATCTATCGAGGAAGGCTAAAGGCTATATTGCATACCAGTAATTTCTACGCTACGACATTAAACCATACGAAAACTACAATGATTAGTTAAAAGCCTTACTTGCAGCCATTCCTATCATAAACGCCGTAGTCAAATTTATAGTATTTCCGAAGTTTCTTCTGAAATAAGGCAGTTGGTTTTCCACTTCCTCAATAGTTTTTATTAATAAGGGCCAGCTGTAACTTGTCTTTGCTTGAATCAGCGCCGAAATCAAACTTGAACCGTAGAGGACAGCATTGGCTGGAAATACATTTAAACATTTGTCGTTATTACTTAAAGCGTTCAAAGCTGTTTATCGAATCTAAACTGTCAATGTTTTTAATGTATAGGCTTATAGTTTTAAGTTGTTCGTTGTCTTGATTTTTTTGTCGCTGTGTTAATATTTACTATATTTTTATTATAAAATTCAGAATCAAAATTTTCTTTGTTTTTTTTACATTTTTTTTTCTCTGTACCTTATAATTCTGTTATTTTGTACATCACTAGTATGCTACCATTACTTTGTAACATTATTTTATGGATAACGGTGCTGGTTGCGTGTTTAATTAAGATAATATTTTACGAACAAGGAACATTTTGTAACCTATTATTGCGCAATTGTTTGTTGTCCTGAATAAAAAAAATAATAATAAAATCCATTCCCTTTAACAATATCGTAGTTGGGTATAAAACGGGTTATTCTTTCTTTTGTTTAGGCTCTAAATAACACAATACTCTTTTAGGGTGTTTCAATCTACAAACATTACATTCCTGTCGTTGCAATGGTTGTGTGAAGGAAATGTTTGGTTGCAGGTCGTAAGTGGCGATGGTAAGCTACAGCAATTAAAATATACTTCTAAAAATGCAATTGTAGTGACATTGGTCCTCGGAGAGTGCGCATCTACACATATTTTACATCAAATTCATAGCTTGCGGAGACGGTATGTTACCACTACCAAAGGTACGATCGTGATTGTGTGTTTGCACTTAACTGTTATTTCTGAGCCAACTTGAATAATTTTATTTTTCTGTTGAATTAACATTAAATTCCAGATAGGCCCAATTTACTGGTAAGTAATATAAGGACAGTCAGGGACTAAAATCAGAACGTGCCTATCTGAGTACGTAACTATAACACGGCACAATTAGCTGCTGAGCAAGATCGATATTACGTCGTATTATTGGGGAATACTTACTACTCCCACCTTAAAGGCCGGCAATGCACTTGTGATTCTTAAGTTGCAGGTGCCCATGGGCAGCTGTAGTTACTTACCATCAGGTGACCCGTCTGCTCGTTTACCCCGTATCCCATAAAAAAAAATAAACTTACATAAACTACGAAGCTGTATTCCCTTCTGAAATAACTGATATACCGAGGCGAGGCACATCAGTAGTTGCCCAAACATGGTAAATGCGTAGTATATAGTATACGGTGACCAAAGAGTATATCTGAAAAATATTTAATGTCCTAAACACTCAAGTATTCTTTTTTAAATAGATGTTAGATTCAAGTAATCCAGATGTAAAATTACAATATAGCACAAAGTCATGACAGTATTTTCTACTTTATTCTAATTTTTTTGACAGATTTGCTCGGGACTTTTAAGGGTCACAAGCAAATAACACCAAACTTTGGGTGTTACCTAAGAAAAGTCCTCAGATTGCGGCAAAAACATACACACCAAGATGCATAAATTACCATTTTTTAATAGTTGCAATGTTGGTCATAAACAATCTAAAGGTTGTTTGGAAGTAATAGCGAATCATGAACACCATTTCTACATTTTTTTTCGAGTAAGTGTTTGTAACTTCTATTTTTGGTATCAAATTCAAATTCGCTTTGGTTGTCCCGTTTGTATCTGGCTGGTTTTAATATCAATAAAAAATATATAATAAAAAGTGAAAAACACTTTCCCGCCATTTTTCAATTGTTTTTCTATCCGCTAAAATTAGTGAATCTAACGAAGAAATTCGATACATTCTGAAGTTTTATTACAAAAAAAAATGAAAATGTTACTCAAACCGCTAAATTTGGGACGTTTATGAACTTGATGCAGTGTCAGTAAGAGTAGTACACAGTTGGTTCAAGCGTTTTCAGTCCGGGAATTTTGATGTCAAAGATGATGCTCGCTCTGATCGCCCTCCTACAGATAAATTCGATGCCATTTTTGAAAAAGTGGAGCAAGATTGGCATATCAGTTGTTACGACATTGGTTCTCTATTGAAACGTAGTGAAACCGAATCATTATTGAAAAGATTGGTCACTGGTGATGGAAAGTGGATCACCTACGACAAGAACGTGCGAAAAAGATCATGGTCAAAGGGTAGTCATGGTCCACAGGCAGTAGCGTAACGTGGATTAACACGCAATAGGGTGATACTGTGTATATGTATGGCGGGATTGGAGAGGCATCGTTCATTATGAGTTTTTACCGCCGGGCAAAACCATCGATTCCGATACTAACTACTACTACGACTCAAGCAAGAAATTAAGAAAAAACGGCCCGGAATTGATCAACAGAAAAGGAATGGTCTTTCGTCATGATAACGCCAGACCACACACATCTTTGGCCACTCAGCAAAAATTGGAAGGGCTTGGTTGGGAAGTGTTAATGCATTCAATAAGAAGTTATCGAACAAAATGGCACATATATATTTTAATTAAATGTAATTAAACTTTCAAAAAAAAATGTCTTGAATTTGTATATAAAATACGAATAAACTTCTTCCCCGACCTCTATTATATACAAGCATTATGTTTAGATATGTTATGGAATATTACCTTAATTTGTCACTAGTTTGATTGGTTAATCCTGACAAAGGTAGAAACCCCATAATTCGACTGCACATCAAAGCTCCTCTTGTAGTACTATGTAGACTGCCTGGTTTTTTTTTATTACGACTTAGCCTTCTGCAAGCAATAGATCTTCCTAAGAATTTAATTGGCATATTGGATATCTAGGAGATTGCGATCATCACATGGACAGGGTTGTTACTGAAAATATTTCTATATCTTCATTAACAGATTGTCTTTCACGGTTTAAATTGGTTCAAGGCAGGCCTTGGCTGTAAAGCAGACGTAAGGTAAATATTTTACGAGTTTGTTATTACTAGTCAACAGACGGTAAGTGAAAACAAAGTAAAAGGAACACACCGAGGTTTGATTGGAAGCAACGGCAATGACAGTTTTGTGTTTTGGCTATCGTAAGGAATTAATTAATGTTAACATGTTTTATATAAACGACCTATTCTGAGGTGTCTACACGTTTGGTACGCGATTTAATGATTTGAAATTTTTGAGTGTCAAACGCTGTCTTCTGTATTGAGTAATTATTTCAGTATTGTAAATATAGCTCTGTACACTGAAGGTACAACAACAGCTATTGAGTATGGTTGAACTTAAACACTTTAAACTTAATTAAATACACTTTCAAACATTTTTTCAGTGACTTATACTAGACAGCCTGAATAGATGATAAAAAAATAGTAATTTTCTCATGATGGTGAAGTATTTCGCTGTGTAACGATTCCACTATTGTTATGCTTTTCCATGAAATAATTTTTGAAGTGAATGCTGCTTTAGGCACGTTGCGCACTTTTGCTATGGGGAAAAAGCACTGAACTCACCGTCACGCTAATAATACATATATAGAGCCACTAGAGGGTGCTATTCTAAACACTGAGTTCTGTCAGCTCCTAGTTAATTAATCTTTAAAAATATAATTAGTTCAATAAAGTACTTATTGTGTATGCAATTCGTATGGTAAAATAAACAAAAACATAATTATTGTACTTAAGGTGAAAATTTATAACACCTATATAATAGTGCTCAATAGTGAAAACTGTCATTAAAAATTTCGTCCGAACGTACGTCAGTTTGATGGATGTCACTAGTAGATGGCATCACTTTCTTCAAAACTGAACACTTCTGATCGGCAACTCACAATTACTTATTAACAATTTTTGAAGTGAAAACTTCTTTAGGCACGTTGGGCGCTTTTGGTATATAACGAATGCCACAGATGTTCGTATCATACCCGGGTCCGACGGTTTAACGTGCTCTCTGAGGTATGGAGGGGTCTCAATGTGTTAAGAATGGTCACCCATCCTAGACTGACTTGGCTATAATTACTTAACTTTGTATTGTGCTAACCTATTCGGTTCCCACTCAGCCACGTGCCCTTTTTTCCTTTCAATGTACTCCCAAAAGTGTCCGCTTGCCTCCAATGACGTGGGTAGAACCAAATTATAGTTAAATGGCAAAATGTGGGTATTTAATACGCATCTGCTTACCCCTTCGTTGATAGAGGCATGAGTGTACATATTATGTATTACAGGTACAAGTTTGGGTAGAACAGTTTTTAACGTCTCATTAACAGCTGCCAAATTAATTTTTTGCGATAGTATTTTCTTTTTTTTTAAGGTATAGGGGCAAATGAGCAGACGGGTCACCTGATAGTAAGTGACTATCGCCGCCTATGGGAACCTGCAACTAGATAGTCACAAGTGCGTTTCCGGTCTTTAAGGTGGAAGTAGGGGAAGGGGGAAGAGGGAGTGTACGGGGAGGGGGAGAAGAGAGGAAGAAGGGGGCAGGGAAGGCATAGGGCCTCCGGTACCCCTCACTCACTCGGCCAAATACAATGCAAGCATTGCTTAACTGCAGGTTTTCTGTGAGTGGTGGTTTGCTTAACTGTCTCACACGTGCCGAAGCATGGCTTTCCCACTTATTAGAATGCGTTTCTCCGGACTTTGAAATTAGTAGCAAGATATTTTAAACCGCCTAAAGAATAAATAACGTTTGTGTGGGAACCTCCATGGGTCGTCACCTCACTGGAGTCAAACGGCAAGGTGATATTTTGGACTCAAACAAGACATGAAAATACCTGTGAACCCCGGCAGACTTGGCTGCCTTTTGACCAAAGCGACCCCATTATGACGTGCTGAGTGTTTAGACCCCTCTAATTTAAAGAGAGGCAGAAGAATTGTGAATTGTGAATCAAACTAATTGCATTAAATTAAAATTGTAACTGAAATTTTATTTTACTCTAATCAAACAGATGAGTGATGATTGATCAAAAATCAATAAATAATATAATTTTCAATTATCACTATCACTTTTACCATTCATAATGTAGTTTTTGACCGAAGCCTGATATATTCGCAGAACTGCTTTCATACATTGAGGGTCACATTGTATGGATTTACTGTTGAATTGTGTTAGTGCATAATTTCAAATTTGGCGCCTTTATCTGTAGAACATTCACTCCTACAAGGGCGTGGCCATTTTCTTTACTCTTGTTCCTAACGATTGCTTTGCCATACATGTCACGTGTAAAACTCAACTAATAAAGTTATTTTGTACTTCCACGGTTAATAACTAGTTTTATTCAACAAATTGCAACAGCAGTTCGTAAGTAACAATCGTTTCCACTAAATGAAACCAAAAATAAGAAGAATATTTTTTGTGTAATTTCCTGGGTAACTCTACTTGCCTCACTCTCTTTGCCATCATCAAATCATAATCATCATCACAATCATGGGACGTCCACTACTGTTCATAAACTGATATCTCTTACTTACTCTTATTTAGTTAGTGTTAGAGTAACTGCAATTCAAGAGCATCATGATTGTATCTATTAAATTGTTAACTGCTTAAAAACACCTTAAAATTGAATTAATCATTTATTATCGCCGCACCTAGGTCATAGTAGTATGTAGTATGAGTAGATGTGTGTAGTATGAGTAGATGTGTGTAGTATTAGTAGATGTGTGTAGTATGAGTAGATGTGTGTAGTATGAGTAGATCTTTTTTACCGAGATGCCCTTCTGACAAGCGTTTTTTAAACTGTGGTGAGTTATGATCGATTTCTGTCCAAAAAGGCTGAACATATAACTACGATATATGTATTCAGCCTGTTTACGGTGACCGAGGACTGTACCTATAAGATATTTCATATTTTAGAACTCGCTCCTGCAATGACATTGAATGAATATATTAATTAATTAATATCTACTATACTTTTGAAATAATCGCTTAAATATTTTTTTTTTTTTAATTAACACAAAAAGTAACCAGCATCTGTTTTTTACCCAATTGTCTAATTCGCAAAGGTGTTGATTTCAACACACGTATCGCGATTGCCATGTTTAAATTATTATTCTCCCTAGATATTATTATTCTACCCACGCATTCCACATTTATTTAATTACTTAGCATTTCATCAGACATATCAAGTATACGTACAGGAGTAATCATACTCTAGTGCCGTGTGTGTAACCTAATTATGAGTTCTCGTTACGAGAGTGTGGAGTCTTATTAAAACAATTCGTGTGCATTTGTCTAAATGTTGAAGTAGACTTTTTTTATACAGAAATACGAAAACAAGGCACCTTCAAAATTTCAACCTAAGGATTTTCGTGTGTTAAAGGGAATTGGGTCTTTATCTATATGCAGGTGAATAAAACACAAAACCTTACTGATAGAATATTTAAATGGTATTAAAATAAAGCGGCGCGGTGGTAGCGTAATGGCCAAGGCGTCGGACTTGCGATCAAGTGGTTGCGGGTTCGAACACCGCCCAGTGCCCTACCGTCGTGAACCCACTTCTAACACAAACTTTAAGCTTAGCTGGAGGGGTTAACGAGATTACTATTAATGTGTGACCCACGTTACTAGTAATCTTTAAAAAAAAATATATATATTAAGTTCACCTAGTGGACTGTATGAATGTATTTGAATGAGTGAGTGCAGTATGTCTGTGAGTGTGATTGCTTGCAATAAGAACACTTTCAGGGTTGCGGTTTCGATTGAACCAAGATCTGTGTCAGACTGGGTCCACCGCTCCGAGAGAATTCAAAAATGGCCTTCCCATTTATCTCTAAATCTCATTTTCTCATCTCATTTTCTAAATGGCGGGCTTCACTCGATTTTACATTGCATATGCAGTGCAATTGTTCCAGTTTAAACCATATTTTACTGTGATCATTTTTTAAATAAAAAGTAAGCATACTTATTATAAATTTACATTATGTCTGTCTGTCTGTCAAGATTCTTTTTCTCACCCGTAGAGGCATCAAGTTGAAATTAACATCTAACACTTGTCTGCAATCCCTTGAAGCTGTAGAAAAATCAAGCTTCTAAGTTGAAGATACGACTATTTAAGCCTTAGATTTTAATAAATTTGAACATTTCGCAGCTAAATCAAAACCTATAAGGTACTTCGCACTGACCTAGAATCATGAAATTTTGGTAAAAAGCAAGGTACCACAGCACGAGTAAAGAAAAAAACAGTCAGTCGTAGGACGGCACGTCAGATGTGAAAACATAACTTCACAATGTATTTGCATATACATACACACACACACATCTGTATATATATATAATTAGGTTAAAAATAAAAAGTAGGTAATAACATATCTAAATGTATACATAGGGTACACTGTAAGTTCTGCACTCCTGGCATTTTTTTCAATATAAGAAACTCGGCTCCATCTTACGCATTTTCGATCACGTGTCCTGACGCGAGTTTAACATTTTTTACCCATCCCAAAAAGTGCACAACGCCGCTAAAGAAGTTTTCACTTCAAAAATCCGAAAGCCGTTAATTTATAATTATATCACATAAAAATGTAATTACAAAACATATTTTGCGGTTGGAAAGTTGACTTTGTCGTAAATCGATGTCATGGGGAGTATTTTTAGAACTGCACAGTTATGTTCCAAAATCCAATCCAAAAATAATCTTCCAAAATGGATTCAAGAGATGGACACTATCTACATACAAGTTTTTTTTGCTTATGTAAACCTCGGTGCGCGTGTCAGACTCAAACTTGTCCAGTTTTTTTATTTCTTTTTACAAAAATGCAACCTTTTAAAATTTTCTTATTTTATCAGGCGTGTTAAAATACCGGACGCAATTTAAGACGTGCGGATATCCTGAGGACGAAATTTTCTGGCTCGTTTCAGGATATACATTTTATCTTTTCTCACAAAAATACATAAGTATGTCACTCGACGCTATGATCTCAATGTTGAATGACGCTGATAAGGAATATATTAAAGTTTTTTTAACGAAATTCTTGTTAAAAATTAATATTCCAGCACGTTTAGTTAAATCTTCAACATCAGTATATCATTCAAATGTAGTTTCAAATACCACTGATTGGATCATAAGGTGGATTTTCTAGTAACGAAAAAGTACTTAACAATGCATTTGTACAATGGCCACGCCACCCAATGTAGAATGTCCACTTATAATATCATTTTTAAAATAAAGATTTTTTTTTTATAAAGAATACTAGCTTGTTAACCCCTCCAGCTAAGCTAAGTGCTTGTGCTCGGAGTGGGTTCACGACGGTAGTGCACTGGGTGGGGTTCGAACCATAACCCGACCACGAACGACCCGAACCACAACCAATATATAAAGATTCATTGCATTACTTGCAACTAATCTCTTCTTCTTCTTAAACTTAAAATTTCGCTAATTACTGCATTTGAATTACCAACCAACACAACCATTTATGCCGCGTTCCAATAAACAAGAAACGATTCGTTTTGCTGACGGACGGTAAAATTTTCATTGAACATTCAACGAAATTTTGCCGTCCGTAAACAAAACGAATCGTTTCTTGTTTATTGGAACGCGGCATTAGTAGAGTTCATAAGTCATATCTGTACTTGGTGTGAATATCCTACCAAGTGCATAGGGAAACTGAATGAAAGGCAAATAAAACAACATAATAATATTAAATCTTTTTTATGTATTGTGCTGTAATGTTTCCGGTATATTTGCTCTATAGATAAAACACCATACGAGTAAAAGGTAGTAAAAGACAATTGTATGTGCCTACAGTGATAGAACAGTCTATAGGAGCCTCTGCTCCGAATATTGTGTCGGAATTAATGAACGTTTAATATCCTCTCATAGTTGAAACAGCACTAACTCATACGTGATTAGTGTCCCCACCATCTGAAAATAAATACCATAGTAAAATATTTAAATTATTAAAACTAAGGCGTATTGTAATATGACAATATTGACAATGACTGAGTGAGTCAGCTTGTGACCACGGCCAGTGTAAACTGATCGAAACGTCCGGCAAATCAAACGTATTTAAACCTTCCCGTCAACATTATATAATCATGGAACGCGAAAGTTCAAAGGTTATTTCTGTGATATGTTAATTCCCCTAAGCCAGGGGTCGGCAACCTGCGGCTCGCGAGCCACATGTGGCTCTTTCGATGTAAAGTTGTGGCTCTTCAGGTCCATATGTAAGAAAATATTATTTACTATCAAAACTCTTAAAACCTGTAATTGAAAACATGATTTTTTTCCGCAACAACCCTCAAACTTTTTTTATGAAGACCTAAAAAAAAAAGTTCGTCAAATTTATAGGAGCGCTACTTGTATTTACAAATTAACTTTTGGCTCTTCCGTCTCAAAAGG